>CM053607.1:30545711-30566137 GCA_028646535.1 Procyon lotor | reverse complement strand
GGGGGGGTTGGGTAAGCCTGGTGGTGGGTATTGAGGAGGGCACATATTGCATGGAGCACTAGGTGTGGTGCATGAACAATGAATCTTGGAACACTGATAAAATTAAATTAAAAAAAGAAAAAAGAAGTAACTATTGTCCATAAGAAACATCAATTTTATGACTCATAAAACTAAGGTATTTAACCTGTTTTTGTAAAACGTAATAAGTAAGCAACTTAGCACTGAATCATTAACACAGATCCTGGGGGCACCTGGGTGGCTCAATCAGTTAAGTCTCTGACTTTAGCTCAGATCATGATCACAGGGTTCTGGGATCGAGCCCCAGGTAGGACTCCACACACAGCAGGTAGTCAGCTTGAGGATTATTTCTCTCTACCTCTTACCTCTCCCCCTGCTTGTGCTCTCTCTCCATTTTTCTCAAACAAACAAACAAACAAATAAATAAATGCAATCTTAAAAAAAAAGTATAGGTCCTATACTGTATGAGGCTTTACCATTAGAGTAAATCATTTCAGTAAATGTTTTCTCTGTTCATAATTATATAAATAAATAACTTATTTTATATGGTTATTTTATAGGGAATATTATACTTAAAATAAATTTACATATCAGATTTCTTAATGATACCTTATAAAAATTATTGTGATAGATATATAAAAATAGGATTACTTTAAGACTACTACCAAGACTATGCATTATTTTCATTACTTGTACAGTTAATACAGTTTGCTATAAAGTACTGTGATTGGACCATGGCAATCAGAATTAGCTGAATAAATGGCCAAAATATAATTTGCTTTGGATTTTCTCTCAAGGTATTTGGCAAATCCTTCCTAACTCATCAATATCATCATCATAATCAGTAGCAATAATAGATGCAGAAGAAAACAGTAATTTAATTTGGTGCCTAAATATGTTATCTTGTTAAGCATTGTACAAAAAGTAGTACAATGATTAAGAGTATAGGTCTTAAATCAGTCAGCCTGGGTGCAAACCTGTTTCAGGTTTTATGTTTTAATGTTGGCATGTCTTGGTTTTCTCATTTGTAAAATAGAGATTAAATGATATATCATAAAGGATTGTTATGAGGATTAAGTGAGGGGAGTATGTAAGATATCTTAAGAAGTGTTTAGTACATATTGTTATTATCATTATTACATCATAGGTGATAACACATTCCATTAGAAAAATATGAGTGAACAATATGAGAATATTTGCCCAAAACATGCTTTTTCTAATTGATAATAGCATCATTTTTCTTTATTCTTCTTGTATGCAATTTCAGATATTAAATTTCAGCTTATAAAATAAAGATTAAAAACATATCTATTTAGGAAAAAATAAGTATTTGTGAAACAAGAGTCCTTTATTCCCCCAACCAACCCTAATTTTGACTTTTTTTACCTTACCATACTATCCACTTACCATTGCTTAACAGTATAACTTTATTAAAAAGTATTTTATAAAATAATACCTATAAAAAATAAAAAAAAAGTATTTTAGAGTATTAAAAACTTTTTTCTCCTCTGGATTTCTGTGGTGTTTATTTTTATTACCACCTTGATGGGTTGTGTGTACACGTTACATTTCTTTATAGATCAAGCCATGGTAGACTCTGATTTATGTATTGTTAAAATCTCTCCAATGCATTGCCTTCCATAGGTTTTCATGAATGTTGTCACCTTGATGTCTGCTGAGGTCGGCCATTCTTTCAAGATTTAAAGGAGATTGTCTCAGCCTTCTGTCTCTTGGTTCATAGAGGGCCCTCCCCAAAATATCTATGAATTCAAATGACTTAGATTCTCTGAGTCACTTCTGGTTCCAGTTAATGTCCTCCCTGAACTTCTGATCTCTCTCACATTTATTTCTCTTCCTATTTACTTCTGTTCTGTGTGTGTGCATGTGTTTGTTTTCCAGTGAGATAATTTAGTTTATTTCCCTTAATTCCTTGGCATTCTCTTTCCCCTACTATAAATAGAGAGCACATTCACTTTTTAAACTTTTTTTGAAGCTTTGGAGCAGCAACAGTTTATTCCACAATGTATAACTTTAAATCCTGTTGCTAAAGATCCTTTCTTTCAAATCTAGGAAATTCTTTTTTTTTTTCTCCCCCCTTCACTCTTTTCTGTTGGCTCTAGATTTTGAAAGCAAAGGCCCTTCACTTCTTGTTTCAACCTGCTTAACCTTACCCTCCCCAAACATTATAATCTCCTTATTCTCCATTTTTATTCTTAGATGACTCACCTTTGTGCATATAAATAGTAATGTAAACGATAAATTATGGATTAGGGAGTTTGAGCAAGATTGCCAGTGTTTTTAATTGTAATCTTTTTTCTTTTACTGCCCATTTCCATATGCAAGAGATTTATTTATGAAATTTATACTATTATAAAAATTCACTTATACTTTATTGGTGATTATAAATAAATACATAATGTATCATAAAATATAATTTTATAATTTATTTAAAATATGTTTTTGTACACCCTAAAATGAATTATTCCACCTTTTCTTTGGAAAGCAGAGTATTTTTTTTAAATATAGCTTTAAATGAACTACCTTTGTGATGTAGGTGAAAGTATAGAATTTAATACTCTGATGCATTTTGACATCACTGAGAAAACCTTCTAAAATATGCATTAAATAGATTCTTTACTAATGATATTCCTGAAAGAGTTAACTGGAGGGTCTTTTATAGATCCTTGAGATTAAAATTTGAATCATAAAAAAATTTAAATTTGAAATGGGTTGACATGATGAATCGAATTTAAATATGTGGACTTTGTTTTTCTTACTTTTATAACTATTACAGCTTTTAAAATTAGTCAGTTTTGTGTTGTATATTATCCAATTATGAATCCTCTAAAACATTAAGTGCTATAGGAAATGGTGAACAATAGAACATCCACTTCTCATTATGAAAGTTGCAATTTTTTTCAGGTGATGTGACTAATATGCCTGTTATAAAATTGATTCAATACAAAGTATATTATGTTTTTTGAATCTAATCATGTTCTAAATTGCAGGTAGGGATTTCAAGTAATATAGTCAAAGAAGGTTTCTTTAGTGAAGAAAAGTAGACCATCAAAAAATGAATAGGGTTTGTGGGAGAGCAGTTGAAATAAGTAAATTCATGACTTCGGTATAATTTGGGGACAGGCTAGCTTGGGAAAGAAGGAAGTGACCTGTCTATTATTCCTGTAAGACGCTGAGCCTCTGCTTTTTGAAGACCTAAGGCTTTATGTACTCAGAGTGCATTTATTCTCTACTTTCAGTAAGAATATTTAATACAATTACATTTTTTCCTGTAAGCTTTATTTTAAAGTTATACAAAACTTGCATGATTCTTTTATAGAACACACACATGTACATACACGTGCATACACATTGGTTCCTTGGAGTTCCATGACACATCAAAATGCTGATTTTAAAATTATTTTGTTAAAATAACTCAAGTGATACATTAACAAATATTTTTGTTTGAGTATTTTTATTCCTAACCAGGAAATGAATTTCTTTGCTTCTCAGAACTTTAATCTACATTTTGAAAGAAGTAATAATATACCCAATTTGGAAAAGTTCTTCTCAAAAAATATTGTTTCAAGGGGCTCCTGGGTGGCTCAGTCGTTAAGCATCTCTGCCTTCGGCTCAGGTCATGATCCCAGGGCCCTGGGATCGAGCCCCGCATCGGGCTCCATGCTCTGCAGGAAGCCTGCTTTTTCTCCCGCTACCACTCCCTCTGCTTGTGTTCCCTCTCTCGCTGTGTTTCTGTCAAATAAATAAAATCTTAAAAAAAAAATATTGTTTCAATATGTATATTTATTATTAAAAACTTTGGCCAATTTTATAGCTGTATCATTACTTTCACGTATAATACTGTGAATATATCATACCAAAAAGCAGAGTGGCTGAGTGGTTAGGTACATATCTTTGGAGAAAGCCACAATTTATTAACTATGGAACATGTTGAACTTAAGATGTCTGTTATTGAATTAATGATTCAAGTAGTCTGTTGGATACATTCTTCTAGTGCTTAGAAGGAAAGTCCGGGCTGGAGATATAAATTTATGAGTATTTTGCAAGTAGATGACTGTTAGACTTTTGAATTTGGATCAGATCACCAGAGTTTAGAATTAAGGACTGAACTTTGATCAGTCTAACATTGAAAGGTTGGGAAAAGTAAGAGAAATAATGAGGAGGAATAAAAGGCAAAGAAGACTAAGTGAAGAAGATATACCAAAGAGGAAGGAGATGTCAACCCATCAAAATATTGTTAATAAGTACACAGAAGAATAACCAGCGATCATTAGATTTAATATTGGAAGATTATTGGTCACTTTGGCAGAAGCAATTTTGGTAGGATGCTATTGGCAAAAATTTGATTTAATTGAACTCAAGAGTGAGTGGGTGATAGCATATAGAAATACTTCAAGACAATACAATTCTGTTTATCAAAACAAAACAGCAACAACAACAAAATACTGCAAAAATTGCCCTAAGAGTGAATCTCCAAAATATTGTAATTAAGTATCAAGAATGATTTAAGGCTACTGATATCTGATATGGTCTTCTAATCTTGGGAAAACAATAAAAAATAAAGGAAATAATTAGAAAAATATCGGGGAAGAAGATATGACTTTATTTTTTTCATATGGCTATAATCCTAAAAACCCAAGAGGTTCTAGTGAAAATGTACCAAAATTTATGAAATAATTAGGCAAGTGACTTTAATACAAGATAAGTATAAAAATAAATATCTTTTCTATATTCTAGTAATTAACACTCATAAATATATATGGAAAAATTTTACTCATAGCAATTTAAAAAATTATAAAGCAGATAGGAATAATTTTAATTAGCAATTATAATATCTATCATAAAGAAAAGTTTAAAAAGACCAAATTACATCTAAAAAATGGAAAAAGAGGCCATGTTTTTGGAAGGGAATACATCATAAAAATGACAATTTTCCAGATATTTTTCTATAAAGTCAATGCATTCAATTTTTAATTGGGTATCTTTTTTTTCAAGCTCGTGTTAAGAATAATTTTCTAATAATTTTCAATTAAGAGAAAGCACAGCTATGGTGTCCTTGCTTTATCTGTTAACACTATGAAACTACCGTAATGATTCAATTTGATATTACCATTATTTCCAGGAATATGCGAGCATGTGGAAACTGATCCCACTTTATGTGAAAATGTAACTGGTAGTGAAATAAAGCAACAAAATTTATTATTTTCCTTTAAAATCTAAGGATAAAGGAGATGTTCAAAACCAAGTTTTGAAGCACTAATGTTATAAAACAACTATATATACATATATATAACCATATATATAACAATAACTATATATAACTATATATAGTTGAAACATATGAAATACATAAATGAAGTATGTATATACTTTTGTAGGATAAAGGATAGCATTAACAGATTTCATACAAAGCTAATATATTTGAAAGAAAAGAATTTGTAACATTGTAAACTTCTGTAATAAATAGCTCATAAATTAGAAAGAAAAGGCAAAAATTTCAATAAAATATAAGCAAAGAGAATAAAGAAGGATTTTACAATAGAGCAAATCCAAACAGCTAACGAATATGAAAAGCTATTCAAATACAATAGCAGTCAGGGAAACACATTAAAGAAAGAATAAGATATCAATTTATAGACAGTTTAGGAGAAATTAGAGTGTCATTGGTTGAGATGTGAGGAAGCAGTATTCACATCAATTGCTAAAGATGTGTGAATTGTTAGTGAATTTTTCTTTTTTAGAAGAGCAGTTTAGAATAGCAGTTTCTATTGCAATTAATCATGTGAATATTTTTTGGCCTGTCAGTCTTACTCCTGGGAGTCTATAAATAAAAAACAAAACTGTTAGTACTCATTCACAAATATGAAAGGGTACATATGGTAATGTTATTTATAGAGCAGAAATAGAAGACACAAACATAAACATTAAAAACAAAAATAAAAAGATTTAATAATATCCACAACATTCACACAGTGGAATAAAATACTGCCATTAGAAAGAATGACTTGCAAATATGTCTGTTAATTTGGAGGATTTTCATTAGATATTGTTAAATGAGGAAACAGCTCAAGAAACATGTACACAATAAGGCCCACTTTTTATAAAACTGACAAACATTGCTGTGTACGTGTGTGTTTGTCATTAAATAAACATAGAGAAAAATGATGAAGATTATTAAAACAGGATTACAGACGGAGGTATGGGTAAAGAATGGCCTTTTTTTTTTTTGGTCTTGGAGGAAAAGAATGAGAGAAGTGCAACAGTCTGTGTAATATGATCATATTAACCCACTTTTGTAAAATTATCTGGAAGTGAGTACATAAGAATTCTTAAAATAAGAAATATGCTGCACCAGATTACTTGATGCAGTTTGAGAAATAGCTCAGATGGTTTTGAAGTACATTTTGCTTCTAATCCTTAAAGAGTTTCATAATCTCCCTTTATTTTTCCTTATGAATCTGCTTGAATTTGAAGAAAAAAGATCCTATTAAATGTGGTCTTTTGTACAATAAAAGAGATATTTATTTTCAGGTTGTCAATGGAATACTAAAATCTAGGTGTCGAATTGCCTGACTTGAGAATATTATATTTTCTGACCATTTGTGAAATTCCTCATTGGGATTCCTTCAGCTATCATTCTTTTGGCACTTTCTTAGCCTAACAGGTTTCAGAATTCAGACTAACAAGAAGGCTGAAGCTATTATTACTCAATCAGCGTGTTGTTGGTCTCCCATTATAGACAAATGCTTGGGGATAAATAATGTAAATTATAAATAGTTTTACAACAATTTTTCTTTTACTTTCATTTCGAATACCACTAAAACATGGGACAGTCGACTAGTTCCAAGATTGTATTATCAGAAAACCTGGATTTTAGTCTCCCTTTTATTACTAGCCAGCTATGAATCTGGTTCTCACTCTCTACTACTAACCAGCTATTTTTGGTCAATTAATTTTTCACATTTATTGGACAGAATCACGAATATTTAAGCTACATAATTTCACAGAGTTTGGAGGTCATGAAATCTTTCAAAAGGAAGAGAAGTCATGTGTAATTAATTACTACTTCGTCATCAAAATTAGTCAGTAAAATAAAAATAGAAAATAAAATAGAAAATGCATTTTTGTACACTAAAAAAGGGACATTTATTTTCAGGTTGTCAGTGTTATACTAGCAAAGGTGATTTTATATATTTTATTTAATTTTTTCTTCAAGACTTTTGAATGACATATAAGGGAATGTTAAGCAAGATGCCATATTTTTAAAGTAAAATTGAAAGTAAATACAAACAAACTGCCACTATCAACAAAAACAGAATTTAAAAAAAGACTGAAATAGAGTCCCAGACTGCTTCCTTATTTAAGAACAATTATTTCTGCGAAGCTACACATTTTAAATAATACCAGCTTCTTTACCAAAAACATCAGCTGAATAGTTTTCTTCCATGCAAAGATAGGTTAAAATGAATAATAGTATTTTAACATTTTTTCTCTATCTATGCTATGAAAGAAAATATTTCACAAATAAATCTAAATATTTAGAATTCACTGATATTTTATACATTTTCTTTGCTACCCAGAGGTATTTAATTTCATAGATGTCATAATTTATGCCTTATATATATTATAATCCAGGGTTCCACATAAAATTATAATAATAGAGAACCTAAGTATTATAAAGGTAATTTAAGATTTAGAAAACAGAATTTTAAAAATGTACATTATGTTTATAATTTCAAAAATATTACTGAGTGCTATGATTATTTTCTTAGGAAATTAAGATAATATATCCATATTTTAAGTGGAGTTGGGGGGAAAGTGAGATCAGACTAAGAAACTTACGTTTATTTTCTATAATCAGAAATATTATGTGGAGTGAATAGTTTTGGCTTGGAGGAAAAGGTATATACAAACACTTGGGACAACAACTTTTCCTTTAAAGGACTGCTTTAAAATCACTTTAGAAAAAAAAATTCTTAGATTAACCCAGTCTTTCTTCCTTATTTTGAAAAGTGCCTTTCATAGATAATAAGGATCATAATATTGAAATATAAAAAGCAAGTGCATACATGCTGGTAAATTTACCTCTTGGTGATGTAATCACCCTCTCATTTGGCATTTTCATTTCTCCCTTTCTGTCTTCAATTGTCAGTGTATCTTTATATCTTGTACTGTTCTAAAGGCACAGTGGGTGCTCAGAAAATCCTGAATAGCAGTAATAAGAAAACTAATAATATAGAACAGGTTTTTCTATAGGTTAAGCTGTGAAAAGGAATATTGAGATTAATCAGAAATCAAATGTATCAGAATTATGAAGCTTTCAGTTTGGAAAGAGAAGAAATAAATTAAAACTATAGTACTTGAGTTATCTCATTTAACACCATTGTGTTAAGAGGTTCAAGACTGGAGAAAGCTGCTCAGAGGATGATGGTTGAAGCTGGGTTTTTAGATGTAGTCTGTACTTAAGTCAAGACATGTCATTGGGCCCCTTTGTTAGTAAACCAGGTGCTGATGGAAGATCTTGACATAGTTTTGCTACATTCTAAAGAGAAAAAAACATTATACCATTAAACATAAACTATAGCAGAACTGAGTTCACAGTGTCATTACAGATTAACATTTTCATTTCCATCTTTGTAAATATATTGAGTAGATGTCTTAAAAGGGCTTTACGGAGGCAAAGAATATTTTTTGTTTTACACGTAACTATTAAATCAACTTTTACAATGTGTCAAATTATAAAAAAATAAAATAGATAAAAATAAAATAAAATGTGTCAAATTATATACTCTGAAAGGTAAATTTACTTACAGAAAGTATTCCACTCATAGATAATTCCTTTTAATGCAGCCATGGGTTTGAATTAGAGAAGATCATGGGTTTTGAATGCCTTATAGATTTACGTATTTTGTCCTATCATATCTAAAATGCCATGCAACAATGTAACTTTAGATGTCTCTGGTCCTCTTTGATTATAAAGAGTAAATATTATCAGTTGTGTACACTGTGGGACTCAACAAATTCATGAAAATTAATAGAAGAAAGAAAACAAAGAATAACGCAAACACCACCAAAAATGAATGCATCAATAAAATCTGAACAGTCCTATGAAAATGTATGAGACAGTAAGATAGCTTTAAATTTGGGATTTAAAATCAATTCGACAATGGTAACTAAATATACAGGAATTAGTACTATCTCTATTTTTATTTCGAAAAATAAAATGGATTGTGCAGCATATCTGTAGGAAGTCAAATTTCCATTATAATTTATTCTGGAAAAAATTTATAGTTGTCAAGGTCTACTTTTTTTAAATATATAAAACCTTTCTTAGTCTCTTCTTTGTTATTCAAATAGGTTGCTATGGAATCATGGATTTTGGACACTTTATTCTCAAAACACATCTTTTGATGCTATAAAAAAAACACAGTTTCAGCAAAAAAAAATAAACGTTCGAGGTAAAATTAAAAATTATTAAAACATGCTATTTAAACTTTAATTTGGTTTGTTTTTAGAATGAAATGATAGCATTATTGTGTTTGAGTCCAAAATGCAAAATTCTTGATATGCAAATGTATATAATTTTTGAAAGAAAACATTACAGACATACACACATTCAGTTTATTTTTCTGTATGTAATTACAGAAAAGTTAAGTTTGCAACTTTAATTAAACATTTATGGCAATTTAAATAGTTATAGACAAATGGTATTGGTCTTATGTGAATGAAATAAACCATTCTGTTTAACAAATAAAAATAGCTAAGAAAAATATGCCTTGATTAAAAACTATAACAAATCAAAGAACTGGAAAAATGAAAGGTGTATTTAATTTAATTACTCCCAACTAGCTAATAGTCATTAAATTTTTGACCATTCTCCTTGACTCAAATGAATAATCTATAATTACAGCTGATGACTTCAAAACCCATCTCTCAAATATTGAAAGAACAACTAGACACAAAATTAGCAAGGAATAAAGAAGAACTCAAAAAACCAATTAGCCATAAGGATCTAATGAGCATTTATAGAACATTCCACCCCAAGACATCAGAATACATTTTTTTTTCAATTTCCCACAAAACTTACACCAAGATAAATCATATCATGGGACATAAAAGACACCTAAAGAGTTGAACTTACTGTATACCTTGACCACATGGAATCAAACTAGAAATCAATAATTAAAAGATGAGATGATCATCTCCTAATACTTAGAATCTAAGCAACATACTTATAGAGAATCTTTGGTTCAGAGAGGAAGTCTCAAGAGAAACAAACAAACAAACACATGGAGCTGAAAGAAAATGAAAATATAGCATATAACATATCAAAATTTGTGGGGGCACAGTTAAAGCAGAGTTGAGAGGGAAACGTATAGTACCAAATGCTTACATTACAAAAGAGGAAAAGTATCAGGTCAGTACTATAAGCTCCTAACTCAAGAGACTAGAAAGTGAAGAGGCAAATAAAATCAAAGCAGTCAAAAGAAGGAAATAATACAGGTTATGAGCAGAAATCAATGGAATTGAAAATAGATAAAATAAATGAAGCAAAAAGAAGCAAAAAGCTAATTCTCTGAAAGATCAATAACATTGATAAAACTGACAAAGGAAAGAGAAGACACAAATGATTGATTACAGATATCAAGCAGGGGTTATTGCTACAGAAGGCACAGAGGGTAAAAAAGAAACAAGAAAATACTATGAATAACCCTACAATCATAAATTTGATAAATTTGAAGAATGGACCAATTCCTCAACAAACACAAACTACCACAACTCAAGCAAGAAAGATACATAATTTGAATACTCCAGTAGCAGATAAGTATCTCCAGGTCCAGGTAGTTCCACTGACGAATTCTACCAAATGCTTAAAGAATTTAAACTAGTTTTGCACAATCTTTTCCAGAAAGTAAAAGGAAAAGGGGCAACTTCCTAAATCATTTTATAAGGGCAGAATTTATTCTGATTCCAAACTGAGACCAAGACAGTATAAAAAATAGAGTTCGATATCCCTGACGAATACATACATAAAATTCTTAACAAAATATTAGCAATATATTGCTATATATTGCTGAAACTCAGCAATATGTGCAAATGATTATATATTATGGCCAAGTAGACTTTATTCAAAGGATGCAAATGCGGCTTGGTATGCGAAAGTCCATCAGTGTAATCGTTTGACAAGACTCAACATCAATTTATGATTTCAAAACTAAAAATAAATTAGAAAAATGGGAATTAGGAAGAACTTCTTCAGGCTGATTTTTAAAAATCTCCAAAAGCCTACAGCTAACAAAAAATAAAGTTATTAATGGGAAAAGATTGAATGCTTTCTTTCTAATAGCCAGGCAAAGAAGTCTTACATTACTTTTATTTAAAAAGTGTCAGAAGTTTTATAAGGCAAAAAAAAGGGAACTAAAAAGTATGTAGTTTGCAAAGGTAGACTAAAACTGTCTCAATTTGCCAATGATAAAATCTAGGTTGAAAATTCCTAAGGAATCTACAAAAATACTCCCAGGACTAAGACATGAACTCAGCAAGTTTAGGAGATACAAGTTAAATATACAAAAAATCAACCGTTTTCTTCATGCTAGCAGTGAACACTGACAATAAAAATATAATATCATTTACAATCACTCAAGTATATGAAATATTTAGGTGTAAATCTAAGCAAGTTTATACAGGACTTGTATGCTAAAACTGCAAAATGCTAATGAAAGAAATCTAAGGTTTAGATAAACGGAGAGACTTGTAGTCTCTGGAAGTTGTAGATTGGAAGACAGCATGATAGAGATGTCAGTTCTCACCAAACTGATCTATATACTTAATGCAATTCCTCTCAAAATCCCAGCAAGTTTTTTTCTTTATAGACATAGTTAATATTTTTTAAAATGTACATAAAATTACAAAGGAATTAGAATAGCAAAATTATTTTGGAAAGAAAAAATAAAGTTAAAGGAATTGGTTTATTAAATTTTAAGATATTATACAGCTACAGTGATACAGACTGTGGTTTTGACAGAGGAATATGACACATAGATCATTGGAATAGAATAAAGAACCCAGAACTAGAACCACATAAATATTCCCAAATGATATTTTCCCAAAGCTGCAAAAGCAATTCAGTGAATCACCCTGGGCAGTTGGCTAAGATAAACAATAATAACAACACCAAACCATGAACAAGATATAGACACCCTGTGTCACTCCGACATTATTACTGGTGAGATTGTAAAATCATGCTCACCCCCCTCCCGGAAAATAATTTTATAGTTTCTTTAAAAAACTGAACATGTAACTACCATATGGCCTGCGTGTTACACTGTTAAGCATTTATCCTAGGGAAATTAAAGCTTATGCTCACATAAAAATCCGTCCATAAATTGTAGCAGCATTATTCATAAAGCTGGAAAACAACTCAGATGTCCTTAGATAAGTGAGTGGTGCATACATACCACAGAATAAAACTTATGAATAAAAAGGAATGAACTACTGATACACATCACAACACAGATGAATCTCCTGAGGATCATGCTGAGTGAAAAGAAACTAATTCTAAAAGCTTACATTCTGATTGATCCTATTTATGTAATACTATTGAACTGACAAAAATCCTTTAAATGAAGATTTCTATAGAGCATTACAGTGGTTATCAGGTGATAATTAGGATGGGCATAAGAGTGAGGTGAGTGTGGCATGGAAACGTAAGGGATTTTTGTGGTGATGAAAATATTGTCTGCCTTGACTGTATCATTGCCATTCTCCTAAAGTACAAATGAATGAATAAACTAATGAATGATTTAAAAAAATTAGTAAAGCAATGCTGGTATAGGTAGGCAACAAAAAATAAAATTGGAACCCTACTCCAATCTTTGAAAAAAATTCATTATAAATAGATACAAGATTCATACATTTTAAAGGTATACATGATCTGGGTTAAGAAAATATAGGCCACATTTTAATAATCATAGCATGAAAATAGCCTTTTCAAGTAATACATGATATAAAATCCAGAGGGTAATAACTCTTATCGAAATAATTATCGAAATTACGAACTGATTAACTGAAAAAAATATTCAATGTAAAATGAAGGATAAATTCCTTACTTAAAAAAAACTCATTCAAAAGACTTTTTATTAGAAAAAAGTTGCAGAAAAAATATGCAGATCCAAGGAACAATGAGATTTTATTCAGAATGAAGTGGCCTTTTAATATACTCTGGGAATATAAACAGGTGCAAGTTCTCTGGAGAAACATTTATACTATCAACCACAGTGAATGAATTTAACTAAAGTGTATGCTCACAGACATTTACTGATTTATATTCACAAGTAATTTGCTGCATCACAGTTTGTAATATCAACATTACAAATAATTGAAAACTAGTTTGATTAAGCATGATAAATCCATAAACCATGATACCATTGTATTTAACAGTGATAACTGTTATGTGTAAATAAACAAATAAAAACAAAAAAAAATGTAGTATGGCAAAGTGCAGAAAAATGTGTCCTAAATTTCCCTTTGTATAATTCTTTTAAAAAGGAGCATATACTTGGGCACATATATGTAATTATATGCATTTTTTACATTTAAAATTACTTGAAAATGATGTTTGGAGTGTTCAGGACAGTGGAAGACTTTCATCTATTTAAAATATTTGATTATTCTAATCTTAACATGTACTACATTAGTTTATTTAATTTATTTATTCTGAAAAAAAGCCACAGACATATGCAAAGTTAAATAATGAACTGAACTCCTGAAACCCATCACTCAGGTTAAAAAATAAAAAAATTTGTCAATTTTCTTGCATCTGAGCCTCTCTGGCCATAACTGATGCTTCCCCTCCCCCCCAAGTACCAAGACACTATTGAGGCAGAATAGTAATAGAACATATTTTAGTTTTCTTCTTTTTATTTTTAATGTATTTTAAAAATATAGTTAAATCTAGGAGGAGTCTGGCTGGTTCAGTAGGTACAGCATCTGATTCTTGATTTTGGGGTCCTGAGTTCAAGCCCCACGTTGGGTATAGAGATTACTTAAAATATGTATATGTAATAAATAATATAAATATATATACTTACATATATATAATGCATAGAACTAGATTATTAGTGACATGAAGGATCAATTATAGGGAGACAATAATGAACACAGGAGAACAATAGGGAAATCCTGGCAGTACTCTATCTGAAGGATGATAAACACAGAGGCCACATCCTTGGGCTGCATTTCTTTCTAATCCTATAGTAATCCTTTTTATTCCTCCATTCTTACAACAAATCCTATTCTTAACAAGTAATTAAGAAAAAATAAACTAAAATATTTTTCAAATTGTTATATTTTATATTTCTGTAGAAATTTGTGGTTTTTAAAAATTTTTTTCCAAATACTTTTATTTTATTTCTTCAGTGTTACAAGATTCATTGTTCATGCACCACACCCAGTGCTCCATGCAATATGTGCCCTCCTCAATACCCACCACCAGGCTCGCCCTAACCCCCATCCCCACCCCTCCAAAACCTTCAGTTTGTTGCTGAGAGTCCACAGTCTCATGATTCATTTCCCCTAATTCACCCTTCCTTTCCTTTCTCAGTGGCCTCCATGTTTTTCCTTATGCTCCACACGTGAGTCCATATGATAATTGACTCTCTCTGCTTGACTTATTTCACTCTGCATAATCTCTTCCAGTCTCGTCCATGTTGATACAAAAATTGGGTATTCATCCTTTCTGATGGAGGCATAATATTCCATTGTATATATGGACCATATTTTCTTACTCCTTTCATCTGTTGAGGGACATCTTGGCTCTTTCCACAGTTTGGCGATTGTGGTCTTTGCTGCTTGAACATTGGGGTACATGTAGCCCTTCTTTGTACTACATCTGCATCTTTGGGATAAATACCCAGTAGTGCAATTATAGGGTCATAGGGTAGCTCTATTTTTTTTTTTTAAGATTTTATTTATTTGACAGAGAAAGACACAGCAAGAGAGGGAACACAAGCAGTGGAAGAGGGAGAGGGGGAAGCAGGCTCCCCTCTGAGTAGGGATCCCGATGTGGGGCTCGATTCCAGAACCCTGGGATCATGACCTGAGCTGAAGGCAGAGGCTTTAACCCACTGAGCCACCCAGGTGCCCCTCTATTTTTAATTTCTTAAGTAATCTCCACACTGTTTTCCAAAGTGGCTGCACCAACTTGAATTCCCACCAACAGTGTAAGAGGGTTCCCCTTTCTCCACATCCTCTCCAACATTTGTTGTTTACTGTCTTGTTGATTTTGGCCATTCTAACTGGTGTTAGGTGGTATCCCAGTTTTTTTTTTTTTTTTTTATTTGAATCTCCTGAATTGCTAAGGAAATGTTGAAAAAGGAAAACAAAACTGGGGGCATCACATTGCCTGATTTCAAGCTTTACTACAAATCTGTGATCACCAAGACAGCAGGGTCCTGGCACAAAAACAGACACATAGACCAGTGGAACAAAGTAGAGAACCCAGATATGGACCTGCAACTCTATGGTCAAATAATCTTTGACGAAGCAGGAAAAAATAACCAGTGGAAAAAAGACAGTCTCTTCAATAAATGGTGCTGGGAAAATTGGACAGCTCTATGTAGAAGAATGAAACTTGACCATTCCCTTATACCATACATGAAGATAAACTCGAAATGGATAAAAGACCTCAGCATGAGTCAGAAATCTATCAAAACCCTAGAGGAGAACATAGGCAGTAACCTCTTCGACATCAACCACTGCAGCTTCTTTCAGGATATATCTCTAAAGGCAAAGGAAACAAAAGCGAAAATGAACTTTTGGGACTTCATCAAGATAAAAAGGTTCTGCACAGCGAAGGAAACAGTCAACAAAACAAAGAGGCAACCGACACAATGGGAGAAGATACTCGCAAATGACAAAGGTCTGATATCTAAGATCTATAAAGAACTCAAACTCAACACTCACAAAACCAATAATCATGTCAAAAAATGGGCAGAAGACATGAACAGACACTTCTCCAAAGAAGACATACTAATGCCTAACAGACACATGAAATTTGTGTTAAAAAAGTCACAGAACTAGAAATTTTCACAGGAAAAATAGTATGCTTTAATAAGCTTCCTACTTTTAAACAAAAAGAATTTGTACTTACATAAGGCTTAGTTTTCTCACTCTAGATCAAAAGTGTATTGCTTTTTAAAGTAAAACAGATAAACAAAAACAAAACAAAACAGGATGCATAGAGAAAGGCAGGATATTCTGTGTTGTCAATGCCCTAAATTTGAAATTCATGTGTTGAACTATTCAGAGAATTCTCTAGGCTTTCTGCCACCACAGGGCAAAGGTTAAACCAGATATAAATATAGATACAAATATAGATACAGATACAGATAAATATACTGTATAAATTTTCTAGGGCTGCCTTAACCAAACAACTAAACTCTAAGCCCCACAGAATTTTGACATATTTATGCTACTTCCAGTGCTTATTCCTTAATAAATACTGGCTGAGTAAATGAGTCAAC
This sequence comes from Procyon lotor, assembly GCA_028646535.1. Taxonomy (NCBI): domain Eukaryota; kingdom Metazoa; phylum Chordata; class Mammalia; order Carnivora; family Procyonidae; genus Procyon; species Procyon lotor. Next base: position 30,549,578 of record CM053607.1, on the reverse strand, counting down.
AGCTGACCCACTAATGAGAGTAACTTGGTGAAGTTATTTTTATAATGTGTGGCTTATTTACTAAGCTAATTTAGAGATTTAAGATAAATATTTAGGAGCTACTTTCTATCTAAACTAAATAATATAGTCTTATGGTGTTTAGTCATTCTAGTTATCATTGGAATCCATATTGTACATGTAAATGCTATTTTTGTCTTCTCAGTTAGAAAGCAGATACACAACCAAAAAAGATATAAAAGCTATTGTTGATTTATAAAGCTGCGTGTTTTTAAATTTCTGGTTTGTAAAAATAATAATAAAGCAAATCTCTGAAACAGACATTACACAAATAAACCACAATCCAAAAAACTCAATCTTCTGAGTTTACTAGGCACATGTTGTAGTGGAGAGCATTTCCTCTCCTTCTGTGAATGCTTTCTGGCCAATGGAATCATGACAGCAATTGAACTTGACAAAGTCCATGTGTTGGCCTATGAAAGAAGGATGAGGCAGAACTGTCAAAATGCCATAAACAAAATCCCACATTAGAGATAAGCTTGCAATTACACTTCAGTAAGTCAGAAAAACACGGGAAGTTAGACTGATTTTGAAAAAAACCATTCTTTCTTAGTAAAAAATAAACAATCTTTCAAACGGGATTTGAGAACAATTGTCGTATATAAAAATATGTCATAAGCACCACCTGTCACCAAAGCTCACTCACGAAATATATATTTCATCTTTACCATGTTGATTAAAGCAATAACACCCACACTTCACACAAATAAAACTATAAAGTGATGTTCAAATACTTAGTTTCATGTCTGTCTCTAAAATGTTTTGTATACCATAAAGAAATTTTCAGAAACTTATGCTTGCTATCTTCTCTAGGGAAATTTACTTAAATATCCATGTGCAATAATGAAATACACATATTCAAGTAAATAAAAGAGCACTTTTGCTCCAGCAAATGGGTTTGTACCACCTAGAACTGAAGCTGTTCTCTTATAAATCTACTTCATTAAGGCAAAAGTAACTATATAATTTATATGACATATTTTTATGTCTTCAGACAAACATAATTACAGACTATAAAACAACCTGTATGCCATGTGGAAATTATTTCTAACTGCTGGATGTTCTATTCTGCTATGGTGACCAACCATTCCAATTTGTCTATGACTGAGGGGTTTTCCTGGGTTTGGGACTTTCAGTGCTAAACCCGGGACAGTCCCAGGCAAATTGAGATGGCTGGTCACCCAGTGTCAACATGTAGGGAATTTTATCTTAATATAGGAAAACAAACCAACCCAAAACCAAGAAGCACAGTATCAATAATAAAAATCATGTCCTAGAACTGGTACTCCTTCAGTCTTAACTTTATCCTGCTAAAGAAAGCCTTCAGAAAAAAGCAAAATATAACATTGTCTCTGGCTAAAATGCTGACTGTTCCCAACAAAGATAAGGCTGCTAATCTAATGACATTAGTAACGTTCACTTTGGTCACTAAGACCAATAAATTCTGCCTATTAAGAACCTCCTGAATCTCATGAATCTGACCTATTCTCCACATTATCTATTGCCATTGCCTTTATTTATGTCTTCATTGTTGCTCACTTAGATCTTCGAAATTGTTTCATGCTTTACTTTTTTACCTTCCAATTTGTACACTAGCTGGAATGATTCTTAATTATAAACAAATATGATAATGGTATTATCACATCATATCAAAGTTATTTCCATAAATTATCATATACTGTATAAATATAACACAATTTATCCATTCATCTACAGCAGGGCATATAGGCTATTCCTTGGTAGTTTGCTTTTTGCCCTTTCAGTGAGTAATACTGTGCATATCTCTTTGAGCACACCTGGGAAAAATCTCTGGGTTCAGTATTTTTCATTAAATATTTTCAGCATAATGTATATTTAAATGCAGCTGTGAGAAATAATATTGAAAGACCTTATGTTTCCTTTACTCATTTTCTCCCAATGATAATATCTTGTAAAACTATATCACAGAATCACATGGGTTAGATGTAGCATACAAACTTCCTAGGTATTGATGATGAGATAGTACTGAAAAATAAGTGGACAAGCCGTTTCTCCTCACTGATTTATATAACAGAAGATCAGAGAATAACTGAATACAGAATTAATATTTTATAATTTAGAGAATAGGCATGAATGTAGCAAGTGTGTGGACATCATATGTAATGGCATTCCCCACACATAGGGGAAAAGGAGTAAAGACCCCAATAAAAGAGTTGACTTGTCAGTATGGTTCAGAAGTAAATCAGTATCACTGAAGAAGAAATGTAAGAGGGAATTAGAGGGAATGGGACAAAACACCCGAAATTATTTTACTAAATCTTGCAAGACATTTGAGGTTTATTCTGAGAGCAACTAGAACCAATATTGAATTTTAAAAAAGGTGAGTAGCATAATATAATTTACCTTTAGGAACATTAAGTCTGCTTATCATGTTGAGAATATACTGGGGTGAGGGAAAATACCAGAAGAAAGGAGATTGTTTAGTAGACCACTGCAAAACTCCATGAAATAGATGATGCTGTTTTGGATTAGAGTAGAGGTCATGGTAGTATTAAGAAGTGATTGGAATCTGGATATATTCTAAAGCTAGAGTGAAAGTATTGTTGATAGTTTTGTTATTGGAAGTGAGATAAAGAAAGAAAGGAATCAAGTATGGCTCAAAAATATTTTGCCAGAGCCCCCTGGAGCCAGAGGTTGCCTTTTATGGAATCAGGAGAGATTCTTGAAGGAGTAGGCTTGCTGGGAAAGGAATTAAAGGTTTGGTTTGGGCATGTTTAGTCTGAGATACTTCGTAGACATCTAAATCAAAATATAGAACATTGTAGAGGAGGGACAGACAAAAACTAGGGAGTGATCAGCTCCAAAATTAGAGACATACTCATTAGTGAGTATATAAAGAAAGAACAGCTCTGGTCACATCAGTTAGTAGAGGCGGTGGTAGCAGGGGGACAAAAAGGTGGAAAACAAAGCAAAATAAAAGCAAAGCTGAACTATGTTAGCTTCTGTACTGTAAAAAGCAGAAAATTGTAGACGATCTCTTCAGAAGTTCCTCTAAAGAGTGCATTAGATCAAACCAGTTACTATCTTTGGATTATTGGGCTGTTTGCAGATTTGAGGGAAACTATATGATTGCCAAGAACAGATTAGGTACTTTGACTTTTCCCAGATTGCATTTCAGTGAGATCTTCTCCAAAGGAATATCAAGAAAGAATCTATCCCTGGAAAAAGAGGGCACGGAAGTTTGGTGGGCAAAAATTTAATATGTGCATTACAGTTTCATATTTTACAATTACTACTATCCAAACACCATTATGTGGTCTACAAGTCCCTTCTAAACCAGAAAATCTTCCTTGACAAGATATTTCTCTTGTAACTCTGACCCTTCACATGATGGTCTAGCCACACTAGCTTTTTCACATTTCTTCTTTTATGTTTCAAACTTTTTTTTTGTCCCCACCTTTTTGAAATTCAGGGCTCAACTAAAATACCATCTTTCTCTGTAAATCCTATTTAAAGCAACTAGCTTCCTTCCCACAGTGACTCTTATATTAGATTTCTATTTCTTTTGTAGCATTTAGAAATGATGTGGCTTATTCCTGCCAGTCATCCCTGTCAAAATATAAGCTGCTAGAAGGTATGGATTTTATCTCTCTAGTTCACTGATCCATCTCAGAACCTAGACATTATCTGTTACATAGGAGTTTGCTTAATAAATTCAGGTTGAGTGCATTGAATTGCCACTTCACTTGAACTCTAAAGACCTAGCTTGTTATCCTTTTTTCCAACATGTAACTGGAAAACTGTAGCTTCTAAATCATTTGTACCAAAATC
>CM053607.1:30520516-30545211 GCA_028646535.1 Procyon lotor | reverse complement strand
TGGGGTGTTGATTAAAAGTACAGATTCCTTGGTCTCATTCTAGATTGACAAACTAGATTCTAGGATTGGTCGATAGCAATATACATTTAAGCTAGAGTACAATGATTCTTAGTGAATTTAAAGTTTGTAATTATGTTTATTTAAAATATATTTATTGAATACTTGAGATATTATAGGATATTACATTATTTTTTATGAGAATACAAAAATTAGAGGAAATACTATATCAAATAGCTCACAATTGATAGCCAGTACCAAATGACAAAAATAATGTTAATATAATTGCTGAAAATAGATTTAATGTGCATATGTAACAGAATTATAAATAATTATTTATTTTCAAATTCATATATGATATCATGTGCTCTGGGTTGAACCACTTTTTAGATTTACCAAGAAAGTTAGTACATGGACTAGTCCTGACAGATAGTGCACAACAATTAGATCTTAAATATAAATAAAGACTATCATAAAATTAAAATTAAAGAGGCAAAATTAATTTTAAAAATATAATTTATTTACATAAATATATTTAAAATATTGTCATTGCATCCTATAATTATTACTCAACTATTACTATTGATGAGATATTTTATATTAGTTCTTTTACACTTCTATTATTTTTTCTTTTATATAAGGCTTTGAAGTGTAATGTGATTGTTCACACAGCACATCTTAGTTTGGATTAACTACATTTAAAGTGCTCAATAGACACATGTAGCTATCATATTAGATAGAACAGCTCTAGAACCTCACCTCTAATTTTATAATACTCTAATGCTAGTCTTTTTCTATAAGTTACTTTTGGGTAGCACTGGTTATGAAAAATATCAATAGAATCTAGATGAAATGAAGCATTAAGCTTGAAGTGTATTTTTATCCAATACCATAACACCTAAACGTGGGCATTATAAAAGTTTTTAATCCTCTTTTATAGGAAAAATATAGAAATTATCTTGCCTTAATTTTTTTGCAGGGGATGGTCATTTCTTTATTTTTTTATTTTTGCTTCTACTTTTTAAAATTTAAATTCAATTAATTAACATATAGTGTATTAGTTTCAGAGGTAGAGGTCAGTGATTCATCAGTCTTATGTAATACCCAGTGTTCATTACATTACCCTCCGTAATGTCTATCATCCAATTACCCCATCCCCCTGCCCGTCTCTTCCAGCAATCGGCAGTTTGGCTTCTGTGGTTAAGAGTCTCTTATGGTTTGTCTCCCTCTCTGATTTCATCTTGTTTTGTTTTTCCCTCCTTTCTCCTATGATCCCCTGTTTACTTTCCATATATGATGTCACATTGCTATTGAGCCACTCTCTCATTGACACTGACATCAGAAACACAGATATATGTTTAAGTGCAGAAATGCAAATACACACAACATATAACCAAAACCTGACATTTAAAAAACCAGTTTACTTACTCTTTTAAAATATTTTCTTTCCAGCTAGCTCAAAGTTAACTCAATTTCTTCAGGATTTATTTTTTGACAGCCGTATTCTTTTCCCCTGAGATCATTCAAGGTTGCTGGTAGCTTTTATGCCTCACGGTGAAGAAAAGGGAACTGCTCCTTTTGTGCTATTTTTTGGCCTATGCTGTACTCACTGCTTAAGCTTTTTTTTTTTTTTTTAAGTCTTTAGCTAAGTTATCAGAGTGTGATGGAGACCCATATCCTCCCCTTGCTTCCTTGTTTCTTGCCTTGCCTTTTGCTGGCACTCAGATATTGTTAGGGCCAGTGTAATTCCTATTTGAACATTATCTTAATACCCAAGCCTCACCCCTCTCCATGACATTTCTCTGTATGAACTTGGTGGAAATGCCCCATAACTTCCTCAGCACTCTGGGGCGTGCAAGAAACTCAGGATTCCGCACATGACACCCCAAAGCAAGGAAGGGTTGAAGCACTATTTCAGATCCACCTGCCCAGGAACCTTTTTCAGTCACTTCTTTGCTATTTAGGTGTCATCTTAAATGCAGAGTTCTAATAAACATGAGCTTTTGCTGTGAAAGAATAAAACGAGGGAAAAATGAGAAGAAAGAATATATAAGACAGTATTTAAAAAATATGACCGCAGTGCAAGATTAACTGGACAATTATAAGAATTGGTAGGCACAAGTTCCATGGGTAAAGGGAGAATGTTTTTGCAAAGTCATGAAGAATACATTTTAAAAATTATTTTAAAACAATCATTTCATGTTATTTAATTATTTTCCCCCAGTGTGGTTGTAGTGTCGATGGCTGAATAACATTTTAAGAAAAAATAACATCAAAGTGAGAGAAAGAGAGATGGAGAAAGAGAGAGAGAAAGGGAGACATCAAGAGCAAATTTTTTTTTTTTTTTGACACATGCTCTTAAAGGTCTTATCAACCTCAAGTCATTTTGGACTTTAGTAATACCCCTAACATTTTTCTTAAAATGAAGATATTCGTCCATTTAAAATTATCTTTTAGTGCTGGGGGACAAAAATAAATCCATCCTTAGCTATAATGATTTAAAGTCTTTGAACTTTTCAAACTGAATCAAATGTCATTTGCCTTATCCTTCCGTCTTATAGCTATTATTCTAACACAGTTCGCTTTAATGACACTCTTTCCACAGAATCATCATCTGTTTTTGACCCTTTTAACTTAGAACTTACTCGGTCTTGCCAGAAAATTATTTCCCCTTTTCCAAAAGACCATTTCTAGAACTAGTATTTTTCTTTCTTTTGAAGACTAACTGAAGGTTGTTTCCCTTCAATTCTTACAGTTTTAACTTGGCTTTTATAACCCCAAGTGTGTTAGATATAGAACAGTTTTCTGATATTTTTATATACAGAAAAATATTTTTAGTGCTTTAAATATTTTTTAGTTTATGAATTAACAGAATTACCATTATTTTACCACATTTTATTTTTCTTGTTTTATGTATCTAATCCCTTTTTACTAGCCATTCTTTTTTTCCAGCTTTAGTGAGATATAATTGACAAAGAAAATTGTAATATATTTAAAGTGTACAACATGATGATTTTATATACATATATATTGTGGAAGGATTCCCTTCATTGAGTTAATTAACACACCCATCACCTCACATACTTAACTTTCGTGTGTGTGTGTGTGAGTATATTTAAGTTCCACTCTCTTACCAAATTTTACATGTTTTTAAATACAGAAAAATATTCATGATTAATTCTAAAATAAGGCAGAGATGTCTCTATAGGCTCCTGTTTAGGCTATTTAAATAAATCATCTCACTGTAGTGTAGAACATTGCCAAACACAGCGTTGTTTCATAAAGTTCATACAGTTAAATATATTTTGTTTGATATATCACTTGAATCACAAAAACCTCAACTGTAAAGGAAGAGTAGTTTAAAAAATACACAAATACACACCCCACTAGAACTAGCAGAACAGTCTGTAAACGAAATGCCAAATAACCTGTTGATAATGAAGTTTTACCATATGAAATTGATATTAAAAATGAGAGTAGGGTTGTTCTTCTGTTTGCACAAAAGAAAAATGATGAAGAGACTATGTATAAGTAAGGCAGATCATTTGCACATATCAAACCTGTGAAGAGCTGTCTCATTACTTGGTAACACCTATTTAAGAAGGGAGAAAAAAACAGGATTTCAAGTGAAATTGTTCCACGTGTTTTATAAAATTGACACATGAAAATCTATTGAAATTTATACAGTATGACTTACAGGTAATACCACTTTTCTTCAAATAGTTAATGAACTTCCTTACCATATCCAAGTTTAAACTAATTTCTTCCTATAACCTTCTCCAGAAGTGTTTTGCAAGCATATGCAAATTATTCATCTTTAGCTTCGTTATCACCTTTTTGGTTCTTTGACACTTACTGGGCTAAATAATCCAAATTATTATTTCTTTGCTTAATCATACTTTGGCATTTAGTTTATTAGAGTATCTGTCCAAATTATGTAAGTGTCAGCATGTAGGTACAATTAGTGCTTATATTGTTATATGGTTAATTCTAGAACATGAAGAGGATACCATCTCAGACACTTAGTAGTTGAAAGTGAAACACTAACAGAAAATGTACTCCTAATATTAAGATTGTTCCAGTTCATCAGATTCTAAATGAGGTATTTACTGTCTAAGATTACTGTAAGAACCCCATAACATCCTCCTCATTCTTAAAGGCATGCAAATTTTAATGGCATAAAGTTAAAGATTATTTTTCAGTTACAATTATAATAAGGTTAATATCAATATGTATTATTTTGAAGGTATAAGGTATTAATGTATGACCTTACAAAGTTTTTATTCTCGTCATCCTTAAGTCCTGATCTATCACCTACTCTTTTCTCTACACTTGAATCTCCTGCATAAATCCTTTGATCATTTTCAATAAAGAGGTCAATCTGATGAGAGTAGAGTTCCTATGATCCCTGAGTAATTAATTAGCTTTGTCTTTCTTTATAATTCTTCTAATCAATGTTTTGTCACTCTCCTTAACTTCCTTAACCTTCATAGAGACTTGAATGACATTAAAGGTTGGTCATTTTGGGGGGAATATCCCCTGTCTATAACTCTGTGGTCTCAGAGACATTGAGATATTTGAGAATGAAATATTTTTTAATTCCACTGTTATCACACTGTTACTATAAAATATTATATATTTTCACCGACATGTTTTCCAAAGGAACGTACATTAATTGCTTTTTTAAATATAGTGGTCTCTTTCCCTATCTTAAACATATGTGATTATTTTTTGAGTGGGACATATCTGGGAATATTCCTTCTGCCATTTCCCTATTTGAGTTAGATTCCCCACATGCTGATACAATGAACGTGTGAGGTTTGTTTTTCATAACTTTCCTTTAGCAATGTAAAAATTCACTCTTGATGTAATCTCACCTATTATCTCTACTTGAATTGATAGTTTTAATTGTTCTTGATATTTTAATGATTAGAGATCACAGTGCACAAATACAACATTAACCATGTTGTTGAGATAATTCTCATTACATACACAAAGAAAAGGTGTATGGATTTAATTTGATCTTTGCCTTTAAACATTTGATTTAAGCATTTTGTGAGTGCATGCAGATCTGATGCCCCGTTCCCCTTCAATGTGCTATGAGAGCAGTGAGAAGAGTGGTCAGCTGTCACTTCTGTCTTAGAGGTGGAGAGCTGTTGTGCCTAAGGTCACATCCCTTCCACATAATATGTATTCAATAACTCATCAACAGGTGGAATAAAGTTTCAGTTTTCTTGGTCCAACATAGCAGAACTCTGAAGGACCATTGTATTTCCAGATTTTCCTGTAGGGTTAGCCAAGTCTTTCATAGGGTCTGCATTTCACTTTAACTTCTTTCTCTATCCAATACTGTTTCTCCCCTGGCACAGCTGCAACACAACCGTAAAGCCCAATTTCATGATTTTGGTAAACAAAGTATGAGAGTATGTTTCACCGCAACAGCATAAAAAGGAGTGAAGACTATGTTCATATTAATTTTTCTTCATGTTTCTCTTCTTGGAACAACTTTAGGCTTGTTTAGACACAGATATGGATTGAAGAGGCTACCCAGACAGATGGTGTATCTGAAGGGCATATCTAAATACCAGAAAAGTGAGACAATAGAATCTAATACATAATCTTTGCAAAGCCACCTTACAAATACAAGAAGTTGGTTCTTCAGAGTGACCTAATTCAACTTCAGTTACTACCAGCCACCACCAGATCTATAGTATTTTACAGTCTTGTAATGAAAAATTAGCATTCAAGGGCTTTTCCTTTCCAGGTTTCTATGGCAACCTCTGTACCACATACTCATTAGAAAGAAGTTCTGTTTAATTGATCTACTAATGTATTGCTTAATAGTAACTGTTAAGCAGTCTTTTGTTTCCAGGTCATATTTAGGGTTCACATATTTGCATAAAAGCATTTCGTTAGCTGAAACCAATCATTACTAGTAATTTTCTTTCTTTAGTTTAAAATAACTAAACCCTCATTGAGATTTTCTGAATAGCAAATATTTATATCTTGGAGAATAGGCTTTCTGTATGAGCTTGGCTTGCTTTGTTTCTGTGTGCAGCAAGAAAATTACAGAGCTTGAAAATGTTAATCAGTGAAGACAAAAAGAAGGTGTCTTTTTCTCCAGTTGAAATGCAAATTTACAGTGATGCTAACTATAGGCCATATCCAATATTTGATGACAAAGTTGTAATGGATAAATATAATTTAGAATGCACAGTAGTTATCCACTGCATAACTTTCACTAATTAGAATTTTCATATGTTTCATTCAGTGCAATTTAGACACTCTTTTCTGAGCTTTTCTTGTATTTCAAGCTCATCCAAAGGACCAAGCTTAAGAATGTACTTATCATAGGCTTTTAAGTTACCCTGGAAATAAACACTAATACACATAACTTAGTCCCTAAATTCATCAGAGGTTTGGGGCAGGATAGGGAGCTAATATGTACTGAAATACAGCATGAGGTTTATTTATTAGAATATAGCACCAAGTACGTTCTAGACTAGGAGCTTGAAATATGTTAAGCCACTCAGTTATCAGAAACATTATTTCCATTGTAGAGATAATGTAAGTTTTTAAAAAAATTCTGAATCATCTGATTGGTTTGTTCAATAAATATCAATTGGATACATACAATGTGCCAATAGGCATTAAAATTAAACTACTAAAGAAGACAAGCAAGGATCTATACTTATGAAACGTACATACTATCTCACATTACATTACAAAAAATCCTTAAGCAAATATTTGAATGCTGTCATATACTAGACAAGTACTGGGCAGTGTGACACCATATCATAATGTGATATCCAACACCATTATGCTAATTAATTATGGAGCCCAGTTTTATACTCAAATCTTTGATTCCAAATCCTATTTTCTTTAGTAATCTCTGGGGTGGAATGTTTATTTTATCTAAAAAAAAAAGACATTGCCATCTCTGATCCATCTCAACTACTATTTTTTTATCTTTAAGATTTTAAAATTTATTTTAAAGAGAAAGTGGGAGGGACAGAGGAAAAGAGAGAGAGAGTCCTTAACAGTCTCTCCTTTGAGCATGGAGCCCACATGGGGCTCAATCTCACCACCCTGAGATCATAACCTGAGTTGAAACCAAGAGTCAGACCCTTAACCAACTGGACTTCCCAGGTGCCCCTCAACTACTTTTGATGTTAGTAGTAGTTCTTGTTCTTCCAGAATTTGCACTGGCCATAATCATATTCCCACCATCCTTTAGGAAGAGAACCATTTCCCACACCATCAATTCTGTTGTTCAGAGTTACTTGAGATAGTAATTACAATATTAAACCAATAGTTACCCAGAAGAAAGAAAGAGTGGGTAAAGGGAGAAGTAGTTTAGAACATGAACATTAGGGTTCATTACCTCTGAGATCAAATGCTAGTTCTTTAATTGTTCAAAGTTGGACAAGTTGCTCAATTTCTCTGATATGTAAAATGGCAGTAATCAATACTATTTATCATAGTGCCTGGAATATCATGAGCATTGCACCATTAAATTTGTTGGGTTTTTCTTTTATTATATTTGCCATTATACTTAAGATACTGATGTGCAGTATAGCAAATATAGAAGGAGATTCTATATCTCCATTTTCTCTTGGAAAAACGAATATAGAGAAATATCATATCATGTATTTTTAAGGACACTTAAAATATAGAATAAGTTTTAAAAGGTGAGCAGTATATTTATGTATCACATTAAGTTTGGGTAACAAAGCAGAAAAAAGCAAAATTGGATGGATTAGACAGGAACAAGGATACTTGAGTGACTCAAGGGGAGCTCAAGAGTGACAGTTGTTATTAACTTGCTTCTTTTAAATTTTGAGTCTGGCAAGTGGAGTGAAATTTTTGTTCTATCAGTTGAGGTAATGATGGAAGAGAACATAAAATATTTTATAGGTATCATGGGAAATATTCTAAGAGTAGTAAACCACTCTGCATAACAGAATCTTTGAAGAGGTGAATGCAGGAAATATCTGTGGTAAATTTCTGTATCGCTGTGTAGGTAGCATTCTAAACACTGTTTGCCTAGACAAAAACCCATGTCTAATGTGTTGTCAATTTTGTTTCTGCAATCTTGTATCTGGAGTCTGTGTCCAATTATTTATAGAATTGGCTCTTAATATCAATACACTGGTCTATGGCAACTGCCTCTTTCTTGGAAGTTCTGACTTGATCTCCATTTCAAAGCATCTGTGAGGGATTTTAAAATTGTGTTTCTTTATTTTTGAGAATTGAGATTGGGGAACATTCTATTTTTCATTAAAAGTTCAATTCTATTCCCAATAGGACATTTTTTTCCAAAATAAATTTCAACTTTCTAATTTTAAAAGTAATGCATGTTAATAATCTATTTAGCAACAAAATAATACACTAGGTATTATATGCAACTAATGGATCATTGAACACTACATCCAAAACTAATATATACTATATGTTGGCTAACTGAACATAATAATAAAAAAATAAAAATGAAAACAAATGAGTAATAAAAAATAAGAACACCACATCTAATTCTGTCTTTTGGATATAGACAAATTTAATAGCTTAAAATATATTCTTCAGACTAGCATATGCTGATGCACATCTTGAATACAATTATATGCTCAATATAACTATTTTTAAATGGAATGAGATATAAATGCATGATGTTTTATAATCTGCTTTTTCTCTTAACTATGCACAAGGGACATATTTGCAAGTCAATAAATATACATCATTATTTAATAGTTGCATACTCATTCAGGGGATATTCAATGATTATGACCTCTGTGCTACGCTCTAGTGAGCAAATAGTAAGCAAATTAAACAGTGTTCTTGTCTTCATATAAATTTGCCATGCATATAAATTGGCATCCTTATTTCCTACATGAAACACACACTATTGGATTTGTTCAAATTACTTCAATTCTGCCCTCATGGAGTTTATAGAGTCTGGGAGAGGCAGGCATAATTACACAAGCATTAATTACAGTTCTCTTAGAGTCTATAGAGAAAAAATATAGGTAGCAGTTAGGTACAGAGTTGGTAATGATGGTCTGCAGGTGGAGTACAGAGAAGTGTGAGAACAGTACAAGCCCAGTCATCTCATGATTTTTCCAGAATTTTTACTTAAGATTTGTGAAAACATTGAAAGGAGAGATACCACCATTGAACTCATATGCTAGTCACAGAGACTCCCTGGTGTTTAAATTGCTCCCCACTCTTCTTTCTTTTAGATTCGTTCTGTTCCAACTTTGCCTTTCTTCAAAAAGTCCTAATTTTATTATCTAACTTTCCCAAGTATGTTCACCATTGTGGAGGATTAGGAGAGTCTCTAACTCTGATATTCTCATGGGGAAAGTGGTAAATTCAATTAATTACAGAGACTGTGTCTTGACTTTGATAATTAGATTGGTGTTATTAAAAAATCATTTTGAACCCTTAAAGAATATTACTCATTTGTTTTAAAATTATATTGAAGAAAATAAAAACTAAAAAAAGACAGAAAAAGCAAATTGAAAAAAATTAATAAAAAACATGCTAAACAAATAAAAGAATAACACCAAAAAACCTTTTTGTAAAAGTGAATTTAATTGGGGCACCCTGGTGGCTCAGTAGATTAAGTGTCTGCCTTTGGCTCAGGTCATGATCCCAGGGTCCTGGAATCAAGTCTAATGTCCAGCACCCTACTCAGCGGGGAGCCTGCTTCTCCCTGACGCTCCCCCTGCTTGTGCTCTCGATCTCTCTTGAAATAAATAAATAAAATCTTTTTTAAAAAAGTGAATTTAATTATCCCGTTAAGAGATAATGAATCTTAGCTCAAAAGATGATATCAAACTTTATGATATTTAAAAACAAAATGATGTAAAATAATAAAAAAAATTAGAAAGGAATGATATCTGAAGATGTCTGAGGCAAAAAAGGAGGAATTGCAATGTTTATATTAAATGAAAATAGAGTCATTCCACATCAATAGAGAAAATGCATGATGAAAAGTATAATTGTCAAAAAACCCATATGCTAGAAAACATTGTGTTGCAATACATAAATGGAAATTATTAGAATTATTAGAAATTGATAAAAACACAATACAATCCCTCTAAGCTTTTGGTATATGAAGAATATAAAGACAGTCAGAATATTATAATTTATGCCACTGATTACATAGGTACTTACTCACTTACATGCTCTGCCCTACCATATAGACACATACACAAATGTACATGTGTGTTTATGTACACATATCTATATAACACATGATACATATAATATACATAATGTATATACTTTTCTGGTTTTACTTTCTATTATATAAATTTTCTTATATTATTATACGTTATAATATTATATTATGTTATCACTTTCCTTTTTGGAATCATGATTTGAAAAATGTCCTCTCAAGCAATTATAAATTCATGGAGTTCCTGGGTGGCTCAGTTGGTCAAACGTCTGACTCTTGAGTTTGGTTCAAGTCATGATCTCAGGGTTGTGAGATTGAGCCCTGTGTAGGGCTCCAAACATGAAGCCTGCTTAAGATTCTCTCTCTAGTTTTCCCTTTTCCCCTCCCCTCCCTTTCATCTTAAAAAACAAAAATACATATATATACATATATATGTATTTGTTTGCATATATATGTTTGTTTATATATATAATCATACATTTGCTTATATATTTATTCCTTTATTATTTTATTCATTTATTTTTTTAAGGTAAACAGCCTTCCAAATCCTAATTTTTTTTTTTTATATTTTATTTATTTGACAGAGAGAAACACAGCAAGAGAGGGAACATAAGCAGGGGGAATGGTAGCAGGAGAAGCAGGCTCCCTGCTGAGCAGAGAGCCTGATGCGGGGCTCGATCCCAGGACTCTGGGATCATGACCTGAGTGGAAGGCAGACGCTTAACGACTGAGCCATCCAGGCACCCCCCAAATCATAATTTTTAAAAAAAGAAAGAGAAGCCATAATACTAAATACTGGCTGAGTAACTATATTAAGTTACAATACTGTAAAAATTTGAAACCAGATAAAAATGAAAATATAATATATATGATGATATGTATATCAGGATTTCACATTAAATTCCTTACTATAAGGTACTATCTTTAAAATTGATGTTTAAAAACTAATAGTCTAATGTAAAAATGGACTGACTATATGTGCATTGTAGTCTTGCTGGTAGGTAAGACAGTTTATTTGAAATGTATCTGTTTACCTTCTAGCCTTACTAAATATTTCTCTGTGCTCATAGAGGTATGAGCTCATATAGATATATTTCTGATATTGAATTGAAACTGTCTGTCTTTCTCCACTAGACTACTACTTTCTCTAGGTTGTGGTCTGCACTGGAATCATCATTTAATTTGAATGGCCTAGCTTGGTATCTGCTGTTACTGTAAAGAAAAGATGAAAAATGTGAGGAAAAGAGAGAAATGGAAAAGATGATATTGTACTGAGAAGTTATTGATCATCATTCTTTTTAACTTTAAATGGCTTTTTGAATAGAACACTAGGGAGCTGAAAGTAAAAATTAAGTATGCAGAAGTGATATTTCAGATGTGCTCTTGTCTTCTCTTTTTCTTCTCACTAATATATTTTTCTTCTCTATATTTCTCCTCACTATATATTTTTAGGCGCAGTGCCTAATTTACCATACATATCAATCAGCTTCCTTTTTCACTGGTAGAAATGTCCTCTTGGTTTTGGTCAAATTACTTCAATTTCTGGAAACAAATGTATTTTTACATTTAAATTCAAATTATTATTGACTTAGTGATGCTTGCTTCAAAAGGAAATTGAAGTAGACCTTTTAAATGTCTATCTTCCAATCTGTCCCTAATAGAATGATCTTTATTCCTGGAATTGAATCATATAACCACTCAAAACTCCCAGATACTTATCTATGACATTTAAAAAACATTATTTTTGTAACTTTCTCATTATAAAAAAAGGAAATATCCTTTACATATAGTTCAACATACTTCCAAGTAAAAGTATGCCAAAAATAAAGTGTATAACATGTTTCAATTTGCTTGAATATATAAAAGTTTTTCCAAAAATAAGTTTTAAAAAAACTTTCAGAAAATTATTAGACCTTCACATAAGCTTACTATTTCAATTTTTGCTTTTAGTTTATCAAAACCTTATTTTAAGATTCTCCTTTAAAATATTCTTTAAAATTTTAACTAGATCCCTAAAGTGACCTTGGACCATGAATTATTTTATAGATGTATAAAATTGATTCCATTTCAAATCATTAAAATAAGATATTCTGTATTTAATATTAGATATCACATACATATATACAATATATACAAATACAGATATACATATACAATATACATCTAAATACTGCATAGCAATTATTTGCTGTACTTTTCTCTTTTGGAAGAACATCAAACATATATACTTAGGAAATCAATATATTTATATATATGTTTATCCCTCTCTAAAAGTACTGTGGATAATTTTTTTACCTTTTACATCTTTAAACATTCATTGTTCCTAGGAAATGCTTACCTGGTTTGATTTATTTAAATACAATTTATAACATATGGAAAAGGAGTGCAAACAAGAAGTTTAATTTAAGCTTTTAATTTAAACTTTTAATTTAAAAAAGATGATTTTTTCATATTCAGAGTAAAATTCCTACTATTATGGTAATATGGTATTGCAATAAATTACCCTATTTAAATAAACAATTGGAAAAAATATACCTAACCTCTGATTTTTCTACTTCTACTTTATGTTTGAAGACCTCACTAGTCAGAGAAGAACAGGTAAAAACTCAAGTTCTTACAGGAGAATTTAACTCTAATACATGCTAGTTGTAAAAATTTGTAGCACTAGAAAAGAGTATCGACCAAAAGCAAATTTCCTCTTCTCTGTGTCTCTCCATTCTGTTCTTCGCATATAACCACTTTGAATAATTATTTCTGTATTTTTCTTAAGGCATATCTGGTTTAAAACTGAACCTTCTCTGTTCCTTAAGTTATAGATAAGAATTCTTAGAATTCTTAATGTTATAACCTTGATAAAGACAGACTTTAAAATTTGGTAAATGGAAAATGCCAGAATTTATGATCTAATGATGTCTTCTTTCTCTAGGCTTCTATGCCTTCTATGCCTCTCTCAGCCTGTTTTTAAACATTATAAGTTTTATTATTGTCTATACAGAACACATTGGAAGGTCTGAACTAATGAGAAATAGGATTTGACTAATGATTTAGAAGGATTATTTTGGCTGATAGATGAAGAAAAGGTTGAAGGAACAAAGGCAGAGGAACAAGGAGACTGGTTGGGGGGCTATCACAATAATCCCGTTGAGATATAATGGGGAGTGTCAGCAAGGAGGTGCTAAAACACTGAATTTCTCCTGAAGTTAATCCCAAAAGATACTACTGGTGGATTGGTTGTAGAGTATGTGAGAAAGACAAGGGTCAGGGATGATTCCAAGGGCTTTGACCTGAACTACATAAGAATAGGAATGCCAATTACTAGGATGGGGAAGACTATAGAGGAAACAGATTTGAGGTGAAATTAAGAATATGTGAAATTTGGTTTGAGACACATAAGGTCTCAAATGTTTGTTAGACATTTATCTTGATTTTCTCTTGCTAAGATGCCAAATAAATATTTTTATTAGTTTCCTACTGTTATCATGACAAATAACCACAGGTTTCTTTTGGCTGAAAACAACACACATTTATTATCTCATAGTTTTCATGGTGCCAAAGTTATAGGCACATGTGACTTGTAGGCACGATGTGATTCAGCTGGCTCTTCTTTCTTGATCTCACTAAACCAAAATCAGAGTCAGCAGGCAGGGCTGTTTTGGAAGGTCTGAGGAGGAATAATTCACTTCCAAGCTTATTTCAAGTTGTTGGTAAAATTCAGTTTCCTGTGGTTATGGGATTGAGGTCTCCATTTCTCTGCTGGCAGTGAGCCGAGGGCCACTCTTTGCTCCTAAAGCCCTCTCTGATGTTTGCATTCGGCCCACTGCATCAGAACCAGAAATGACAGGTTGTGTCCTTCTCAGGCTTGCAAGCTCTCAGACTGCTCCTTCTGCTGCATAACTCTGCACCTCGCTAGGAAAAAGTTCTCTGCTCTTAAGAGGGCCTATGTGATTAGATTGGACCTATGTGGATAATCCAGGACTTATTTTAGGATCTGCAATCTTAATTACATCTATAGAATCCCTTTTGTCGTGTAATGTAACATATTTATAGAGTTGGAAGATGAAGACATGGGTGTATTTCAGGAAGAGGTCATTCTGCCCACCATAACATCCAAATGGATATTTTAATAAGCAATCACACATATCATGTTGGTATCCCTGGGAAAGAAAGATCCAGAGCAAGCAAACTATGATACAAAATACGTCCCTTCCAACTCCTTCCTTCAAATTTTGCTCAAACATCAATGCATACCTACCACAACCATCTTCCCCATCCCTCTTGATTTCTGCTGTAGTGTCCCTTATTTTCATAGCACTTGCTTTCTGACATACTAACTTAATTATTCCCATTAAAACCAATTGGCACTGATTCATAGGATTCAGATATGGACTTAAGAAAAGGAAGACTTCATAGCAGTTGAAGAATGCCCAACTAAGGAAGTAGTTTTCAAATTTCAGTGTCCCTTATAACTATCTGATAGAATTAGTGACAAATTATGGGCCAAGTCAGGGTATTTTTTGATCGGGTTAGAGTTTGCATTAAATAACCCCTAAGATCCCTGGCACATTATAATTTGACACCTCTATAACACAAAATTTAGTTTTATATAATCAATTAGTCAACATATCCTAATTTTAAATCAAAACAAAAACAATGCCTTAAAATAAAGCAATATACATTTTTTCATATTATTTTCTTCTTTTTTATGCTTCTTTATGCATGTTTATTTTTACATTTGAATTTTTTATGAGATATTTTCAGCCATAACATAAAAAACTGCATAATTTTACATTTACTAGAAGTGGGATTATATAAATACAAACTGAATTTTGCTTTCCTTTCATGAATTTGTAAGGTTAGAAATGTGAATAAAATTCACTTAAGCAAATTTACTAAGTTGGAAAAATATTTCACTCTTCAATCATGTGTGCAATTTTCATAAAAGTTCATCTCTTTGAAACAGCACCCATATGATCATTATTAGCCGTGTTGACCATATTTACCCACTGCTATCATTTTCTTATAGCCTTACAGAAGTGGCACATGTGATTCAAATTCTGGGATTTGACCCTATATTTTGGTAAGAATCTCTTATGAAATTACTAATACTCCTAAAATCAAGACAAAATAAGATGTCACTAAACTCCCTAAGGTTTGACTCTGGTAACTTTGTTTTACCTTGCATTCTTATACCAGTTAGCTATGAAGTTAAAACTCAATCTTAAACCTTCCTTATGAAATTACATTAGAAAGAATTAATAGAATCTGGTCCAGGAAAAGTGTCAAATGTGAACATTTGATTCCAATGATTTTAAGATCTAATCTTTGCCCATAAAGTAACTTCATCATTTGAAACATTAACTTCTCCTAAGTGCTACAGAAGGAAAAAAGTTAGTTTATAGAAATTTGGGTGAATTTCCCTTTAATAAAACACATGTTTCTATTATATCTCTTACAAAAGCTCTACTAGGTGTATTTTTTCTTTCTTTCTTTCTTTTTTTTTTTTAAGATTTTATTTATTTATTTGAGAGAGAGAGGAGGAGCATACAGGGAGAGTGAGAGGGAGAAGAGGAAGACCTGCTGAGCAGGGAACCGGACGCAGGGCTGGATCCCAGGACTCTGAGATCATAAACTGAGCCAAAGGCAGATACTTAATCGACTGAGCCAACCAGACACCCCCCCCCCCTTTTTTTTCCTTTCTTTTCTTGAAAACATCAGTCCTAGGGAACTGGGTGATGAGGAATATATGGGCATTTTCCCTTATTATCTCATTAAGGAAAAGCTTTTGAGTCTTCATGTGCTAGGGATTGTGGTGAGCACTGGGGATTCAAAGACGATTGCCTGAAGAGTTGAACTTCTATAATAAACGTAGTTATCGAGTCCCACATCATCCCTCTACCTCATTCCACCTGCCAATTACAGACAAATAGAAGATAAATCTACCCGCCTCAATCATGCTTAGTGTTCCAAAATAGTTAAAATGCAAATTTTAGAAAAAAAGGAATTTTTGAAAAAGAAAAAGAGGGTGGGGGGTAAAGTGGCATGGTGAGAGATACTAGGGATATAGACATCAGCAAAGCCCCAGTCCAAGGTCTATAAGTGCAGAGCAAAACCCTCTTCTGACTTCAAGATAAACTGCAAGAGGAGATTGCTGGCACCTTTACCTTTCTGTTACAAAAGGCCTTAAGTCATTTTAGAAACAGGTAGTGGCAATATGCTATGGTATATGCCATATGGCATATGCTATCAATAATGGCAATATGCTATCAATATTTTATTTAAGTATATACAGTATATATATATATATATATATATAATATATGCAGTTGTAAGTAGTAATATTTCATTTTTAGTATTACAATTAAAACATCAAATTCTGCTTGTCACTCATGCCAAAAGTATCATTTTTATGTGGCTCAAACTATCTGCAGCTACTGAGTTCACCTGCACAAAGTTGGCTAGTAATTAATACATCTCACTTCGTGTGGAATAATTTTTTTTAATTCACTTTTTAAAGCACATGGTGCAATAACAAGGACTGAAATAAAAGATTTTTTATTTTATTGTCACATGAGATGATCTGCTTAAAATTTGGGGGCATTTAGTCTATTATGACGTCTGTTACAGTGAAGCAATATATTATGGTAGAATCATCAATTTGTAACCTTGCTTTTTAAACTAACCGAAGAAATATTGTTTTAAGTACAAAATAAGTTACATTAAACAGTGCCATTCCATTCATTACAGGCTGGATATAAATTGGGTGTCAGTCATTTGAAATACTTCTGATATAGCTTTAGCTCCTTTGCGTTTTCCTTTCTAATATTGTGCGTTTCTGGAGAGCTGGCAGAAGCCAATTGTGTAGCCCGAGCGAGCCTAATGATGCCCTGGTACGCTTGCTTTCTCGATCCCCTAGCTTTTGCATAGCTTCAGCCCCCTTTAAAAGCACAATTCAATCAGCACTGCTGTTTGGAAATAGTGCCATTTAATGAACTACTTAGAAACCCTTTCCTATTGCTTGTTTTTATCTGTTCTTTTCTTAACTTCTCATCGCACTCCCATGGTGAGATAAAAGTGAAATATATTCGATAGCTACAGCTGAAAGGAAAGCTCTGCCAAGTGGGTTCTGGATGTGCTCGCTGGTACTTTTGGGTGGTTTGGGTGGACAGGCTGTACCCTGATCAACAACAGTAAGCACCACCTCTGTCAGTTTGGCTGCTGCTGCTGGCACTGAGATACTGATTCTCTATTTCCATGTCTCTTTGATGTCCCCTGAGAACATTGAGGTGGGAGAAAACATATATCGACAGATTTTACCAGACATAGAATGCAAGGTGTTGCACTTGGTGGCAAGTGTAGAAGTGGGTTTTTCTTTTTTTTTTTTTTCGTAATATTCTTCAATTATAGGTTTATGTCAATTATATTTCTTGTTTTTAAGTTTTATTTAAATTGCAATTAGTTAACCTAGAGTGTAATACTAGTTTCAGGTGTACAATATGGTGATTCAATCCTTCCATACACCTTTATTTTAGTATTGGAAAGTAACCTGTCCTCTGAAGCTCTTGGTCATTTTAGATTAATGTCATTCACATTCTATGGAGAATATGTATAGATCCTGTTATCTGTATAGGATTAACCCTTTCCTAGTAAGAAGTTTAATGCCTCCAAATCCCCAGGACTCTATGGTTGGATAGTTTTTCACTCTTCACTAAAAATTCGAGTAGAAATTTTACTGCCACGAATGTTTCTATGTTCTTTAAGATAAATCATAATGTATTTGACCAAAGTTCCTGAAAAGTTTGAGCTCATTCTCTAGCTCATCTTACATGAGAGCCATTTATGTTGAAATGCATTAGAATTTTGGGCTGTTTATGTTAGTGGCATTATTTTTACTATCTCCTTCATACATTTTATGGACAAGCACAGAACTATAATTTGATATTTCTCACAAAGCATTTTGTCAGGAGATCCTGAGAATTTATTTATGAACTAATTTCCACAGATGGGTTAAATCTTACCGCTATACCCTCACTTTCAGGATACAGTCATTTAGGACATGTCACAACCTTTGTTAATGAAAATTGCATTAGATATCCTTTTGTAAAACAGAAGAATGAATGGTATCCTTTTATTAGATAGAACAGGCTACATACTTATGATATTTATATTTTCTTTGGTCAGCACTTAAAGTTATGTTGAAGGCTAAGAAATCTATAGAGAAGATCAGGCAATATAAACAAACTTGGTTATTTTTATTAAATTAATTGGCTTCCGTCTTGTCCTGACTGGAACTTATACCCTGACAAATACTGTGTTGCTAATCTAGTGAGTATATGCTTTAAAAGATCCCTCTGAAGCAGCATGGCTTTTCACTTCCTTTTTGTTCTATGACACATTTAGTTCAATTAAAATTCTGGTTTCCGAGGACATGCTCAAAAGAGATTGCATGACTTTCAGCTCTATCTCACAACTGTTTGTCCAACATTCAGTCATAGGCAAACTTTCTTTTTTTTTTTTAAGATTTTATTTATTTATTTATATTTAAGATTTTATTTATTTATTTGACAGAGAGACACAGCATAGGCAAGCTTTCTAAGTTACTTTATTTATTTCATAGTTGTGGCATTTTGTACTTAAAAATGTCTTCCTCTTTATTTATTTATTTTTTAAAGATTTTATCTATTTGACAGAGAGAGATAGATACCACAAGTAGGCAGAGAGGCAGACAGAGAGAGAGGGGAAGCAGGCTCCCCACTGAGCAGAGAGCCCGATGTGGGGCTCGATCCCAGGACCCTGAGATCATGACCCAAGCCGAAGGCAGAGGGTCTAACCCACTGAGCCACCCAGGAGCCCCAAAATGTCTTCCTCTTTAAATAGAGGTACCATGTTTGAAGCAGTTGAATTAGATTTGAGTTTCCTCATAAAAGGAAAAAATTAAATTATCTGTCGACAAAAGTAGCTTATGACATAGCATTATAATACAAATATGTGAGTGGTAAATACTGGAGAGAAAATAAATCTCACAATGAACTGAATTCGTTGAATCCTCAAGAGGGAATTATATCATAATACCTTTGGTTTTTAGTTTCCTGTCTGAGGACTCATATTAAGAAGCTCAATAATTTGCTGGAGAGTAAAATTTTAGAGAAGTATGTTGGGCCTTATGGTCCTAGATACCAATAGACATTGTACTGGAAATACTGTTTCTAACTGTGCTTCTTTACTTGTTTTTAATTAAGATTATATTACTGCCATCTGATTAGTTTTTGAAAAATAATGTGCTGAGGAAATTTGCTGACTTTGTAAACTCTTCATTTTATTTTCCAGCAAGGAAAATATGCTTATGAGCACTTTAACTGAAATTTATAATTCATGATTGAGTAGACCTTGGTGGTAGTTATTTTGAGATGTTCGACAATAGTAATGAACAGTGATAATTAATCCTATAGATTTTTTTAAAAGATTTTATTTATTTATTTGACAGAGAGGAGAGAGATCACAAATAGGCAGAGAGGCAGGCAGAGGGTAGAGAGAAAAGGGGAAGCAACCTCCCGCTGAGCAGAGAGCCATGTGGGGCTCGATCCCAGGACCCTGAGATCATGACCTGAGCTGAAGACAGAGGCTTTAACCCACTGTCACCCAGGCACCCCAATCCTATAGATTTTGAAGTACAGAATGAACTACTAAGGTGGTCAAAAAGTTAACAGTGATTCTTGAAAGAAAATTTTGATTTCTTATTTGAAAAAAAAAAAAACTAAGTATTTTATTTTTCATTAAAACAGAATACTGGGTATATATAGAAGATAAGATAAAGATACGGTTAATCTGGTTTTATAAACGATAATTATGTAATCATTGCTACAAAAAAAAATGAAATCATGTGAAGTGTGAGCTTTGATTATCCTTGGGCAAAATAATTCTTCTCCAACATCCTTATTTTCAAGGACATAAAAAGCATCCTGGTGTGAGCTTAACATAATTATATTTCATACTCTAAGAAATGTGTCAATAGATATTTTCTGGAGAGCTTCACTAGTTGTCTTTCATGAGGTCGTTTATATGTATGTGATCTGTGAACTACTTCGATTTGACGATATCATAACATATAACAGGGACTTATTTTTATTCATTTAGGTGATCTTGATCCCTAGCTTTTACAGGGATTGGACACTTATCATAAAATTAAAATTATGGTGTTTTTAGTTGTTTACATTATTTGATAAGAAAAAATGAAAAAACTAATAATTGAAAAAATCTAAAATTACTGTAGAATTTTTTTTTTAAAGATTTTATTTATTTGACAGAGAGAAACACAGCGAGAGAGGGAACACAAGCAGAGGGAATGGTAGCGGGAGAAGCAGGCTTCCTGCTGGGCAAGGAGCCCAATGTGGGGCTTGATCCCAGTACTCTGGGATCATGACCTGAGCCAAAGGCAGACGCTTAACGACTGAGCCACCCAGGCGCCCCTTCTGTAGAATTTTAGAATATGAGGTTGAGCTATAAGATGAAGAAATATATGTTTAATATGTATGCAACATGCTAAATAGCTTATAAACATGCTAAATAGCTTATAAATTAATATAAAATGATGAAAATAAAAGGGAAGAAAGAAGTTTAAATTCTGAAGTGATTTTGAGATTTTCCAAACCATAAGTTACACATATATCTGTTTATTACAAAGTTGAAGTCAGTGTAAGAAAAAATAGAGTTTTTGCACACTGACATATAACACATTATTTCTTCTGCAGAAGTTTGGAAAGAAGTGGAAAATAGCTGGCTAAGAATCATGAATATTTGTTTTGATTTTGTCATAGGCCAACTTAATCAAATAAGTAAATTTCTGAAATTCAGTGATCTAAAAGGTGAATATACATCAATATCAAAGGAGAAATTCTAATCTAAAAGAAGCTAATAACTTAATGTCTACTTCATACATAGACTTTATAAATAAAGTTTAGATGTATAATTGAAGGGTTTCATTTTGATCTGGGTAAAAATATATATCAGAATACAATATAAGACAAGTAACTCAAGATATATTTAAAGATTACATATGTTTTCAGGAAAAAAAAATTCAAACTGATTGGACAACAAGTCAACAAAAGAGCTTGACTTTTCTCCTTGTCTTTTTATTTAAATAAGCCAATACTCAGATTTATGACCAAAAAAAAAATGGTTGATATCTTAATATTCAGATGTTATCCGAAACAATCTGATCAAGGGTTTTTGGAACTTCAAGGAAGACTAAATTTTAATGCTAATTTTCATTTAAACATCTTAAATCTTCTCTCTGTTAAGAAAGAAACATTTTGTAGTCAATTAAAAACAAGCCCAAGAAATTAGAAATTCTAAGCTTTTAATCCCCTGTCATTGGCCTTCTCTGTAACCTTTGAGTGTGTAAGGAAAAGCATAAACCTTATACATGTGATATTAAACATATATTGTATATTTTTATAATTGTTTAATTGGCTGTACTGGAATACTTGAAAATTGAAACTTTCTGAATTGTATCTTTTTTATTTTTTATTTATTTTATTTTTTTTAAAGAGGAGAGAGATCACAAGTAGGCAGAGAGGCAGGCAGAGAGAGAGAGAGGGGGAGGAAGCAGGCTCCCTGCTGAGCAGAGAGCCCGATGTGGGGCTTGATCCCAGGACCCTGAGATCATGACTTGAGCCGAAGGCAGAGGCTTTAACCCACTGAGCCACCCAGGCGCCCCTGAATTGTATCTTTTTTAAAAGTCAGTTCTATTAAAGTAAAATTTATATGCTATAAAATTTGTCCAGTTTAGGTACATCAGTCTATGAGTTTTTGCAAATATGGGCAGGCAGTCATATGCTCATATTTCCATCATCTCAAATAATTTGCTCATACCCTTACCTTAGACCCCAGGCACAACTAATCTGTTGTCTGAACTTACAAATTTACCTTTTCCAGAATGTCATGTGGAACACATAACTACTTGGGTTTGGACTTTTTAATTTAGTTCGGTATATTTGAGGTATATCCAACTTGTTTCACTTCCAGTAGTTGGTTTGCCTTTTTTACTGAGTGGTATCATATCATACGGATATCCAATATATGTGGTTTTAGTAAACACATGTGTTTTATTCCCAAAGAGACCTTTAATATAAAATACTTTTGTTTAGGAAAATAACATGATATCATAAAATTTTTATTTCTTTTCACATTGTATGTTTTAAGGCCTTTAGAAATAAAAAAATTGCATGTATTCACCCTCTCAAAACATGAACAATCAGTACTTTTGTAGAAAAGCTGTATAATAAATAGAAAGTGCACAAGCTTTCTAATCAACATCAAAATTCTCTTTGAGTATGCTTCAATTTGAGTCCATCAGAAATGACTTTGGCTCGGCCACTGCCAGTGAAATAAGTAATCTAATTAGAGAGAAGCTGATTCAGCACAGACAACTCCAGAAGAGACTGTCCAAGACCTCTATGTACCCTTGAGGGCATCATAAGTAAAATTTCTTGGCTCCGGCCTCTGTTTGTTTTCAGTACCAGTGCTCTTGACTCTCCTCTTTGGCATTACTCCATTTTGCAGACTTGTTAAAGTCTCTGACTCAGAATATGTTTTCCAGCTTCTTACTGTGTTTACACTTGAACTCCTAAACACAGTTACCACTTAAATATTGTTAAAGGAACAGTGATCTATCATGGCCTTTTTATACGTGAAAGCCTTGAAAAACACTCCTGAGCCTGATTTTCCCTGTATGGTCTATTGTGAGAACTACCAAGCTGAAGACTGCAGATTCCAAATTAAATTCTCCAGCTACATTATCCATAGCTAAAGGGACTCTGCGTACCTAGTTCAGCTCTCTGCCCGTGTCCCTTATGTTTAAACATACAGTACAAACATAAGTCGTCCTCCTAGGGCAACCTTACAGTTTAAAAGGATTTCCTGCCTACTTACATTACTGTAACTATTTATTTGAATTTTATGTGGCATTGACTTTGATCTGATAAGTTTTTTTTGTGTTTTTTTTTACATTTTATTGATTACTGTAAATGTTTGCTTATGTCATGAATAATAGAGGATATCTGTCACCCAAATTGTTGTGCCCCACACCATCATAGATGTGGTTTTCTTCAATTTCCAATTAATCCTGAAAGGCAAGTTACCTTTAGACACAATTATTTAAGTTATAGAGTTAAAGACACAATGGGTTTAGAATGAGCAAGGGGGGGAAAGAATTTTCAGAATTTCTCAGAGGTTCATAGCCTATAGAAATCAATAAATCATGTAATCCTTTGAAGCTCAATAAATAAACCATTAGGAGGATAACGATTTTAATAGACTTTTCCATGCTCTAATTTCTTTTAAATATAATATCTAACCTTATCTATATGGAGGTTGACCAATTATATAGTAAAGTCACTGCAATCAGTGAATAACTTGCTAAATTTAAATTTAAAAAAAAGGTACTGTTCCAACGAAGACATAGAGATGGCCAACAGACACATGAAAAGATGGTCAAGAGTACTCATCTTCAGGGAAATACAAATCAAAACCACAATGTGATATCACTTCAAACCTGTCAGAATGGCTAAAATCAACAATACAAGAAACAACATGTTTTGGTGAGGATGTGGAGAAAGGGGAATCCTCTTGCACTGTTGGTGGGAATGCAAATTGGGTTAGCTATTCTGGAAAACAGTATGGAGTTTCCTCAAAACATTAAAAATAGAACTACCCTATAATCCAGCAATTGCACTACTAAGTATTTACCCAAAGAATACAAAAACTCCAATTCAAAAGAATACATATACCCTGATGTTTATAGCAGCCTTATCAACAGTAGCCAAATTATGGAAACAGTCCAAGTGTCCACTGAAGAATGGATAAGAAGAGATGGTTCATAATAATGGAATATTACTCAGCCATAAAAAATGAAATCTTGTGATTGGCAATGACATGGATGGAACTAGAGAGTATTATGCTAAGTGAAACACATCAGTCAGAGAAAGACAAATACCATATGATTTCACTCATATGTGGAATTTAAGAAACAAAACAAATGAGCAAAGAGAAAGAAAAAAGAGAAAGGCAAACCTAGAAAAAGACTCCTAACTATAGAGAACAAACTAATGGTTACCAGAGGAGAGGTGAGTGGAGGAATGAGTTAAATAGGTGACGGGGATTGAGGAGTGCACTTGTTGTGGTGAACAGTAGGTGTTGTATAGAAGTGTTGAATCAGGGGCTCCTGGGTGGCTCAGTCGTTAAGCGTCTGCCTTGGGCCCAGGTCAGATCCCAGGGGCCTGGGATGGAGCCCCGCATCGGGTTCTCTGCTCGGCAGGGGGCCTGCTTCTCCTGCTACCATTCCCTCTGCTTGTGTTCCCTCTCTCGCTGTGTTTCCCTCTGTCAAATAAATAAAATCTTAAAAAAAAAAAAAAAAAAAAGAAGTGTTGAATCACTGTACTATGCACCTGAAACTAATATTACTCTATGTGTTAACTAACTGGAATTTAAATAAAAACTTTAAAAAAGTACTTGCATCTCATTT
>CM053607.1:30487868-30520416 GCA_028646535.1 Procyon lotor | reverse complement strand
TTCCATGGATGACATTCTGATTAAGCCAATATTTATTCTAGCTGAATTAGTAGTAACTTCTCTTAATTCCAAGACTGGTGGACATAATTAAAGGTAAGGGTGCCTCTAGAGGAGAAGCAATAAAGAATAGTTGATTGCATTCATGGCAGTCTACTTAGAGTGTTACAAACTTTCCATCAAAATGGGACAACGGTAATATGTAAACTGGTTTTTGTTCATGGCTTAGCCTTGGCTCAGCAAAGTATTTCTAAAGTATTTATGTATATTTTTTAAGTGCAGCAAAATACTCAGATATGTAGGTTATGTTAAATATTTTAGTGAATTTAGGGAATAAAATAGCACCACACTTTCAAAAGAATCCTTAAAAAGAGAAAAGCTAGAAAGATAATAATAATTTCAAGGGAAGTAGTTAATTTGGTTTTTTTATACATTAGAAAAAATTCAACAAAACCTACATATTTACATATAATGTAACACCTTTTTATAGCCCCCAAATTAAATAGCATTTTAAAGAATATTTTTTCAAACTTAAAATAAAACTCAATGGTTTAAAAACAACCTGTGAATATTTTTATCTAAAATATTTGGGTTTATAATGGATATTGGTGAGTTCATTATGAAATTGTTCAGTCTGTCAAGAAGATTGGATATTTTATTTACACATTAAATATAGAGTAGCTTATATACACGTACATAACTAGAGAAACTTTTCAAAGCGGAGATGAAGAAAGTCATTCTGTAAATAAGCTGATTCAGCATATTTGCATACTGTGTTTGACAAATTGCTGGCAGAATAGAGCAGAGGAATGTAAATTTAGATCTAACTAAGGCTCCCATAAATACACCAAGAGAGAAATCAAATGAGGAAACATAGTTGATATGCACAGGGGCATGCATATGCTAATAAAACTTAAGGGAACTACTTGGATAATACACAGAGCACATCAACAGTGTTGGTATGTCACACAGACTGCTTTAACTATAATAGCAACATTTATTTTTATGTGTAGAAAAATTGTGCATAGGTATTTTGGGCATTTCTTAATTATTTATATAAACATTCATTGCATTATTGTTTAAAGCAAGATTATTACACTGCTTATTTTATTTTTCTCTGTAAAGTCTATTAATTTAAAGTAAATTTATAATTATTTTAAACAAGAAAATTGCTTTAACATTAACTACTTTGTTACTTATTCTCTTCATTTCAAATAGTTAAAAATAGTAGATGACATTTATTAGAGAAAAAGACTTAATGAATTATTAACATTATTATTTAATTTTACTACTTAAAATTAGGTAGTGTAGCTCAAAGTAAGACAATAACAGGATCTGGTTTACTGTTATCCAAGCTGTGTTCTTTAAAATATTAACAGGTGTTTCTTTAATTAATTTTAGCATTTTTCTCCTGCCACTTATTTTTAATCCATAGTAAGAATTATATTGCATCCCAATTTTGGTTTTCTAATAGTATTATCCAAATAAAGGAACAAGAGTTGCTTGGAAAAATGGTCAATTCTGAGACTTAGATAATACATTCCAGAAATGAACCTGGAATATCTTGAGATGACAAAAAGAAAATTGCTAAACCTACACACACACATACACACACACACACACACACACACACACCAATAATGTCAGGGGAGAGAGCTCCCAATAGCCAAAGGTAGAAAAATTTGAGCAACAGAATAAAGTAATATAGGATTCCAATCTTAAATATAAAATAAATAATCATGATTCCATATTAATGTAAAGAAAAGAGTGAATAAGCAGTTTAGAAATTCCAATTCTTTGCCATAGGTAAAAAATAAATTCCAATGAAAGAAGTTAAAAGCAAAATTATAAAACTGTTAGTAGGAAATTTAAGTTATTAAAAAAATACTCGGGTGGGGACTATCTCCCAAAATACAAACATTATCTCAAAAATGATGAAAAATATGTATTTCTTTATATAAAAAGAAAAAAAAACTTCCAACGGATGAAAGATGCAATACTCTAAGCAAAGAGATAAACAACAAAAGGAGGCAATATAAATAGGAATAATTTTGTGACATATTCAATATGCAAATAATTAAGAGCTCAAAATAGAAAACTGACAACTTAATATAGAAGTAAACAAAGTGCATGCCAAGTCCGTATTCAGCCTCACTATGATTTTAAACAAATGAATTTTACAATGTAAAATCATTTTGCACCATTAGATTACACACAAAACACACAAAAACACACAAATTATGAGAATAGAGTGCACAGAAATAGCGACTTATATACAATATTATAGCAATCATTAAGCTGACTTAGTTTTTTAAAAGTACAATTTGACAGTATTGTTCATAATTTTAAATAAACACGTTTCTTAGGCAAATAAACCTCGTATAGAAATTTACCTTAAGAAATGCTATGTTTGATGAGAGTGGGGTGCCGGGTGGCTCAAGCGGTTAAGTGTCTGCCTTCTGCTCAGGTAACGATCCCAAGGTACTGGGATTGAGCCCCAGGTCCAGCTTCCTGCTCAGCGGGGAGCCTGCTTCTCCCTCTTCCCGCTCATTCTCTCTCTCTCAAATAAATATATAAACTATTTTTTTAAAAAAATAAATATTATATTTGAACTCAGTGACATATCTTCAAGAATGGTCAGTGCACCATTCTTACAACCAAAATAAAGAAATAAATAGACAAACAAGCAAACAAATAAATAAATAAAACATTTATTCATCAATAGGAATAGAATAGAACACATAATGGGAGGACTCGCCCTTCAGAAAATATTTTGTAGCTCATAAAGTATGGTGTACTATATGATATGGGAAGAACTCTCTCATTAAGTGAAAAAAGTTTCAGAAAAATTATTTTAAGTCAAAGAAACAAAATTGTTAAGAATGGTTACTTTTGTGGAGGGGAATGGAATTGTACAGATGAACAGTTACAAAAATCTCTATTGACTTTCCTATTTCTTTAGATCTGGAATTTGTTCTGTGTTGCATATGTAATTGATAAGCCAATGACATAAGCATAAATTTCTATATATTTCCATACCTGGTTCTCTTATTTTATCTGTATAACAGTATTATAAGGTTAAATAATTACATAGTGGATAGTAAATTTTTGTTTTTAATGATCCTATTTAGATGAGCATAAGAAAGATAATTTATAGCATATGTGGTATTTCTCTTCCTGGTAAAGAAAAGCATAGATTGTACCTGTCAACCGAATTCAGAAGATGAAAATAGTTTTACTTTAAAATAAATAATAGTACTATCAATATTATATTAATTCTGATTTATTCAGAAAAATATTTTCATTTCTAATAATGATACTCTGGTTTCTAAAAGCTTATCAAGATTACTTCAATATTTTTGTGCCTTTTAAATAAACTGCTTCTATCACAATCCTATACTAATCTATATCACTCTTAATAAGAATTACACATCCAAATAAAATTTGCATATGTATTAAAGTAATTTTGTCACTTAAGCCTAGATAACTATTTAAGTTTCTTATCTCAAAATGCCATGAAAAAATAGGAATTTTTAAAGCCAATGACCCTCTGTTATTCCAGTATATAAACTGATATTATGAAAAGCTTACAGTAAAGGGACACCTGGGTGGCTCAGTGGGTTAATAGTCAGACTCTTGATTTCAACTCAGGTCATGATCTCACCGTCATGGAATCAAGTCCCATATTGGGCTCTGCACTCAGCAGGGAGTCTGTTTGAGATTTTTCTCCTCCCTCTCTCTTTGCCCTCCCCCTCACTCATTTTCTCTCTCTCTTTCTCAAATAAATAAATAAATAAAAATAAATAAAATAAAAATAAAATAAATTTTAAAAAGAAGAAAAACTTATAGTAAAGAACTTTGGAATGGTTAAAAGTATCAAGTCCTCAAACACTCCCTTACTCCTTTACATAGCACACTATGTATTTTATCTTTAATTGTTATGAAAATCCAAAGAAATAACCTTATATTAAAGATTAAATTGTAATGAATGAGAAAAGCAAACATATCTATCAAATTAGTGAACACCAAAATAACATGGTATAGAGCTCTCTGAATGAGACTCTGAGGGAAGAATAGAAACATCTGTAATTTACTCACCTGCCATTAATATCTTTGCCTTTCTACATTTAGAGGTCCTGTTAATGTTTTTAAATAAAACACTAATATATATGTATGATATGGATTATCCATCATTACTGTAGAATCTTGTTAATATATAGCAAGGGCAAAAGCAAATACACATAAAGAAAAAAGACTTATAAAAGATGTAAGTTACACCTTTCATGTTTTATATTTTGATTTACTGACACCTCTGGAGAATTGGCAGTGATCACTGCACTAAAAACATCCCTTGAAATTAAAAGCATAATGACAAAGACTAATAGATTTTGTTCCTATTTGATCTCTGCACTGACATCATATTTAGCTTGGTAATTTTAGAAAGGGACATTGAATCAATAACTCAATGATCTCAGCTTTGTTGATGTATAATTTTATCTTACATTATCTATAAAGCATTTATCAGCAACAATTTATAATATGGATGTTTGAATATGATGAGTTTGGGTACAATATCAATTGAAATGATAAACAGCGATTAGTTCATGTATCTCTGTTAAGTAATGTTAAACGTAAACCCCTAAATGGATGCTGCAGTATCATTCAGCACCATATGCAGAGCACATTGCTTCATCATATTTTTGGACTCACATCAGGGTGATTCAAAATGAAGGGAAGTCAGCCACACATCTTTCTAAACTTTTTGTTTTTTACTAAAATGAAGTTATTGAGTTCTTCTTAAAAAGAAAAAAAGGAAAAGAGTAATAATAAGCAGAAGCACTGTATTCTTGTAATACTCTTAAACATATGTTCTAAGTCTAATTTAGACAGCTTACATTACAGATATATACATGACTTCCAAATTCTAAATACATATCATTTTCCCATCAGTTTATACGATCATTATAAAGATATGCTTTAACCACTGATTTTTTCAAATATCAGTGCTTTTTAACACTCTTCCTATAAGGCTTATTATCTCAAACCAGTCATAAATGCTACATACATACTTTGTATATTTGTTCCAAATGTTTACTTTTTACATATTTATCTTTGTGTTGTAGTTTACAATATTTATTCTGTTTAAAGTGTAAAAAAGTAGAATTGGACATTTTAAAATTATAAATGTAAGTTGTAAATGTATTTATATTGTGAATTTCCTTCAAAGGTAAATATTTTTGATAATTTGTTGGGTAAAATTAATATTTTTCTCTTGGTACATAAACAAGGTAAAAATAGGCAAGCCTTTATTTCCTATTTGCTGTTTCTAGAAAAGAAGTAAATTGGGTGGCAACTGAAAGGAAGGGTGAACTGGGAGAAATCAGAGGGGGAGATGAACCATAAAGGATTGTGAACTCTGAGAAACAAAGTGAGGGTTTTGGAGGGGAGGGGAGTCAGAGTTTGGGTGAGCCTGGTGGTGGGTATTGAGGAGGGCATGTATAGCATAGACCACTGGGTGTGGTGCATGAAAAATGAATCTTGAAATACTGAAAAAATAAAATAAAACTTAAAAAGTCTTTATAATAACAAGAGGGTTTGAAAAAATTGCTAGAAACTGGATGAAATAAGAAAAACAGAGGGCTGGATCTGTTTTAAGGAAGTAGAGTCCTTAATATTATATGGTAAATGGAGAACTGATCTAAAACCGTATAAGGATAGGACACACTTTTCAAAGAGATAGAATTAACTCATTTACTGGGTATTTAATACAAGTTAAAGAGTGAGGATCTAAGAGTTATCACTATAGTCTAAAAAAGATTCTACACCCATCCATTTATGTCTTCTGCCCCAGCCTACTCCTATACCCACTAGGGCTCAGATTGTGATATCAGCAGCGGGAGAACAGGGTCAGAAAAAGCAGATATAGACACAGACAGTCACCCACGCTGTATCCAAGCAAAGAGAAAAACAACTACAAGGCTATTCTGCAAATAACCTTTAATAATTAAAAATTAAAAGAAGAATCATTACATAAACTATCAAAAAGAGCTCAACCCAGAATATAGCATACATTAGAAAAGAAATTTCCCACAATTCTTTCAGCTATAGAACAACAATATAAGAACATGTTCATTTTTTTAAATGCAAAACAAAGATGAAAAACATAGAAAAGCAATGTAGAGCCTAAAAATAATAAATTCTGGAATTTAAAAAAAATGAAACACAGGAAGCACAAAGAAAAGAAGAGAATTCAACAGAATATAGCACAGAAATACAAGGATATAGACAGTATGAAATAGAGCAGAGAAGGATGGAGAATGAACAAAAGATTCCAGAACTGTGTGGTTTACATATGCTATACTGAACATTACTTATGTAAGTTATACTACTACTACCAATAAAAACAATAAAAGCAATAATTATAGTGATAATAATAATAATATCCTTAGTGAATTTTAGGATAAAATACAGTAGAAGTAAAAATGCTGGACAAATATAGCATGTAAGATGGATGATGACAGTTAAAGTGTCCCAGGTTCCTTATTTTGATTGGAAGACAGATTAAAAATAGAAATGTATACTTTTAAAAAATTAAATGTATATAATCTAATTTCAATAATATAAATGAAAAAAATGAGCAATTATATGTATAATTTCTATAACAGTGGAAGTACATGGGGAGGAAAGATGAATTACTAATTTAAATTTTAAGAAAAAAACTTCAAACATAATCAAAAAAGAAGGAAATAAGAAGACAGAAAATAAAAGCAAAACAAGTTAAATAAATACAGTACAAAAGATACGCTAATAAAAAAAACCTCAAGTCTATCAGTGATCGTTGTAAATATAATTGGAGCAAACTTGCAGTGTAAATATGGAGAGTATGATATGAGATTTTTTTAAAAACTTCAACAAAATCTAACTCTGTTTCATTTACATAAGCTATGTGCAAAATCTGAGAATATGAAAAAATGGAAAGTAAACTAATGAAAACAGTATACCAAGTAAAGGCCAAAGGAAAGCCCCTAATATAGGTAATGGGACACAAAGCATCCCATTGTGATTAGAGAGAGTCATGCAAACAGATGGAAATAAGCTCTTTGAAATTCTAACTTACATGAACCTAGGTAAGATTGTTTCAAAATATTTAAAGCAAAAATTTGTAGATCTACAAGGAGTAATTGAAGAGATTGAAAATCATAGTATGATATTTCAACATACTTAACAAATGCCAAAAATTTAATTACATAATTAAAAAGCCAATAACTAACATATGCACATTCATCCTGAGAACAGTTATAAAATGGAATACTTATAAAATTATTTGTGTATTAAGCCAAATGTTAAGCCTCAATAATCCCAAAGATTCATAAAACGCAGTCTGTGTATTCTGGCCAGAATTTTTGTCATCAAAAACAACTTTTTATGTCCACCTTAAAAAATTATGAAATATCTTTTAAATAAATTCATCCATCAAAGAGGAAATCATAATGAAAATTGCAAATATTTATTAGTATAGATAATAGTTAAAATATCACATATTATGAATGCAAGTTTAACATAATTGTTATTAAAGGGTGATATTTTTACATTAAGAAATGAACAAGGATGAAATTAGTGAACGAAATGTTCATCCTATGAAATTACTAAAAGCACAACAGAATATTTCTAAAGAGGCAAACAGAAGAAAACAGTAGGGATAAAAAGAAATAAACAATGAAGAAGATAAATTTTTTGTGAAAATGTGAATGAAATAGGTAAGTTTGCAGAGAGATTATTAATGAAAAATAGAACATGAGTAATAATATTAGGGAAAATGTAAACTAAGTGCTCATATAACAGAACTTAACACATTAATAGGAAGATACCATGAGAATATTTATGCCAATGGTCTCAGAAACTTAGACTATATGGGCAAATTTTAATAAAAATTTAACTAATGCAAATTAACTTAAGAAAAAAATCTAGATATTTGTATAAATTAAAGAGAACTAGATGTTAAAATGTATACCAAAAATAAAGCAAAATAAAAGTGAGAATTTTACATAAAATTATGACTCCATAATTTCAAGTTTCTAATTTCAGAGAAAAGAATGGAATAAAACCAGATTTATTTATAGGGCCACTGTAAAATGGATCTAAAATCAAACCAAACAATGTAAATCATTAAAATCATAAGCCAACCTCACTCATGAAAATAGGTGCAAACATATTAAATGGTGTATTAGCAAAACTATTCCAGAAATATAAATTAAGTACATATTAGTGATTATACTTATTGTGATTATCAAAGGAATGGAAATTTATAGAATATCAATTATTTTAATTAAAAATGTGTGATATTGAATAATTAAAAATGAGATATTGAAAGAGAAAAATTATATAAATATCTTGAAAGTTTGAGGAAAAAAGCATGCAGTGAAATGCAACTTTTATTTATTTTTTAAAAATCTGGTAAAATAGGGGCACCTGGGTGGCTCAGTCGTTAAGCGCCTGCCTTCAGCTCAGGTCATGATCCCAGGGTCCTGGGATCGAGCCCCGCATCGGGCTCCCTGCTCTGCGGGAAGCCTGCTTCTCCCACTACCATTCCCTCTGTTTGTGTTCCCTCTCTCGCTGTGTTTCTCTTTGTCAAATAAATAAAATCTTTAAAAAAAAAAAAAAAATCTGGTAAAATAGGTATAAAAAGATAATTTCTCAAACAGATAAAATGATTCAAGGCATTTTATTTGAGTTTCTGAACAAGACTAAGAAACATGCTTATTTAATTTGTTGTCAATAACAATTTCTAATTCTATACATTCGGAAATTATAGAACTTACTCCTAAATCTCATTACATCAAAGTGAAACTCATAATGAAAATTGGTTATTAGTATAGACAGTACTGAAAACCACATGCTTCTTAATGTCTGAGTCAGTATAGGAAGACAAGGAAAAAATGTTTTGTTTGTAAAAGAGTAATTGAAATTGATCATGAAGATGATATAATTGCGTAGAGAATATTAAAAACCTCACGAACATCTTTTTAACAAACATTAAGAAAATTTAGCAGGATGACAGGATTTAAGAAAACCGATAAAAATCAATTCCCTTTCGTACATTACCTCTAAACAATTAAGAAAAATTAAGAGGAACAGGGAGTAAAATATCAATAACCTAGAAATAAATTTCATAAACTTTAAAAGAACTCTAGATTTAAAAAAAAGAGAGAAAAAAATTTATTAATAGACATTAAAGGAAACCCACATAAACAGAAACCTTACCATGAACATAAAGAGGAACTCTGTGTAGTAAATGTGATAATTCTGTAAAAAATAAAGATTCTGAATAATTGCAATACAAATCCCAATAGGGCTTTTGTGTAGAACTCAATGAGCTGATTCAAAATTTATGTGGAAACCAAATATCCAATAAAGATTTCCTGGGGAGGAGGGGAAGGTAAGATAAGGAAAATGTCTAACCAGATATCAACTTCTTATAAACAGTTATTAAAAAAATAGATATTTGTATAAATATCTATTTATTTATCCTGTGTGCCAGGATAGATTATTTAAAAATCTATCCTGGCACACAGGAAGAAATAAATTAACAAGTAGATAATAATAGAAAACTCTGAAACAAGGTTAGAGGTTAGAAAAAAAGATAGTGCTTATTTCATACCCCAGAACAATAAATTGACTTCAAATTTATCTATGACTTAAAGAAAAAAATAAAAAATGGGAACTTTCCCCCTTCCCCTATATTCATCTGTTTTGTTTCTTAAATTACACATATGAGTGAAATCATATTTGTCTTCTCTGACTGACTTGTTTAGCTTAGTATAATACACTGTAGCAAATGGCAAGACTTTATTCTTTTTGATGGCTAAGTAATATTCCATTGTGTATATATACCACAGCTTCTTTATCCACTCATCAGTCAATGGACATTTGGGCTCTTTCCATAATTTGGCTATTGTTGATAATGCTGCTATAAACATCGGGTGCAGGTGCCCCTTTGAATCAGTACTTTTGTAACCTTTGAGTAAATACCTAGTAGTGCAATGGCTATGTTGTAGGGTAGTTCTGTTTTTAACTTTTTGAGGAACCTGCATATTGTGTTCTAGAGTAGCTGCACCAGTTTGCATTCCCACCAACAATGTAAGAGGATTCTCCTTTCTCTGGATCTTCACCAACATCTGTTGTTTTCTGCATTGTTAATTTTAACCATTCTGACATTGTAGTTTTTATTTGTATTTCCCTGATGATGAGTGATGTTGAGCATCTTTTCATTTGTCTAGTAGCCATTTGTATGTCTTCTTTGGAAAAATAGCTATTCATGTCTTCTGTCCATTTCTTAACTGGATTATTCGTCTTTTGGGTAGTGAGTTTGATAAGTTCTTTGTATTTTTTGAATACTAGCCCTTTACCATATATGTCATTTGCAAATATCTCCTCCCATTCCATAGAGTGACTTTCAGTTTTGTTGATTATTTCCTTCACTGTGCAGAAGGTTTTTATCTTGATGAAGTCCCAATAGTTCACTTTTGCTTTTGTTTCCCTTGCTTCTGGAAACCTGTCTAGTAAGAAGTTGCTATGGTTGAGGTCAAAGAGGTTACTGCCTGTGTTCTCCTCCAGGATTTTGATGATTTCCTGCCTCACATTTAGGTCTTTCATTCACTTTGAATATATTTTTGAATATGGTGTAAGAAAGTGGTCCAGTTTCATTCTTCAGCAGGTTGCTGTCCTGTTTTCCTAGCACCACTTGTTGAAGAGACTGTCCTTTTTCCATTGGCTATTTCTTGCTTTGTTAAAGATTAGTTGGCCATATGGTTGTGGGTCCATTTCTGGGTTTTCTGTTCTGTTTCTTTGATTTATGTGTCTGTTTTTGTGTCAGTACCAGACTGTCTTGATGATTACAACTTTCAGTTACTATCTAATTACTCTTAGTTCATGCATTTATTTTGTCTATTGTCTATCTTTCTCCACTAAATACAAGATCTAGGAAGGAGAGGTGTTTTTGCCTGTTTAGTTTTATATTGTGTTCCAATAATGAGAAAAGTGTCTTGCAAGTAGTATAAGATCAATAAATATTTGTTGAATGATTAAATTAATGATCAACACAAGAAATAAAAAGGCAAATGACAGAAACATTACCTAAAGAAAAAAAATAGTATTTTTTAGAAGATGAAAGGTAGAAGGCAACTATCAGGGAAATGCGAATTAGGCTTACAATGATATAACACGTTATACCCCCCCATATTTGTTAAATTTACATATCATTTAATATATTATTCAACTATTGATGATGAGGAGGTGTGTCAAAGTAAGTGTAACATTTTGGAAAATAATTGGGCACATTCCTGAAAAGTTGAACAGTCAGCCATACACTTTACTAATGAGCAATTCCATTTTAAGGCATGTGCCATAGACAATGTCTTACAAAAGTATAATAAACAAAGTGCTAATAGTCATAATATTTTCCTTATGTTGTTGTTGTTCATAATAAAACAACAAAGGAAAAAAAGTCAAGTATCTCCTCAAAAGAGAATTCATACATTAATTTTGTTGCATTCACAGAGTGGAATAGTTATGGAGAAGCAGCTATACACAACAACATTAATCATATAAACAAAATATTGAAAGAAAAAAACAAATTTCAGAAGCTGGTTATATTAGGATTCTCCAAAGAAACAGAACCAATAGGACAAATTTTTTTTTAAAAGATTTTATTTATTTGACAGAGAGAAACACAGCGAAAGAGGGAACACAAGCAAAGGGAATGGTAGCAGGAGAAGCACGCTTTCTGCCGAGCAGGGAGCCCGATGTGGGGCTCCATCCCAGGACCCTGGGATCATGACCTGAGCCAAAGGCAGACGCTTAACAACTGAGCCACCCAGGCGCCCCAGGACAAATATTTTTTGCAAGAGAAATATCTTTTGTAACATCTTAAATATATTATACATTAACAATGTCATATTTAAAGGAAGATTAATTATGAAGAATCAACTTACACAATTATGGAGGCTGGCAAGTCCAAAACAACAAAGCCATGTCCCTGCTTGGGTCTGAAAGGTTAGGGCTACTACAGAACCAGGGAGAGCCATATGCCCATTTGGAGGCCATTAGGCAGGAGAATTCTTCCTTACTCAAGGAAAAGTCAGGGTTTTTTTCTATTCAGACCTTCAGTTGATTGCATGATGCCCATTCAAATTAGGGAAAGCAATCTCCTTCACTCAGTCTACAGATCTAAGTGTTACTTTCATGCAAAAACACTGTCACAGAAATAGCCAGAATAATGTTTGACTAATATCTATGTATCCTGTGGCCCCCAGGCAAGTTGACACATAAAATTAGCCACCACACCTGTATCTGGTAAAACTCCCTTTTTTATAAAACTCAAAATGAAGAAATATTAGCCATTAAATTTATTAGAAAAACTTCCATGTTTCCTAAAAGTAAAAATGTAAAATCAAGTGGTAGTCAGCATTGACAGGCAAGGGATTGATGCTCAGACAAATCTGAAAGAAATCCCTTGTGATCCAAATTTGGGGAGTGGGAAGGAGGGGAGTGACAAGCAGGGAAAATTGCACTGTGCAAAATCAACATATTTTATATTAATTTTTAAATTATGAAATTGGTACAAGGATAGATAAGGAGACTGAGAAAAATGAGAAAGAAGTTTATATCCCTCAAATTACAGACATTATATATATATATTTATAAAAATGTACATACATATATGTGAAATATATAAACTGTCATGCATTTTATACTTATTAGATATTCCCAGAGAAATAGAGATAAAATAAGGCAACATCTGTTACTTCTATGATATTTATAATCTATCAGAACTGCAAACAAATAAAGATGGTTTAATCTATATTATGAGGAAAATAAATTGTTACATTTAATCATATTCAGGAGTAATTAAGTAATGGCATCACACAGTTTGGGAGGCATTTATTGTTAATATTGAAAATTAAGTATGAAAAGCTAAGTGTAGTCACTTAGATAATTAAATATAAAAGGGTATAACATGTCAAAAAAATTATTTCCCTTGAAAAAATTATTTCACTCTTTTTTTCCCTCAAGATTGAGATAAAGAATATATTATT
The DNA here is from genome assembly GCA_028646535.1 of Procyon lotor. NCBI lineage: Eukaryota > Metazoa > Chordata > Mammalia > Carnivora > Procyonidae > Procyon > Procyon lotor. Next base: position 30,507,325 of record CM053607.1, on the reverse strand, counting down.
TATAATGTAGCCATCTTTGGACTAATATGAACTCTCAATTCCAATATTAATGCTGTAATAACAAGCATGAAGCCCTAACTGTACAGTTGTGGTTCCCAAGAGTCACAATTACAACTATGTAGGGGCAAAAACTGTTTTAATCATTGATTACTTAATGGCTTTGATGTCATACTATATTTGGTACAAAACAACTATAATCTCTATCAATTTGCTATCTGCTGTTAAAATACTGTTGTGCAAGACATGGATTCTATATTTAAACTGTGTAAGATAACATATTCCGAGAAATAATGAGACATACAAGGTTATAGAAATAGCAAAAATATTTAAGAGGGAATAAATAAAAGACAAAAGAAAATATTTCCCTATGTATAAGCCATATTGTAGTTACACATGCATAAAAAGTGACTATGGACCCTTCTAATTTAAAGTATTGGAGTTGTTTGGTGGTTTATTGCCACTTTAAATCTGGCTCTTCGTTGATTCAGTAAGATATTTTTTGATCTGGTTCTTTCTATATTCACTTAAAATGTGTAGTATTAATAGAAGTGTTCCATGACTTGTTTACCATTTGAAATACATAAAAATGGACTTGGCCACAGGGTACTTTGTGCAAAAGTCATCTCCATCTTTACGTAAATTAAAATGGAAAGCACAGACCAAAGAGTGCTCTAATTCAATGAGCATGTGTATGTGAAGGTACAGATGCACACGTACATCTTCAAGTTTCAGTCAGACAGCATTTGCTTAGTGCTTACATATGACAAAGCATATTGTGGAGAGTTTATTAGAGACAACAGTTGTGAACCAAAATAAAAGTGGTATTTATGTATCGATTTGCTGTTAATTATTTTTTAAAAATTTTGTGTAATGCTTAGTATATTCCAGGTGCTGTTATCTTGTATGAACTTTAGGTTGGTACTATTGGTATCTTGATTCAAAAGAGAGGAAACAGACAGAGAGAGTTTAAGTAACTTTCCCATTGTTGGACAGAGTCAGGAGTGAAATTTGAATCAAATCCTTCTGACTTGGGGGCGCCTGAGTGGCTCAGTCGTTAAGCCTCTGCCTTCGGCCCAGGTCATGATCCCAGGGTCCTGGGATGGAGCCCCACATTGGGTTCCCTGCTCCGGGAAGCCTGCTTCTCCCTCTCCCACTCCTGCTGCTTGTGTTGCTTCTCTCTCTCCCACTCTCTCTCAAAAAAAAAAAAAAAAAAAAAAAAAATTTCTGACTTGGAACCTGCACCGTGAACCATGGTATGCATTGATACAGGTATAATTATAATAATGGTTATTGATATTTATGCTATGATAAAACATATTGTTCTTTTTTTTAAAAGATGTTATTTATTTATTTATTTGACAGAGAGAGAGATCACGAGCAGGTAGAGAGGGGGTGGGGGGAGCAGGCTTCGCGCTGAGCAGAGAGCCCGATGCGGGGCTCCATCCCAGGACCCTGAGATCATGACCTGAGCGGCAGGCAGAGGCTTTAACCCACTGAGCCACCCAGGCGCCCCATATTGTTCTTTATTAAAATAATTCTTGGGGCGTCTGGGTGGCTCAATGGTTAAGCATCTGCCGTTGGCTCAGGTCATGCATGATCCCAGAATCCTGGGATCAAGCCCTGCATCAGGCTCCCTGCTCAGCGAGAGGCCTGCTTCTCCCTCTCTCACTCCCCCTGCTTGTGTTCCCTCTCTCATTGTCTCTCTCTCTGTCAAATAAATAAATAAAATCTTTAAAAGATATAAAATAAATAAAATAAAATAAAATAAATAATTCCTGTAAACACAGATACAAAAATAAGAAAAAGGCATGCACAATTCCAGCACTGCTAATAAATACTATTAGCATTTTACTTTGGGGCTTCCAAATTTTTATATATGATAAAAGCTAATTGTATTAATTTATAACTTTAAAGTTGGCATTATAATCTACCCAAATTTTGCTACCTGTCTTTCTCAGTAAATATTTACCATCACATCAATATCCAGACCTACATCTTCCTTTTAATAATGTCAAGTATAATTCTATGGATACATATTATAGTATTTTCTAAGTCACATTGTTAGACATTTGGTAGATTCTTATTTTTGACTATTATAAGCACTGTTTTCAAAGCTGCAGTAGTAAAATCATACTTTGAAAACTTATTCCCTGATCATCTTTTTGTGCATAGTGCCCAAATGACTGATTTTACAAATGGTCAGACACATATAATGGCATGTGCTTCTTCTAACAGCCTAAAGTTAGACTGATTTTGTTGCATAACTACATTTCCAGTCTCCTTTACTTAGTTATTGTAACATTCTTATCATACCTAAACTGCGGGGATCAACATCTACAAAGAAAATACTGTGCATTTCAGTGCAGAGGGCTTCAGAGAATGCTAACACATATTAGATAAGTCCCTACACTAAATGAGACATTAAAAAAATAACTACATGGAAAGATAATTAATGATATAGTATGTTGAATATTGGTAAAGACTATACCCCTTCCAGGAAAACACAGGTAGTTCTTTGCCTGGAACATTTATCCATTAAATGCTGTTGAACTAGACAATAAATTAAAGCATACATTGCCACAGATATATTTAAAATAAGTAGTATTAAGCATTACTGGTATTTATACAGAAAGAAATATCATAGTTTTTCTTAAATGTCTCAAATGTCAAGCCAGGAAACTCAAATGAACTATTTTGAGCAAATTAAACCGGCCATAATATCCAGGGTAAGTCCACTAAATGATTGCCTACACACAGGGTTTGTTATAATTGTGAAATGTTTAGACTGTAGCAGAACCAACCAAAATTTTTAAAAGCAATCAAACAAATAGCATACGGGAAAGTACTGAGCAGAAAGAATCAACAAGAAAGGTACATGGATTCCAGAGTCAAAGTGGTTGTCTAGGAGGATGGCAGTCCTTGTAGGTAGTATATGAGAAAACAAAGTATCACCAAAGAGTAACTTAAGGCTCCTCTTTTCTTTATCAGAGCATGTTCTTGTTCAATAGGTCACCCTATGGCTTTAAATATAAGGGTTCTTCATTGTGTAACATTCATTACCCAAGTCCCTGCCATTTTGATGAATAGAAGCAAACTATTTATTAATGAACCAACCCCTTTAGAAAATTAATTCCCATGGAAACATGTCTCCTAGTTAATAATGGCATTTATGCATACTCGTAATGTTTATTTTTTGTTCATTCTTCTGATGATGATGATTATAAACATGAACAATATATCCAATGATACCCAAAATTGCCATGTATACTCTAACCACTAACTACAGTTGTGCTAGGATAAAATATCAACACCTAATGTGAACAACAAAACTCCTCATCTAACTTTCAAACTTAACTCTTTTCCCTCCTTTTCCTCTCCTTGATGTTGCAGTACATGGGCTTTTTGCAATTCTTACTAATAACCATGCTCTTTACTGCTTCAGAGCTTTTTCACAAGAAATCTCTCACCCCTTCCCCCAAAATATCTACCCAATATACTCAGCACATACATAGTTCCTCTTCTGGCCTAACCTTTAATTTACCTTTTCAGAGAAGAATTTTCTGATTTTTTAGTATTCATAAGTCCCTCCTTTATGGGTAATCTCTTACTTCCCCATTTATTTTTTACTGATAAAACTATCCCTTATAGTCATATAATTTTTATATATGCATTAGTTAGAAATGTTTGTCTGCTTCGAATATATTCTAAAAGTAAATTAAAACAAAAGAACATTTAGGGTTTGCTAAACTAGAGTCTGAAAGTGGTTGATCCTAAGTGTAATTTGGTAACTCAGTGATATCAAGGCTCTGGATTGGCATTTCTGCATCACCTTAATCTTTCTCTGAATTTCCAGGATGGCAGCCACAATTGAAAACACTATGGCTACACATCAGTTATCACTAAAATAAGGAAGAAAATGGCATTCTTCTGACAAGACTTTCTCCTTACCAGGGAAGAAAATAGCTCCCAGAACCCTTTCGTCTATATATCCTTGGTAGGAGCTGGTCTTCTATCCTCCCTAGGCTAATCAAAAGCAAAGAGGAATGAGAACACTATGTCCTAGTTACAAACTTGTTGATAGCATTCTATTTAGAGGGTTCTCAAAATGTCTATTTGGGCTTAAACAACTCTTTCATCATTCTACAACTGCACAATTTCCATGTGAAAAATTGCACAGGAGGAGGAGGAATTGGTATATGAAGAGACAATGAGAGATAATTGCTTAGCATATCAAATCTGAGAAAATGGCCATGAATTAAATAAGTAAAAATTGTAGAAAGGAACTTGAAATTATTTGATCAACTCCTAGTTCAGTAGTCATTATACAGCATTCATGGCAATCGTGTATGCTCTGCTTGAAATTTTTCAGAGATGAAATCTTGTTATTTTCCATATCACTTATTTGACTTTGCACTGTTTAAAAATTATTAACTTTTTTAATTGCCCTTATTTTTTCCACAAGATGTATTGGAATTTGCCTTAGCTACTTCTTTTGTGATATACTTTCTAGAGCGCTTCTCCTTGATACTTCAGGGTTTTTGCTTTTCTTTTTGTTTTTGGTGTATTCTAGTCAACTAATACCTATCTTAGAAAAATGTTATTTCTGTAATGCACACCAAAAGGAATCACCTCTTCTATTCTGCAACTTTTGTATATGAAGTTTCACTCTTAAATCTACTTTTTTTTTATTTCAGTAGGCGTTTTACACTATTAACTTACATTTAACTTGTATTCAACCAAATACTTAGCCATCTTTTATATAAACTACTTGTAAGCCAGGTTTGGTGACTGTATTTTTGTTGTTGGTTTTGTTTTATTTGTTTTAGTAAATATTTTTATATTTGTACAGTTAATGTATGTTGAAATGACAGTCAATTACCCTCTTACCTTTCTTTTACAATACTCACTTATGACAATTTTCTCCCTATTAACACTTGACTGTTTCTGAGATTTGTAAGAGTCTCATGATCTTTTTAGACACAAAATCTATCATCAAGTATGATTGCAATCCAGTTTTGAGTAAAATCTGATAAGCAGTACCTTTTTAAACACAATAGAAATCACTGGTAAGATTGTTAACAAGGTAAGGGCAGTGTTTTGCATTAAGTCACCTGAGACCCCTCTCCCGGGTGAGAGTAATTCATCAGTACCAAATGGGCACTGCTTTTTAATAAACTTCGGATTCACAGATCTATACTATTAGTCACCTAACATTTTCCCCATTTTTCCCTAAGTAAAAGCAATATCATGAAGTACTGGATCATTTGCCTAGCTGAGATGAAAAACATGCATGTTAGATGATTCCTTGGATGTAGAAGATTAGTAAAATTACCATAGATAAAAATAGGATGAAATTTGGCTAGACTTGATGTTTATCAATTCCTCTGTTAGAGACCCACTTTATTAATTCTTCCAGAGATTAATGGCAGATGACTTTAGCAATTTATAGAATTTACCTTTTTAACAATGAGAGAGAGAGAGATTCCATCTCAGTTCTCCTGCTATAGTTCCAAGATAGTACCATTCTCAAAAGTTATGATAATGGCTTCACAATCACATATTCAAATTCTTTCAGAAATCTAGGACTCGAATGCCTGACAATGGTAATGTTATCCCAGCAGAAAATCTAAAATACTTGTTTCATCTCTTGTAAAAGAAACCAAAACATGTTGACAAAATCTCCCCTTTTTAACAAGAGTGGAAGCCTTTTTCTCTGCAAAAAAACTTTCATTTGTAACTAAAAGTAACATCTAGGGGTGCTTAGGTGGTGCAGTGGGTTAAGCCTCAGATTCTTGCTTTCAGCAGGGGTTGTGATCTGAGGATCCTGAGATGAGCTCCTCGTGGGACTCTGTGCTCAGCGTAGGCCACTTAGGACTCTCCCTTTCCATATGTCCCTCTACGCGACCCTAAAATTAAAAAAAAAAAAGAAACAAACAAACAAACAAACAAATAAATCTAGCTTTAAAAAATAAAAATAACATCTGTTCCTTCTTATCCCATCCATACCCAGTAAATATATGCAAATTTAAATTGCCAGACTTTTCCTCATTAAATAAAACATTATAAAAACATTGGCCCATCCCATTAAAGTGCAAAGACACTGTTAAGCTATGAACCTATTAATATTTCTTTGTCCCTAATTTGGGAAATATAGAAAAGACCTGGAAATAGGGTAGAAACATGACAACATATTTTGAAAAACATAATAAAAAATATAGTGAAACTTAAGTTCCTGATTATGATTATTTGGGGATGATAATTAAGCTCCACATAGATGGGTGAAAAGGAAAGCTAGGATCAAAGGATGTATTCCTAACTCTGCCTCTACTACTCAAGCAGAAAGCCAAATGTGTCACCCTAATCCTCACTCACTTGTCTTCAAAATGAGAGGTTTATAAAAAAAAAAATTCTGAGCTCCTTCTCATCTCTGAAATTTGATAATTCTAAATTCTCAGCTCTCCACATTTATTTTTCTGATCTGTTTTTTGCATGTATTGACCATCTGTATTTTTTTTAAAGTAGCTGGTTAAATATCATATATAAAAACATCAATACATCCTGTTCCTGACTTTTTTTTTCTTCTGTATTTGGCCACTACATATCTGAACTGATAAACTAAATTTAATCTATGGTGCCTAACATTCTTGCAATGACTAATCTTTATCAATCACCAACGTTTGTTGTGCTAACTTTGAATAGCTGTTGATAATGTAGTTATTTCATCCAATTGTAAGAAAAAGAATTTAATGAGTGTTTGAAGTGTGTGTGATTATGCTATTTGAAAATTATACATTTTCCAAGATAAGGATTAAACACAAATCAAAGGAAGTCAATATTTCATTATGAATGGAAGAGATTATATATAATCGGCAAACTTTGAAGCTTTCTGCACTAGCTTACTGAATAATCAACACTGTTGTTTTGTCAGTATCAGTAGGATTGCACTTTTGTAGCTTTTGAAATGACTGCTGTTTGCAAAGTTAAAGGTAAAGAGGAAAGTTTGTTTTCCCACTAACATTTGATTGATTGTTTGCTCTTCATGGAGAGTTTGTGACACTTTATCTCCCTGGCAGCTGGACTTTTTACCTGTCTTATATGGAGTGGTTTCATTAGAACCTAATTGATTTTGTGATTGACGAACTCAGTACTAGTATGTGTTGTCTCTTATAAACTATTTTCTACACGGACCTTCTTTCTTCTAGTGATATGAGAATAATTCACTCAGTATTTAAATAAAAGTGTACTAAAATAGTAAAAAATTACTTTGATCCAGTTCCAATGTGGTATTTATTTTTTATCTAAAGCAAAGATATTTCCTACATCACTCCTTGCTGAGTTTTATCTCACAAAGGTTCATTATTAAAAAGTGGTGAAAGTTTATGTAATTCATTTTAGATGTCAAACAATAGCTTTGCAAAATGGGAGACAATCATAGCATGCAATCTAAAAATAGTCTTATGAACATTGATGAGTTGTCATGTTTTTTATGGGTAGACCATAATGTTCGTTTCTACATTATCTCTTACCTCTAAATACTGTGTGTGTGTGTGTGTGTGTGTGTGTGTGTGTGTGTGGTGTCAGTGTGTATGTGGTGTCTGTGTATGTTTGTTTTTTATGTCTGGACTTTTCCATGGTGATTTTTCAGCATTTAGACAATATTTTTGGCTCTTTTCTTTATGAAAAATGTTTTTAAAGTCAAAATTACAACTTGATGTACGTGGTAGTTCTTTTATCAAACTCAGTATACCCACTGCCCTATTGTATGAAAAATACAGCGTGTTTGACTTTCCATAAGAAAACTCCAAGACTTAATGAGCCAAAGAAAGCCCTAAGTGAAATCCACTGGCCTATTATTTTGTTGTCCATGGGATTTAATAACCATGTGGAAAGCATTGTTAAGCATACTAGAGGGTGGCCCCTTCAGGTAAAATTTTAAATGTACCAGCAAAGCAAAATGAGGACTTCCTCTCTCTATTCATTTTTAATCTCTTTCTTTCAGGGGCACAAAATTCATAACTTCAAAAGTTGATTAAATTAAAATTTCAATTAACTATATATTTTTAAGTGGACACACTTGCTTTGAACAGAACACCATCTTCTGAATTATAAACAGTTTTCAGAAGAAATATACACCAGATATAGCCATTGCCATTTTCTATAAGAAGTTATTTAGCATGTTTTAAATCATAAAATTTAATATGCACTCCATAGATCAAAGGACCAAGAGTTAAAAGCTAGATAAGAATATCTTTGTGTAATTTTTCTACTATTCTGTTATATTGAGAATAAAAGACTATCCAGAATGTTGTGTCCAAAAAATATCCTTTTATCATTTCTATATTTTTAAACTTTTCTTGTGCACTAATAATTCTCTAACATTTAACCCTTATTTTAAGTCAAATTACATGATATGTAATGTAATTCTTTCATAAAATTCTTCATTATAGGAAAACATGTTGCACTTCTAACATCAAGAATTATGTCAAAACTAGCTGAGCATTGTCTTTATCTTGGCATCTGAAGTAAATAAATTTTTTTTCTAGAAGAAAAAAAATACTCACAAAAACTTTAAGAGGTCCCAAAGCTATCCTTCAGCATTTTAGAGATCAAACAGCTTTTAGTAAAATATTATATTATATTTGAAACTGCTATGGAGGTTGTGTTTTTTTTAAAGATGAAAATTAAATGTGTAAGTATAAAGCAAATTAACAAATAAAAAGTGTTAACACTGAACTTAGGTATATGTTCCCAGAGCTAATAACATAAATTAAACTAGGCTTTCAGGTACTTGGACAAACAAACAGGATTCTGAAATATATCCTCAATCAGTCACTTCCATCTGGGAGGTGGGAAGCTCCAACTTTCATCATGTCCTGTCAAGTGGTTTGGTTTATCGAAAAGTCTAAATTAGATACTACAAAACCAACAACCAGAAATGCAGAGAATTTAATCATTGAGATGATAAAAAATTACAGTTGGTATTTGAATTTTTTAAGGACAAGAGTTATCTCCTATATTTGAATTCTTAGCACTTACTACATTACTTAGAACTTGCTCTGTGGTCAGTAGTCAGTATGTACTTATCATGTTTGTTTTTGTTGAACTAGTAGCTGATTCCCATAAAGCAATACTAAATAGGCTAGAAAGAAGAGGTGGAGTCCATTACATTTCTTTGAACTTGTGGCTGATTTATTAAGAACACTATGTTATATGTTAAGATTTGGCTAAGTCACCAATGCATATTTCTGTATTTATTCTACACCCTGAGAGCCATAAATGGGGGTTGTTAAATATCTGAATAATATAAAGAAGTATTTCTGCTAAATTTTTGGTTACAGAGAGATCTATACCATCTTGTGGGTTGGTTCCAGTGACAACAAATGCATCATATGCCTGTCTTATAAAAAGGAGCTGGGGTGCCTGGGTGGCACAGTTGGTTAAGTGTTAGACTCTTGGTTTCAGCTTAGGTCATAATTTCAGGGTCATGAGATCAAGCCCCACATAAATCCCCACATCATGCTCCATGTTCAGTGTGGAGTCTGAGATTCTCTCTCTCCCTCTCCTACCCCTTCCACTCATGCTCTCTCTCTGTCTCTCAAATACATAAATAAACTAAAAAAAAAAAAAAAAAGGTGCTGACAGTCAAAGAGTGTGCCCCTCACTTAATATTTTGGTTCGTGATTATCTAGACATTCTAAAAAGAGATGATCTGTGACATTTTCTTACTTCATGCAATAACATGTCCTAGGAAGAAATGAATACTATAAAGGTTGCTCAGGTGTAGGTTTTTTAAAAGATTGAAGAACAGTTTTATAATTAATATTCAGGGTTTTTAATTCTTATGCTTATAATAGATAAAATAACCACCTTAGCAACTAGCAAATTGAAAAATAAGTGAAAAATGTAATTTGCTACCAAACTTTTAAATGTCCTTTTTCAACATTATTTCTACCAACAATCTCTGCTGGGATCATAAATTTAACATAGAATTTCTTTTTTATTCTCTTGTCATTTCTTTTCACATAGTCTTAGAGTAGTTGATTTTTTTTTATTCCTCTTAAAGAAATATTTTAACAGCATCTTCTCTATCTTAATTCTTAAAAACATTTTTACAGAAATTTCTTGGTTATTGAATAAGCAGAAAATATGTATTATTTTTAGTTTTGTTAAATATTGTTGGTATTTAAAAATGTTATTAATTTGCATCTCATAATATGGTTTATTTAAACAAAAGTTAAGTAATCATGCATTATACTTATGAGAATGAATGTAGGGGCACCTGGTGGTTCAATGGGTTAAGTAGGGGACTCTTGATTTCAGCTCAGATCATCATCTCAGTGTCCTGGGATTAAGCCCCATGTTGGGCTCTGCATTCAGCAGGGCGTCTGCTTGAGGATTCTCTTTTCTTCTTCTTCAGCCTCTCCCATCACTTGCACATGTGCTGTCCTTCTTTCTTTCTCTTCTCTCTCTCTCTCAAATAAATAAATAAATCTTAAAAAAAAACAAAATGAATGTACATGTTCCATGCATATAATAAAAGTTAATTAAAAATTTACATATATGCAAAGAACATCTTTTCTCTCTTCTGTCTTTTTCTATTTTTCTCTTTCCCATAGAGACTTAATTTCATCCCGGGATGAAAACTAAGAATTATTACACCCAGAAACTTATGGAATTTATTTCAATATCTTAGACATAGTGAGTACTAACTCAAAATGTTTGTTAATTAGAACTATACAAAATATATCCAAATCTTTCTTGTGCTTAAATACATTTTCAGTGAATAATAAATTAGCTCTGTAGAGAATGTCATATATATTTTGTATACATTGGAATACCTTGGATATACATATATAGTAAAAAGTTTACCCACAATGTGAACTCTTACACATATAAACTAATCCATACGTTGGAGGAATAGAAACAATCAACAGATTTCAGGTTGCACAAGAGAATGTATGTGTGTATGTGTGTCTGTGTGTGTGTACATATATATAAAGATTTCTTTATTCATTTGAGAGAGAGAGAGACCATGGGCAGGAGATGGGCCGATGGAGAGGGGGAGGAGCAGATGGAGAGGGAGAGGGAAAGAATCTTAGGCAGACTCCCCACTGAGCACAGAGCTGGTCACAGGGTTTGATCTCATGATGCTGAGATCATGGCTGAGCTAAAATCAAGGGTTGATACTTAACCAACTGATCCACCCAGGCACCATAACACAGGAGAATACACACACACACACACACACACACACACACACACACACATATTTTAATATTTTGTTTATTTGTTTGACAGAGATAGAGCAAGCATAAGTAGGGAGAGCAGCAGGCAGAGGGAGAGGGAGAAACAATTTGCTGAGTTGGATATCATTAAAATTAAAAACTTTGGCTGTGAGAGGCACCATTAGAGATTGCAATTATAAGCTCCGGATTGGGAGAAAAATTTGGAAAACATGTATCTGATAAAGGAATTCCATAAAAATTAGACAAAGAACTCACAATGAGAAAACACAAAACCAAATCAAAAAGTATGCAAAGCATCTGAACAAATATTTTTTTAAATAACAAATGTTACACACTTATGCATATAAAATTAAATATAGCATTGTTTGAAACTGTAAACCTATTTAGTTTTGCACAGTATTTTTTTTTAAGTTTATTAGTCCTTACTTTTTTTTTTTTTAATTTTTATTTATTTGACAGAGAGAAACACAGCGAGAAAGGGAACACAAGCAGAGGGAATGGTAGCGGGAGAAGCAGGCTTCTTGCCGAGCAAGGAGCCCGATGCGGGGCTCGATCCCAGGATCCTGGGATCATGACCTGAGCCGAAGGCAGACGCTTAACGACTGAGCCACCCAGGCGCCCCAGTCCTTACTTTTAAAAGGACTATTTTCAGGCTTACAGAGAATGAAATGGATTATTTAAAGTTTACTAACTGGAAAAAAAACAACTCTAACACAGCATTTATAAAAAATGAGGAAAATGTTTTTGTATATATTAATGTCAATATAGATTAATTAAAACCCAAAGAATATTGTTAATTTATTATTTTTAAATAACAGTTTTATTGGGATATAATTTACCTACTTAAAATTTACCCTTTTAAAGTGTCAATTCAGTGTTTTCTCTATAGTAACAGAGTTATGTAACCATCACCATCTAATTTTAGAATATTTTAATCACTCCCCTAATAAACCTGTACCCATTAGTAATCACTCTCCACCCAGTTTCCCCCAGTCTCTGACAACCTCCAATATACTTTCTGTCTCTATAGATGTGTTTATTCTGGAAATTTCATATAAGTGGAATCATACACTACATAGTCTTTTGTGACTGTCTTTTTTTTTCATTTATCATAATGTTTTTGATATCCATCCATGCATGAAATACATGTATGTTGAAGCATGTATGAGTACAACATTCCTTTTATTGCCATATAATTTGCTATTATGGTGATTTTACTATTGATGTAGAGAACATTTCATGCTGTCTCGTGCAGGATATGTATTGAGTACTGACCATGCCTTTAGAAGATTTTCTTCAGACAATTGGTAATTCATTAAAAAGAATGGCAATTGATTTTAGAAATGGAAATATTGTTATCAAGGCCAGAGTCATCTTTGATGGGATAAAAAGCAGTCTTTTCAATTTTTAGTACATATTCAAAGATGCAGCAGATACAGTGCAGGGATCCAATTAGCCTTCTTTAATACAACTTAAACAAAGATACCCACCCTCCTGAGAACACCCACAAAATATGTAAATATATGTAGTTATATATATGGCTGAGTGAAAATAAAGCTAATTATTGCAAAAGAGTTAGAATTATTTTTGAAAAATAAAAAATGCATTAAATAGTAATGGTGAGAGTGGACATCCCTGTCTTATTCCTGACCATAGAGAAAGAGCTCTCAGTTTTTTCCCACTAAAGATGATACCAGCTGTGGGTCATTGGTATATGACCTTTATGATGTTGAGGTATGTTCCCTCTGTCCCAATTTTGTTGAGTGTTTTTATCAAGAATGGACGCTGTACTTTGTCAGATGCTTTTTCTGCATCTACTGAGAGGATCATATGATTCTTATCCTTTCTTTTATTAATATGATGTATCATGTTGATTGATTGCAAATATTAAAAAAAAAAACCCTTGCAGCCTAGGAATAAATCCCACATGATTGTTGTAAATGATTTTTTTAATGTATTATTGTATTCAGTTTGCTAGTATCTTGTCAAGAATTATTGCATCAGTGTTCATCAGGGATATTGGCCTGTAATTCTCCGTTTTAATGATGTCTTTGTCTGGTTTCAGAATCAAGGTAATGCTGGCCTCATAAAAACAGTTTGGAAGTTTTCCATCCACTTCTATTTCTTGGAACAATTTGAGAGGAATAGGTACTAAGGCTTCTTTAAATGTCTGGTAGAATTCCCCTGGGAAGCCAGCTAGCCCTGGACTTATGTTTGTTGGGAGATTTTTGATTAGTGATTCAATTTTTTGCTTGTTAAGAGTCTGCTCGGATTTTCTATTTGTGCTTTAGCTTTGGTAGTTAGTATGTTTCTAGGAATTTGTCCATTTCTTCCAGATTGCCCAGTTTGTTGGCATATAATTTTTATAACATTCTCTTAAAATTTATGTGTGTTTTTGTGGTGTTGGTTGTGATACCGTCTCCTTCATTCATGATTTTATTTATTTAGGTCTTTTAGTTCTAGAAGTCTTGGCCTCAGTAGTCAGACAACAAAAAGAAATAAAGGACATCCAAATTGGCAAGGAAGAAGTCAAACTTTTACTGTTTGCAGATGACATTAAATTCTATGTAGAAAACCAGAAAGACTCCATCAAAAACTTACTAGAACTAATATATGAATTTAGCAAAGTCATAGGATATAAAATCAACATAGAGAAAGCTGTTGCACTTCTAAACCAATAATGAGGCAACAGAAAAAGAAATCAAGAGATCAATTCCATTTATAATTGCACTCAAAACCATAACATACCTAGGGAATAAACCTAACCAAAGAGGTGAAAGATCTGTATGCTGAAAACTATAGAATGAAAGCGATTGAAGTGGACTCAAAGAAATAGAAAAACATTCCACATTAATGGATTGGAAGAAAAAATACTGTTAAAATGTCTATACTACCCAAGACAATCTACACACGTAATAATACAATTTCTATCAAAATATCACCAGCATTTTTTACAGAGCTAGAACAAACAATCCTAAAATTTGTATGGAACCACAAAAGACTGAATAGCCAGGGCATTTCTCAAAAAGAAAAGCAAAACTGGAGGCATCATGACTCTGGACTTTAAGCTAAATTACAAAATAGTCATCAAGACAGTAGTGACACAAAAACATACACATAGATCCATGGAACAGAATAGAAAACCCAGAAATGGACCCACAAGCATGTGGTCCACTAATGTTCAACAAAGCAGGAAAGAATATCAGTGGAAAATGGACAGTCTCTTCAACAAATGGGGCTGGGAAAACTGGACAGCAACATCAGAAGAATGGAACTGGACCACTTTCTTACAGCATACACAAAAATATATTCAAAATGAATGAAAGACCTAAATGTGAGGCGGGAAATCATCAAAATCCTGGAGGAGAACACAGGCAGTAACCTCTTTGACCTCAGCCATAGCAACTTCTTACTTTATGTCATCAGAAGCAAGGGAAACAAAAGCAAAAATGAACTACTGGGACCTCATCAAGATAAAAACTTCTGCTCAGGGAAGGAAATAATCAACAAAACTAAAAGGTAGCCTATGATATGGAAGAAGATATTTGCAAATGACATTTATGGTTAAGAGTTAGCATCCAAAAAATACAAAGAATTTACCAAACTCAACACCCAAAAGACAAATAATCCAGTTAAGAAATGGACAGAAGACGTGAATAGATATTTTTCCAAAGTAGACATACAAATGGCTAATAGACAAATGAAAAGATGCTCAACATCACTCATCATCAGGTAAATGAAAGTGAAAATCATGATGAAATACCATCTCGCACCTGTAGAATCGCTAAAATTAACAACACAAGAAACAGCAGGTGTGATGAGGATGTGGAGAAAGGGGAACCCTCTTACACTGTTAGTGGAAATGCAAACTGGTGCAGCCACTCTGGAATATAATATGGAGGTTCCTCAAAATGTTAAAAATAGAACTACCCCCTGACCCAGCAATTGCATTACTAGGTATTTACCCAAAGGTTACAAAAGTACTGATTCAAAGGGGTATGTGCACCCCAATGTTTATAGCAGCATTATTAATAATAGCCAAATTATGGGGATAACCCAAATGTCCATTGACTAATGAAGGGATAAAAAAGGTGGGTGTGTATATATACAATGAAATATTACTCAGCCATCAGAAGAATGAAATCTTTCCATTTGCCACCACATGGATGGAGCTACAGTGTATTATGCTAAGCGAAATAAATCAATCAGAGAAAGATAAATACCATATGATTTCACTTATATATGGAATTTAAGAAACAAAACAGGTGAACATATGGAGGGGAAGGAGATAGAGATGGAAATAAACCATGTAAGACTCTTAACTATAAAGAACAAACTGAGAGGAAGGGGAGGGGAGGTAGGCATGGGACGGGCTTAAATGGTGATAGTATTAAGGAGGGCACTTGTTTTGATGACCAATGAGTGTTGTACATAAGTTGACTGAACCACTGACTTCCACTCCTAAAACCGATATTGCTCTGTATGTTAACTAACTAGAATTTAAATATAAATTAAAAAAAAAAAAGAAAGAAATGTACAGTCTGAAAATAACTTAAAAAATAAAATAAGAATAAAAATGTGATGAACAGGGGCGCCTGGGTGGCTCAGTGGCTTTAAAGCCTCTGCCTTCAGCTCAGGTCATGATCTCCGGGTCCTGGGATTGAGCCCTGCCCGCATCAGGCTCTCTGCTTAGCAGGGAGCCTGCTTCCTTGTCTCTGCCTATCTCTCTGCCTGCTTGTGATCTCTCTCTCTCTCTCTCTCTGTCAAATAAATAAATAAAAATCTTTTAAAAAAATGTGATGAACATACAGTTATTCAAAATAAATAATTTAAAATATTTTCATAAATTAAAGCACGAATTATTTTTATAAACAATAAATCTTAATATAAGGTTATACATGTATATTTGATTATATATACAAATTTAAGTTTTCTTTACTCTTTAGAGAAAGCCTGTTAGGAAATCTTATTCCCTTCATAATTTGCCTGGGTAATTTCAGTGCTGTCGTTCTGAATTGCCAACATGATTTCAACAGGATATACATATAATTGTTATTTTAGATTGGCTCATTTTATTAAAGGCTCATTTATTCACTGGGCTGATCTTATTAAAATAATTTGTTTCATGCATTTAATTTATATGGCCTGTATATTTCACATAAGGGAAATATACAGTTTCTATACACAAACAAGAAATATAAATTTCAAGGAGAATCAAGTTGAAATGAAATCTACACTAAAGCTATTTGGAATTCATAAGAAAATTGCTAAAATGTATAGAAATTAATTTTTTAAACATAAACTAATTAAAAATTGTTTTAATTCTTTCCCTGGTGGGTTTTTGTTTTGGATCATTTGAACATTATATTGTTTGATACCTTTAACTGTTTTCATAGGTTTTTATTTGGTCATAGTATTGACTGATGATTCTGGCTTACTTTAGGGAAGGTAACATTGAGAAGTCTTATTGTCACTATGTTATGTAGCTCTCTTGACCTTAATGTGCCCACATTATGGAAATGGATCATCCTAAATCAACAGATAACAGAGTAACCATTAGCATTTATACTCATACTCATACTTTAAAAAAGTTTAAAACTTTTTTAGCAATTATTACATGTTCCTAGTGATCCAGGGGTTGAAAATTTATCTTATTTTATATTTATAATCATCAGAAAAAAGAAACCACAATAGTGCAATCACTAGTGCATTGCACAATTGAGACTATGGTTAAGGAGTACAAGAAGCTTTTTAGCACCTCTGTATAAATGAAGTGGAGAATAATGATTATTAGAACTTTGTAATATAATACTGTAAAATTATGCATTTTATATGACACTTAAAATGTTGATTTATTCCCCTCAAATAAAAGTAATTTAGTTAACTGATCTAGTATTGTTTGATTAGAAAAACAAGTAGGAAAAGAGTTCTTAAGTTCTTTATTTAAAAAATTGTGAATAACTTATTGAAAATAAATTATTACTATAATAATATTCTACACAAATCAAAATAACTGTGAAACAAATAGCAGGAAGTAACCATTGATGATGAAGTTTAAGAATAAGAAGTTTGATGGGAGTGAGGAGGAAATATACTTAGATAGAAAATACTTACATCCTATCAGAATAGTCCTTGATAGATCCATAGACTTTCAAAATAATTAGCTCAGTCAGCAATGACTCCTAGGCAATGTATGTTGTAAAGCAAACATCTGAAAATATATTGAAAGTCAAAAGTCTACAATCGATTTTGGATTCTATGTCTGGACATTTCTTTGTATGTCTATAGATTTTTAAATTACATTCATATTTTTGCAGCATCAAGTGTTAACTTGAAATCATTTTATAAATCTGTCTTTCCATTATAATTATATCAATGATATTTAACTGAATATATATACAGGTTCAAGTAGTCAATTAAATGCTAGCCGTGATCGACTTTCACACAGGAAACTCTCTTTAGTTAATAACTGCCAATCAAGTATCTTTCTCCCAGGTTGAGTTCCCCCAAAACCAAAATTATGTTATTTGGACAAGCGTTGAAGATTGTTCATCAGATTATTTGAATGCACATAGAATTACTCTACAAATTGAGGAGGTTGTAATTTACCTGCTTTGTTATGTATCCCTCTAGACACAAACCAAACATTCATGGATTTTTTTTTATATTTGCCAATTCTACTAATTAAAATATGTACAAATTATATCTGCAGGCCTGACCTGTGTACTGAATGCCAAATGATGTAGCCAAAATAAAGTTGGCATTTAAATCCTGAGCTTGGCTGAGACTCTCTAATATTTAGGTCTCACCTAAAGCATCATCATCAGAGCAAGGATTTTGCTTAATCCCCCATTCTAAATTAATCCTTCCCATAAGGTAACTCTATCACATCAGCCTGTTTGCATTTTATTCATATCTTTTATAATGATCTGACATCTGTTTATTTATTCATCTTCTTAGGTATTGTTTGTGTCCTTCAATAGAGACGTCTCTTCTGTCTTGTTCAACATTTTATCCACAAAATTTAGGACAAAGTCTGGCACATACAAGGTGCTCATCAATTATTTGTGGCATGAATAATTCTCTCCTCTCTCATGCCTATCTACCACACTAGTCAACTCATTTATTTTCATAGAGATACTTCCAAACTAATCTGTATTCTAGACTTACGAACCACCTCTGTGATACTACCTCTGCACTATTGACATTTGAAACAGAAAAATTGTTGTGGGAGCTGCCCCATGCATTTTCAAATATTTAGCGGCTTTCTTGGCCTTTATTTACTACATGTCAGGCACATAGATTTCTCCATGTGCTCTCATACTCCTAGCCTTAAACCACTGCCCACTAATGTTCATGCTCCTTCCATAATATCTTTCCATTCCCATTTACAGTTTATGAGCTCAAGCATTTTTCAACATTTCTCTGGGTTAATATTTCCTTGGCATGACTGATTGATTTGCTGAATGAAAACACAGTACCCAGTTTCTTTCTTTAACCTTGGTTCAGCAAGCTTAGATAGCTTGGTTATCAGAAGAGTCTGAGACATAAAATATGTTGATGTAGTCTGTTCTTTCTTTTTTTTTTTCCACAAATACGTTTATTTTATTTTTTCAATGTTACAAGATTAATTGTTCATGCACCACACCCAGTCTGGAGGAAGTTCCATGTGCACTCCAGAAGAATGAGTATTCTATTGTTTTAGGGTTGAATGTTCTGTATATATCTATGAGGTCTATCGGTCCAAAGTGTCATTCAAAGCTCTTGTTTCTTTTTCTTTTTTTAAAAAAAAGATTTTATTTATTTACTTGACAGAGAGAGAGAGAGATCACAAGCAGGCAGAGAGAGAGGGGGAAGCAGGCTCCCTGCTGAGAAGAGACCTCAATGTGGGGCTCTATCCCAGGACTCTGAGATCACAACCTGAGCCAAAGGCAGAGGCTTTAACCCACTGAGTCAGCCAGGCACCCCAAAAGCTCTTGTTTCTTTATTGATTTTCTGTGGTCAGCCGCTGGCTAGCTGTTAAAGGGACCTGTTGAGCCTGGACCCGTGACCCCTGCCTGAATGGGCGGAAAGCGGGCGCTAGAGAATGGGCTTGACAAGGGGCCTTGAGGCATGCTGGTCTGTGATTGGTCATACCTCCCTGAAGGACAAGCTGCGCAGGTTGTGATTGTTTAGATCATTAAACTGCAGCAATGCCTCTCAAGAATGTCC
>CM053607.1:30411798-30487768 GCA_028646535.1 Procyon lotor | reverse complement strand
GTTGGCTTATGTATTGGGGCATAAATGTTTATAATTGTTAGATCTTCTTGGAGGATAGAACCTGTAAGAATGATGTAGTATCCTTCTGTATCTCTGACTATGGTCTTTAGCTTAAAATCTAATTTATCTGATGTGAGAATCGCTACCCCAGCTTTCTTTTGAATCCTGTTGGCATGAAAGATGGTTCTCCATCCTTTCACTTTCAGTCTAGATGTATCTTTTGGTTCCAAATGTGTCTCTTGTAGACAGCATATGGACGGGTCCTGCCGTTTTATCCATTCTGCAACCCTGTGCCATTTTATGGGAGCATTTAGACTGTTTACCTTGAGAGTGATTATTGAAAGATAAGTGTTTATTAACATCATGTTGCCTGTGAAGTCCTTGTTTCTATAGATTGTAAATTTATATTCTAAGTCACTCATGGGTTCTTTCTACTTTTATAGAACCCCCTTTAATATTTCTTGTAGTGCCGGCTTGGTGGTCACATAGTCTTTTAATCTTTGCCGGTCTTAGAAGCTCTTTATCTCTATCCATTTTGAATGTCAGCTTTGATGGATAAAGTGTTATTGCCTGCATGTTCTTCTCCTTTAGTGCCCTGAATATATCATACCAGCCCTTTCGGTCTTGCCAGGTTTCTGTGGAGAGGTCTGACGTTATTCTAATGGGTCTTCCTCTGTATGTAAGGAATCTCTTCCTCCTAGATGCCCTCAGGACCTCTTGTCTAAAAGTATAATTTGCAAATTTTACAGTTATGTGTCTGGCTGTCTTTCTAGACTCATTAATCTTGGCAGGTGTCCTTTCTGCCCCTAGGACATGAACACTTGTTCCATTCTCCAGATTGGGGAAATTTTCATTCACATTTTGGTCAGCTATATCTTCTAGTATTCTGTCTTTCTCTACCCACTCTGGCATTCCAATAATTCTGACGTTGGAACATTTCATGGCATCATTTATTTCCCTAAGTCTCTTCTCATGATTCCTGAGCTGTTTGCTCCAGCTCTCCTCCTGACCTCTCTTCTCAACCATTTTATCCTCTAGATCACTGATTCTATCCTCTGTCTCTGTAACTCTAGCAGTTAGACTATTTAGATTAGATTGGATCTCACTGATAGCGTTTTTTACATCTGCTCTACTGGTTCTCATTTCTGCCCTTAGAGATTTTATGTTGTCATTAATGTTTTTCTCCATCCTAGCCATTGCCTGGATAATTGTCACCCTGAATTCCCTTTCTGACATACTGTTTATGTCCATGTCCAATAGTTCTGAGGGAGTGGATGCAGTCTCTGGGTTTTCCCTCTGTTGGGAGTTCCTCCTCCTAGTCATTTTGATGGGAAGTGGATGAGAGGATGTATAGCTGGATATGTCGCCCACGATCCAGGGAGGGTGCACCCTGGAAGGTTTTGGAGCAATTAGGATTCACCACCAAAAAGAAAGAATTGGATAAAAAAATATAGAGAGAAAGAAAAAAGCAGAAATCCCAGTCAGAGTGGGCCCCTAAAATAAGATTTATAAGGTATGTAAACAAACACAAACAAACATATAAACCAGCAGAAGTAAATGACAAGAAATAAAATAACCTAGTCAGAATGAACCCCAAGAATAAGATTTATATAATACCAGAAAAGAAGCAAATACATAGAAACACTGACAGAAGGATAGATGGGAGGGTGGTTATAACTCCTCACGGGCAAGGAAGGTTATTTCAGGTCTTCCTGGGTTTATCATTGTATTAAGCCTCTAGTTGTAATGTTAAGTAGTTAAAAAAAAAATTTTAAAAGAACAAGAAATGTGAAAACGAGTAAATAAAAAATAGAAAGAAAATAAGAAGGAAAAAACTTGTATCTATGAAATATACAGATTTGAGGGTATTATCAGGAGCTTAATATATTGATTTCCCCTGATGTTGGGGATTTAAAATTTTATGGGGACCCTGTGGTTATTGTCCTTTTGTTTTTTGACTTGTCTTCTGGGGGAGGAGCCTGCTGTGTTGTTTTCCAATCTATCTTGTTTTGGTTGAGTCTCCTTGCCCACCTATCAAGGGGCTGCACTCTGTGGAAACAGGTTTCTCAGTCTTTCGCTCTCTGAAGGTTTTTGGCCTTTTGTAGCTTTTTCACTTTTTCAGAGAGTCCAAGCAAAGAATCTGCCCGTACGTACCCAGACCTCAGTGTCACTGAGAAGACTCAGTCTTCTCCCTTCTGGGTGGTCCAGAACACAAACTAAAATTCTGCTCACAGCGCAGTCAGAGGTGGTGCACCGCCCCAAACACTGTTCAGTGGCTCCTCGAGTGCTCCAGGCCCATGCAGGGTGTGCTCAGATTCCTGCCTAAGATTAGGCTGCCTGCCCTCGTTCTCCCCAGGGCCTGCTGGGAGCACCCAGACTCTGCCACAGGCCATGAGTTATTTGGGTTCGGGGGTGCACAGTCCAGAGAGTGTTGTACACAGAGAAAAGCTGCAGGCTCCTGGACCACACCAGACTCTCTAAGGGGCTTGCAGGAGTGTACCCCACCTACAAAATGGTGCAAGCAGTGGAAAGCTGAAGGTTCATGAACCAAGGACCGGAGCCCCCCTGCCCCCAGTCTCTCTTTGAGGTGAGTGGTGTCCTTCCTGGGAACGTGGGCCTAGGACCATGCCCATGCCCACCCCCTTCCACTTGTTGCTCCTCAGAACCTTTTGCTCTTTTTAAGTGTTTTTAACCAGACTCTAAGTTAATGCTGGTCCCCAACTACCAGGCACTTTCCTTTGGGGTATTACTGTCCTTGGATCACTTCTGGTGCCTCCCTCCCCCTTTTGTTTATCCTCTGATATTGGTTCAAGTGTTCCCACTTTGCTTTACCTCTCCACTGCTGTCTTCTGCTCCCATAGAGATCCAGAAGTGAAAAATCTTGCTCTTCAGGCTGATTTCATGGGTGTTCAGTGTGTTTTGGTAGATATCTAGCTCACTTTATGGGACAGGTTGCAACAAGATCTCCTACTTCTCTGCCATCTTGTCCCCCTCTACTCTGTTCTTTCTGATGGGATTTCCTACTCTCTTTTGTAACATGAGGCTGATAATTTGTCTTCAGGACTCTTGACTATGCTGAATATCAGCCATTTTCTTGTATGAAGGTTAATATTCTTTTTTATTATTAATAACTCCCACACCACCCACTGAGTCATAAACTTCTTGGTCTTTCATCAATAATTTAATTTCTATGCTTGCTGCTATTGAGATTTTTCATGTATTCTGAAGCCAGAAAGTTAACATAATTGGCCTTATTTTATCTAAACAAGTTATTTCAATTTAACTCTTTAAATTCCATCTTATAGCAGCAGATTTTAGCTAATTTGTTGATAATCACATATGGAGTGATGCCCTGAGATTGTATAAGTGAAAGCATATTGAATGTCTTGTACTGACTTTTTGCTTTGGCATATGAAAAAACTCAAAATCTGTGTTTACATCTATATGCAACTTTCAGAATATTTTTAATTGCACAAAGAAATATGGCATTTTCAAATCCTTGATAACTACTCATGTCCCAATGCTTACACGAACAAGCATGCACATAAAATGGTTATTTTTTTTCAACTCTAAGACCCCCAAAAAAGTTTCACCAAATTGTTTCATACTAGTAAGAAACAAAATTAAGTTGTTCTTATCAAAATTAAGTTATTCTATAATGATGGATGTATTTAGCTGTTGTTTCTTTAGCTTTATTCTTGATGTTTTCTTGCTATATGTATAATTTTATAGTCATATAGTAGAAAGCATATTCATAAAATTCATTATATTGTATGTATACCTAATGTAATGTAATAAATAATATTACCTAATAAATTTTAACTTACTAATTTACCACAAAGGAAAAATAAGTCAAGTTATACTTTCCATTTTCAACACATTTCTCTAGGTAGGAAGTAAAATCTCTTAAAATATTTTACACGTGTCTATTAGCCATTTGTGTGTCTTCTTTGGAGAAGTATCTGTTCATGTATTCTGCCCAATTTTTGACTGGGTTATTTGTATTTTGGGTGTTGAGTGTGAGAAGTTCTTTATAGATCTTGGATATCAGCCTTTTATCTGTAATGTCATTTGCAAATATCTTCTTCTATTCCATGGGCTGCCTTTTTGTTCTGTTGACTGTTCCCTTTGCTGTGCAGAAACTTTTTATCTTGATGGACTCCCAAAAGTTCATTTTTGCTTTTGTCTCACTTGCCTTTGAAGATGTGTCCTGAAAGAAGTAACCGTGGCCAATGTTGAAGAGGTTACTGCCTATATTCTCCTCTAGGATTTTGATGGATTCCTGTCTCACATTGAGGTCCTTTATCCATTTTGAGTTTATCTTTGTATATCGTGTAAGAGAATGGCCCAGTTTCATTCTTCTATATGTAGCTTTCCAGTTTTCCCAGCACCACTTATTGAAGAGACTGTCTTTTTTCTATTGGATATTTTTCCCTGACTTGTCAAAGATTAGTTGACCATAGAATTGAGGGTTCATTTCTGCAGTCTCTATTCTGTCCCATTGGTCTATGTGTCTGTCTGTTTTTGTGCCAATACCATGCTCTCTTGATGATCACAGCTTTGTAATATGGCTTGAAGTCAGGCAATGTGATGCCCCCAGCTTTGTTTTTCTTTTTCTTCATTCTATTGGTGATTTGGGGTCTTTTCTAGTTCCATACAAATTTTTGGATTATTTGTTCCAACTCTTTGAAAAATGCTAATAATATATTTTTTAAATTTTTTAAAGATTTTTGTTTTTATTTATTTGACAGAGAGAGATCACAAGGAGGCAGAGAGGCAGGCAGAGGGAGAGGGGGAAGCAGGCTCCCTGCTGAGAGATCCTGATGTGGGGCTTAATCCCAGGACCCTGAGATCATAACCTGAGCCAAAGGCAGAGGCTTGAACCACTGAGCTACCCAGGAGCCCGAAAAATGCCAATAATATTTTAATAGGGATAGCATTGAAAGTGTAAATTGCTCTGGATGGGATAGAAATTTTAACAATGTTTATTCTTCCAATCCATGAGCATGGAATATTTTTCCATCTTTTTATGTCTTCCTCAATTTCTTTCATAAGTGTTCTGTAGTTTCTAGAGTGTAGATCCTTTACCACTTCAGTTAGATTTGTTCCTAGGTATCTTATGGGTTTTGTTGCTATTGTGAATAGAATCAATTCCTTAATTTCTTTCTATGGTTACATTGTTAGCATATAGAAAAGCAACTGATTTCTGTGCATTGATTTTGTGTCTTACCACATTGCTGAATTGCTGTATGAGTTCTAGTAACTAGGTATTTACCCCAAAGATACCGATGTAGTGAAAAGAAGGGGCACATTCACCCCAGTGTTCATAACAGCAATGTCCACAATAACCAAACTATGTAAGGAGCCAAGATGCCCTTCAACAGATGAATGGATAAAGAAGATGTGTTATATATATACAATGGAATATTATTCAGCCATCAGAAATGATGAATACCCACCATTTGCATCGACATGGATGGAACTGGAGGGGATTATGTTAAATGAAGTAAATCAAGCAGAGAAAGACAATTATCATATGGTTTCATTCATATGTGGAACACAAGCAATAGCATGGAGGACTATAGGGGAAAGCAGGGGAATTTAAAGGAGGAGAAATCTGAGAGGGAGATGAACCATGAGAGACTCTGGACTCTGGGAAACAAACTGAGGGTTTCAGAGGGGAGGAGGGCAGGGAGAAGGATAAGAGGGTGATTAAGGAGGGCACATGGTGTGATGAGCACCGGGTGCTATACATAACTAAAGAATCACTGAATGCTACATCAAAAACTAATGATGTACTATACAGTGGCTGGCTGAACTATATAGTGGCTAGCTGAATAAAATTAAAAATAAAATAAATAAATAACTAAAAAAATTTTTAAATTTAATTTTTCTGATAAAAAAATAAAATATTTTACAAACAAGTTTACAATGAAAGCACTGGTTCATAGTACATTTGATGTCAGGATTATATTATTTGTTTTTATATCTTATATCAATCTTTTGCTTGAAATAAGACTGGAAAGTGAATTTCTCCAACTTATGTAGAGATCACCTCCATCATATGGTCAAAAGTCAATGATTATATTCTTTTTAACTATTAGATTTAATATGGTTTTAGAGTTTTCTGCTCATTTCAAAATTTAGATTTAATTATGGTATTTTAAGTTAAAGGAAAAAGATTAGTTGTTAAGTTGCTATTTCAATAGAGATGAGAAAATATACTCTTTGTAAATGCAAATAATCACGTTTAATTTTTTTAAAGATTTGATTTATTTATTTATTTAAAAGAAAGGGAGAGCGGGACATCTGGGTGGCTCAGTTGGTTAAGCAGCTGCCTTCGGCTCGGGTCATGATCCCAGGGTCCTGGGATCGAGTCCCATATCAGGCTCCTGGCTCAGCAGGGAGCCTGCTTCACCCTCTGCCTCTGCCTGCCTCTCTGCCTGCTTGTGTTCTCTCTCTCTCTTTCTGACAATAAATAAAATCTTTAAAAACAAAAAAAAAGAAAGGGAGAGCACTAGCAAGGGGAGGGGCATTAGGGAGGAAAAAGGAGAAGCAAACTTCCCACTAGTGCAGTGCCTAATGCAGGGCTGGATTCCAGGACCCTGAGATTATGACCTGAGTCGAAGTCAGACATTTTAACCAATTGAGCCACCCAGGCAACCTGCATGTTTAATTTAGTGAGTGAGCTATAATAACTGAAATTTATAAAAATTATACAAACATAGATATTTTAGAGCATAATTTAACAAATACAGATTTTGCCTGTTATGTATTTATTTTGTTTGTTTTTCATTTGTATTAACCATACTTGTTTTGGATAACATTCCATATCATTAACAAATGGACTGATGGACATTTCTTAATTTTATTCATATATTTATTTACTGATTAAAATTTTACTCCAAAGACTTGTGTTCCATCAAATAGATATTTTTTGATAATATATATAAAATAGATTAATTACAAATCAAAATCAAATTAGACCCATCCCATTCAAGCCCACTGTTGCAACTTTGTAAAAAAGTTTATCAAGTAGGGAAATGTTTGATTTATAATATGAGAGATAATCCAGTAAAAATGCATTAATATTTTTATAGCTAAATTTAGGTTGAAGGACTCTCCAATTTCTGAATGTCCAACTTATTTTTCCTTTTTTCAGTTTTTCCTTTCAGGGGTCCTAACAGTTAATATCTTCTGATTTAACATTAACATAGAAACTGAGTTGAAAGAATTTAAGGTAGCACTTATATAACTAGAAAGATAAATAGCTTTCCTTTCCTCAATTCCAAAAGATTATAAACAGGATCTACAAAACAGTACTTGTCCTGATTAAATTTTTCATTTCATCTTATTCAAATTTTGCAAAATCAGTTCTTGTCATTTTCTATCAGCAATTTTTGATCCTATTTTTATTTATAAATTATTCTATAGAATTTCTTTAATATACAAACATGAGTATAATTAATTAAGGAAAGTTCTTTGAAAATAGTTTTTTGGCAGGTACAAGTAGATCCTCAATTTGAAAAACACAATAATTGTAAATAATGGTTTAATGTTTAATTGTCAATGCAATCATTTATCTGTGTAAGGGTCTGTCATAAATTTTGAGTGAAAACTCAGGCACTAAATGTCTAGCTTAAATGCTGGCTTCTCTGAAGTGAAAAAGGTATGTCTGCTGATTTTAGATGTTTTTCTTTTATTTGGTATCCAATACACTGTTTCCCCTTAATGTGACTAGCTAAAGCAGACAAAGAAGTGTAGGTGCTACACTTTCAGAGAGCACAAGTGACAGGCATTAGGACCTCTTGACTGTGAGTCCTGCAATCAGGGGCACCCATGTACTGCAGGTGAAGATTACACAAGGCTGAAGAGCATCTGCTTTGCCATGATGAGGGTCAACGACCATGCTCTGTGTTATCCTGTAACAAGCCGACTGCTAAAAAGAAAAAAAAATGCTTGGTGTAATTTCTTTTACAAATAGAGCTAGTGCCAGCAGGTGAGGGTATAGCCCATGTGTGCATGAAAAGCTACCCAAACAAATAAAATCATATTTTTCTTTCAATGTAATCCGTGGAGGTGAAGGGCAAAGGTCATCTTGGATAAGACCACCAAAAGGAACAGACCTGATACATCCTAAGTAGCACTACTCTATCATTTTTCAGAATGTGTATTAAATACCTCACTTCAGCTTGGCACTGAGTGAGCTATCACTAAAGAGCTGTTGTAAACTGTAAATATTATGCTTAACAAATTGATTAATGGTAGAAACTGATCTCAGAAATTTAAATGAATATGTTGACTTTCAGAATGTTGTCACCGCTTGGCATATTAATCTTACACATCACCTGGTTTTATTCACTGTGAGCCATACAGATTTCCTTTCTGGATATTTAATATGGCACTTTTGAGGCTGGGAGGGTGTTTTAGAAAGTGCTAGTCCCTATTATTTATGCCGACAATAAGTATGTGTTAAATGATTCTAATCATATTGTTTATTAAAAAGCCAATTGAAGTAACCTAAAATATGAACCTGAAAAGATTTTGTTTTATTTTATTTTACTGGAAAACTGAAGGCAAAATCTAGTCAAGATTTAATTTTATTCAAAGGTGGCTCCTTTTGTGGTGTTCTTGTTAATCTCAATGTAGGTTTCTGTGAGGAGGTAAAGGGCATGATATTCTGAGTTAGAACGCAATAATCATCTATTTGCAGCTTCCAATATGAGACCTTTTCTTGTCAAAACTGATCTTGAAAAAGTGGTTCTGGGGGTTTTTCAGAAGCATATGAAATTCCAGTGAACAAGTCCTATTTCAGCTGTCTTTCACACTGATAAAGGACGTAACATGAAGACCACAGTATTTTCTTTAGATTGCTAAAAACAGGTAAAACTGCATTATACATTTTCAAACTATATAAACAAAACAGGATAATTAAGGATTTAAAATTAAGGTAGCATTGCACCATCTGAATTTCTACACTGACCAACATATTTTCTCTCATATTTAAGTGTCTCTTTATAGAGATTGTATTCTTCCAACACTAACATTGAATTGTTTTGTTCACCTGATATTTTTATACATGATAGATTTTAAGAATTGTTTTAACTTATAAACACTTTTTGCTTTTATATTTTAGTCACTCGATTTAATGTTTTAAATCAATGTTCCAAAAAAAAAAAAATCGTTATTTTTTGTTGGGGGTGTGGTGCTGATCCTGAGCCTTTCTGTAAGGCTTTGCACATATTACAACTGCACCCGTACTGAAATGCCCTTTCCAAGCTTTTTAAGCCAATTATGAATCAAGGAAATGCGGCTCTGCTTTCTGACCAAGAAGAAGCCACCCAAGCACAATATTCTAACTCCTTAGAGAGTAATTCTTCCTTAATGGGTTTTACTTCAGTGACTCATACTGATTATGTAAGATGCAATACAATTAAATAGGCTTCTGTGTGCTTTGCACACATGTACACGTGTATCTGGAACAATGCAGTGACATTTGCAGTTGCTTCTTTAAATAGCTTTAAAAAAGGAACAAGCAACAGCATAGAGATTACCAAGAGCCACTTGAGTGGAGAAGAGCGGGAAAGGCTGGATAGGACAAGAACTTCAGCAGAAGGAAAGGGCCAGGCTCCCAGAGAAGAGGTTGATTGTTTCTGTGAGGTTAGGAGTCATAAGGCGGACTGGAGCGAGGGGGGCTAGAGATGCGATTTGAAAAGAGTCAATTAAGTCCAGAGAGGCAGGGAAGTGGTTCCAGATGGCAGGTAAAACACAGGAGACCGAGAAAGTGGTGGAGTGGCTAGAGGTGAAGAGGGCAAGGGGTGCCTAGAGAAGGAGGCTCAGGGAGGGTTTTCAATCTGAACTTAATGACAGAATAAAATACAAAGAAGGAAATGTTCTGAAACAATTTTCAATAACAATCTAATGTAATTCAGGATCTGAGTTTTAACTACATTTGCAGCTATTAAGGCTCCAGCGGCATAAGCCTGAACAAAACTTTTCCTTTCTGCCCAGCATCACTGCATCCCCACTGAAGCCTGTGACCTAGGTACAAAGAAACACACGGCTTATGGTCCACATCGTAAAATAGCCCAGTACATTTTTCAAAATTGCTTAACTCTACAATCATTAATCTTATATTGACAGGAAGCAGAAAACTAAATTATAAACAGATATATTCCTTTTTTTAATAGTTAACCAAATTTCCCATGCCAATCTAACAATTTTCCTTATGGGATTTCAGACATAAGAGAGGAGGAACCCTTATATAAAAATGTCCTTGATTTCTATATTCTGTTCAGATAATGGTGATGGCACCCCTTAGAATGGCAAAGATTCTCCCAATATAAACATTCAATCTGTTTTTCCAAATGGCAGCCCCCTTCAGGAGAAAGCTCAACAGCAGAGGGGAGGAAAGACCTCTTTGTTCCTTCTCCTGTGTGAGGGGATATCTTAGCAGCACTAAGTACAATTATTTCTCATTGAAAGTGTATGTATTTATTAAATACTAATTTGATTTAAATATTTTGGGCACCTTTTAGGCATTGTGCTGCATACTAAGAATATGATGAATAATTAGGCAAAGCCTCTACTCCAGAAATACATGCCCAAGTGAGGGCATGGAATTGAGAACATAGCTACAAAACCTAATAGGAAAAATCATCAGGGAATACAGGGTGACCTATAAAACCAGCATCTCATTGATTGTTGAGACATCCAAGATGGCTTCTTGGTCAGCAGATCCCAGAGCAGTAAGTAGCCATCTGAAGAGCCCTGTCTTGTGGTTACAGGGAGAAGCAGTAGCTCCCAGGAGGTCCAAGTAGCTACTGAAGTTGTCTGGTCCCAGTACAGTGTATTGTACTTCTGAAAAAAGTTTGTAAGGCCTACGCAGCCTGTCAGTGTATCTCATTAATTGACTCTCAGAACCACTCAATATTACAGCTAGAGGGCAGGATGCTAGAATTTGGCTCAGAAGCCCTTGAGTAATAAATATAGGACAAAAATCAAGGTAATGAAGTTTTCCTTAAAGAAATAATCTTGTGTAAATCAGGGAAATATAATAGTTTTAAAATATCCATTAATTCTGTCTCTTGCATGTTCTAGATCAGTAGCTCCCAAACTTGGTTTATAGTAGAAATGTCTGGAGAAACTTTTGTAAGAAGACAGACCCTTGCACACACATCTCAACCATCACTTGGAGATCATGTTCATAGCAACGCTCAGTGATGAAACAATTTATGTGTATATGCATATATATGTTAGATTCTATATACATTAAGCTCGATTTTTTTTTTTATGCTTTTAAGGTAGATTTGAGATTTAGGAGGCACTAGTTCAGGGGAAACAAATGGCATTTAGAACTATCTACAAGTTCTCAATCTACTTCTTCTAAGTAGCTATGTTCCCTTTCCTGTGACTCAGATCCAACATTCAGCCCAGGAAGTACAACCTTCCTTAGAGCCATTCAACATGGCTCAGGTTCCACAGCTTCTCCACATCCCTTGTCTGAAGCACTCAAAACTAAAGGCAACTGCTTCCAAATGTCTTCCACAAAGGTCTGTGAATTTTGCTGCTGCCAACATCAGAGGTGGATAAATGCTTCAGATTGCAGGGGGTCTAGAGCAGCAGAAGAACTTGGGGGGGAAAACAGACAAGTTAATTAACGTGTCATATCATTCCTTTCAGAGAGCATAAAATCAATAGAAACTTGCATAATGAGATATCATTTCCATTTTGTTGCATCTTTTTATGTTCTGATTCATTGTTGAAGAGATACCTACAAATTAGTAGGGGTTTTTTTCTTTTTTTTTAAAGATTTTTTATTTATTTATTTGACAGAGAGAGAGAGATCACAAGTAGGCAGAGAGGCAGGCGGGGGGGGGGAAGCAGGCTCCCTGCTGAGCAGGGACCCCCCCCGCCCCCCGATGCAGGGCTCAATCCCAGAACCCTGAGATCATGACCTTAGCCAAAGGCAGAGGCTTTAACCCACTGAGCCACCTAGGCACCCCATGTATGGTTTTTCTCAAAAATCACATATGATGTCTGAGGAATTTTACAATTTAAAACAATTCACATTATTAAATTTGTATGTGCTTAGGTCTAGTGTGAAATGTAATTCTGATTCTTTACATTGGCAACCAGATTAATATTGAAAAATCAGAACTCACTAGTGAACATATACGAAAAATATAAAAAATTGTTTATATTTACTAAATTATTCTTGACAATGCATAAAAACTTGTAATTTTTTTCTTTCCTTTTAAGATTTTATTTGACCGAGAGATAGAGAGCACAAGTAGGGAGAATGGCAGGCAGAGGGAGAGGGAGAACCAGGCTCCCTGCTGAGCAGGAAGCCCAATGTGGAGCTCCATCCTGGGGTCCTGGAATATAATATTATAGAATTATAAGATTCTATAATGTATATGGAATCTAACATATATATGCATATACACATAAATTATTTCACCACTGAAGGCAGGTGCTTAATTGACTGAGCTACCCAGGTGCCCTCAAACTTGTAAATTTTTAATATAATCATATTTTCAGTTTTTAATAATGTTAGTCATAGTCAAACTATGACTTGATGCCTATTTGGGCAAGTAAAGTTTTATTGGAACATAGCTTACTTCTTAGTTTACTTATTGTTGATATCTGCTTTTGTGTTATAACAGCAAAGTTGAGTCACTGTGACTGTATGCCCTTCAAAACCTAAAATATATTCTCTCTGACACTTTACAGAAAAATGTTGCTGACTCTGCTTTAAGTCATTTTTTTTCTTTAGATTTTTATTTATTCATTTGACAGAGAGAGAGACAGCAAGAGAGGGAACACAAGCAGGGTGAGTTAGAGAGGGAGAGGGAGAAGCAGGCTTCCACTGATCAGGGAGCCTGATGTGGAGCTCGATCCCAGGACTCTGGGATCATGACCTGAGCCAACGGCAGATGCTTAACAACTGAGCCACTCAGATGCCCCCCCAAGTCATTATTTCAAAAGAACATAAAGTATGTGAAATATTTAATGAAACAACATGCTTACATTGAAATTAATGAAATACAATGCATTTTATGGAAAATATAATAATTAATAAATTATGTAACTTTAATTCTCATCCAAACATTGCCAGAAATAAAAAGCTTACCTACACATGGACAAGAATAATTAAATCAAACCCATTTTAATAATTTCCTGAATCATATCAAAAGACAGTTTTACACATTTTGGAGGCTGTCTTCTAAGTTTGACAAATTAAGATGATGAGTTGCATGTATTTAACAACTGTTATTTTATATAACCTTAAATATTTAAAACTATGCTCTATGGCCCCATTTGTATTCTTATCTGAGCTCCACAGATTATCTCTTGGCCTCTCGACATATTTCATCCCTCGCTCATTCATACCAGGAAGTGCATCACTGTGCAGGAGACAGACCCAGAAAGCGACAGTTGTGAACTTCTGTCAAACCCAGGGAGCAAAGTGTCTAGATTGCCATGGCATTCCCAAACAAGTACGAACTGACCTTTCCTGCTTCAATGCTGTGTTGACCTTGAAATCAATGTCACCAAACTGGGAACACACGGTCGGGGAAGAAGAAAATGGTTGACCATGCCCCACCACCTACACACACACAGCTGACAGCCAGCCTGTGATAGGCGTGGCTGGGGTGGAGGGAGGAAGCCTCAAATGAAAATTTGAGTTCTCATTTTTACCTGAGATTGGGCATTTTTATTTCCAAATTGAGTATTATGCAGAATAAAATAAATGAACATTTTTTGTTACTCATGGGGAATGATTAGAAAAGTAATGGGCCTCTCTGAATAAAATTCATGGGCAGCTGAGAGACACAAATAGAAGTGCTTTGTGATTAAATTATGCTCAGGACACCTACAGTTATATGTACATTTGCACATTTATAAGTCCCAATGACTTTCTATAAAGTAAGTTCTGGTATAGTGCTTATGATTCCAGACTCAGGCAGGATTGCCTGGGTTTAAGCTTTAGCTTCACCACTTCACTGTGTAGACTTGGGCCATTTATGTGTTCTCCCTGTGCCTCAAAGAGGCAAAAAACAAGGATGAGCAAAGCTGTAAAAGAGAACTGATACGCCTGGGTGGCTCAGTGGGTTAAAGCCTCTGCCTTCGGCTTGGGTCATGATCTCAGGGTCCTGAGATGGAGCCTCACTTCGGGGCCCCTGTTCAGCAGAGAGCATGCTTCCCCCTCTCTCTCTGCCTGCCTTTCTGTCTACTTGTGATCTCTCTCTCTCCCTATCAAACGAATAAATAAAATCTTAAAAAAAAAAAAGAACTGGGGTGTAGATTGAATGAGTTAATAAGAATACAGTGCTTAGAATGACATCTGGTCCAGACAGTTGTGCTTTGAGTATTGTTTTTTTTTATTTATTTTTTACTATTTATTTCAGTATAACATATAACTTTATAATGCATCAATCTCAAGATCATAGCTTGATGAGTTTTTACAGATTTATATATCCACTAAAATACTGAAATCAACATATAAAATATTTCTTGTATCCCAGAAGCCTCTTTATTCCCCCTCCCAGTCCATACTCTCCCCCAGAAAGCAAACCACTAATTTGATCCATCATCACTATAGTTGAATCTTGCCTGTTTTTGAATCTTAATGTAAATTAAAACACAGTATTCACTCCTTGGGGGGTTGCCTACTTTAGCTCAATTTTTTTTTTCTGTGAGATTCATCCTTTTTTGCAAGGAGAGTAGTAATTCATCTCATTATTTCATAGCTTTTCACAGCATGGATTACCACTTTTTTTTTCTTCACCCATTCTAATGTTGATGAATGAGCCTTTATATTGTTTCTAGTTTTCAGCTTTTATGAACAAAGTTTCTATAAACACACTTTTACATGTAGTTTGCAGCAAAAAGCATTAGAATTTACCCAACTTATACCAATTATCATAATTCAAGTGACTATATACGTATGACTCTCCATCTGGGATCCCTATTCTATATCATTTATTTGATTTTTCTCATCTTCTAATCATCCCACCCTGTCTTTACTTAGAATAGTATTATAGCAAACTTGATTACTGATAATTTAAGACTTCTAGCTTATTATTCTTTAAAACTCCCTTGCATTTCCGTACATACACATGTATGTATGCACATACATGTGCACATTTTGGTTAGTATGGGATTTAATTCATACTCCAGTTTTGATTTGGGGTGAATTGATATGTTAAAATTTTGATTCTTGGAAAAGGATATATTTCTGCTGATTATGACTTCTTTAATTGTCCTCATCTGTCTTGCTTAGTGTTTAGCATAATGTATTTCACATATTTCCTCAGAATTAGTATAAGCGGTTTACTTTTTTATAATCTTATAAACCATATGGTTTTTTAATATTTCCTGTTGATTGCTAACATATAGAAATAGAATATTCAGAAATCCCCAGCAACTTTGCTATTTCTTTTAATTCTCATTTCCAGAGATGTTTCGTAATAAATATACTTTAAATTTTATTGATTTTTAAAATAATATTTTAAGGTAATCATATATATTTATCCTCTATCTTGCTTGTATTAAATTATGGGTTCACATATATCTATGAATTTCTCTGGGATCACTATGAATAATACATTGCACAAGTTTTGGGATTTAGTGCTTGCTATTTTTATCTGCTACAATTTACATGTTAGGAAACTGACATAAGGAAATGTTTAACAACTTTCTTGGACTGTAACACATAGTCAAAATCTGGTCTGATTCCAGAGCTCTTGCTTGCAATTACCATTCTGTGTGTATGTGTGTGTGTGTGTTGAAGAATTTTGTACTTTACATTATAATTACATTTTATAGGTGAAGAAATACTCAGAATAAAACAAGTCACTCATATCTCAACCCATACTACACTTTTCTTTTTTATCAAAGAGAATATAATATAGGAAATGGCTTAACCAGATTTTACAGTACAAAAGGCAAAAATAAAACATGTTGGTACCTGAGAGAGTAATTGCAACAGGCAGCTACCAGTGGTAGGCCTGGGAGAAAAAGAAGAGGTTAGAGTTATCAGAACATAGAAGCTTTGAGGAAAGATCCTACAGAGTTGAGCTGCAGAGAGCACATAGCTAAGCTGGTGTTAGTATCTCAAGGAGGTCAGAGGCAAGTGCCAGAGGAACTGGACTTTAGACTCCAAGGAAGGAGTGTTGTCCATTGTTGCTAATATATCTGAGACTCATTCTGTGAGTGAGAACCATATTACCTTATATAGAAAAAGTATTACTGCACATGTGATTAAGTTAAATACCTTGAGATGGGGACATTTTCCTGGGTTACCTGGGTGGGCCCTCAGTGGAATAAGGAGTATCCTTGCGAGGGAGAGTCAGAGAAAGAATGCACACAGGCAGAAGATGAAGAAGGCTACGAGAGGATGAAAGGAGAAAGAAATGTAAAGATGTCATACTGCTGGATTTGAAAATGGAGGAAGAGGCCATGAGCCAAGGAATTTAAGGAATACAGCTCTAAGACTTGGAAAAGCCAAGGAAACTGGTTCTCCTCTAGATACTCTGGATAGAGTTCAGCATGACAACATCTTGGTTTCAGCCCAGTGAGACCATTTTGGGCTTCTGACCTCTAGAACAATAAATGGGATAGCATTTTAAGCCACTAAGTGCATCATATTTGTTTAACAGCAGCTTGTAGGAAACTAATACATAATTTGGTTTGAACAATCATAATGCATATAGAAATCACAACAAAAATTATCTTCTTGTTTTGAATTCAACAGATTAATGAATTGATATCTCTAAAAATTATATAATGTAATAAGTGATGCCATTTAAATTAAAAACATACTGAGAATGTAAATCGGTGCAGCCACTGTGGAAACCATTATGGAGGATCCTAAAAAAAAAAAGAAACATGATGGCCCCATTTCTGGATATATATCCAAAGGAAATGAAAATAGGATCTTAAAGAGACATCTGCACTCCCATGTTCAGTGCAGCATTATATAGCCAAGACATGGAGAAAACAGAAATATACATCAGTGGATGAAAGATGTGATATATGCAATATTATTCTATCAATAATAATAATAATGATATCCCATTATATATAATAATACATAATAATACTATCATGAATATTATTTAGCCATGAGAAAGAAGGAAATCCGGCTGTTTCCAACAACATGGATGGAACTTGAGGGTATTATTCTACCTGAAATAACAAAAACAAAGACAAATGCTGTACGTTATCACTTATATATGGAATCATTTAAAAAAAAAAGCAGCACACTTGGGGGGCCTGGCTGGTGCAGTGGGCTAAGCATCTGACTCTTGGTTTCAGCTCAGATTGTGAACTCAGGGCAGTGAGATTATCCCCATGCCTGGCTCCATGCTATGCATGGAATCTGCTTAAGACTCTCTCTTCCTCTTCCTCTATTCCTCTGCCCACCTCAAATAAATTTTAGAAACTTAAAAGAAATAAGGCAACCTTACAGAAACAGAGAGTAGAAAATTGGCTGCCAGGGGGCAGGGTGGGAGAAATAGAGAAAGGTTGATAAAAGAGTACATTTCAGCTATACGATGAATAAGGTCTGAGGATCTAGTATAAAACGTGGTGACTGTAGTTAACACTGTACTGTGTAACTGAAATTTACTAGGAGAGTAGAACTTTTTAATTTTCTCACACATAAAGATAAATATGTCAAGTGATAGGTGCGTTAATTAACCAGATGTGGGAAATCCTTTCACAATGTATATTTACATCAAATAATCACTATGTACACTTTGGTTTTTTTTAAGATTTTATTTATTTATTTGACAGAGAGAGAGATCACAAGTAGGCAGAGAGGCAGGCAGAGAGAGAGGGGGAAGCAGGCTCCCTGCTGAGCAGAGAGCCAGATGTGGGGCTTGATCCTAGGACCCTGAGATTATGACCTGAGCCGAAGCTTTAACCCACTGAGCCACCCAGATGCCCCATATGTACACTTTAAATAGTCTACACTTTTATTTGTCGGTTATATCTCAATAAAGATGAAATATTTAAAAACCTAAATAAGGAATTGGGACATTAGTGGGCAGTACTTATCAGTGACCTAGGAAGGATCCAGCAACTGCATTAATAGTCTGGCGTGTGGTTTATCAGGTTGCCGATTTAAGATGGGCTTCACTTTTCTTTTCTGATGCTTGGTTAGAGATTGCAGGCTGTGGGCAGGGAGCCTGATTTTACCGCACTCCAGCTGAGGATGTGTAGCATCCTTCAAAACAGCAGTTCTTTCAGGTGGGCTCCCTCTCCATCTGTCCTCTGTGGTGTAGATGGTGATGGTAAAGCAGCAGGTCCTGAGCAGAGGGCTGGGCTTGGAAGAACTGTCCACCTCCCACCTCACTTAGGGGCCCACAGTCCTCAACACCTCTCCTTGTTACGCTCCTTGTTACGCCACTGCCCTGCAAGGAGCCCGCCTGGGCATCACCTGGTTTCTATGATCCATCTCGGACTTCTCTGCCTGCACCTGTAAGGTTGACTTAAAGATTGCTGCCTCTTGCTGAGCAAGACATTCCCATGCATTTTTTTTTTTTTAACGAATCCAGCTTTAACTTTGCGCCAACAGCACCATTTATCACTGGTTTTTAAAATGTTTTTTAAAAGTAAGTGCTTGATCAATTTTAAACCAGCCTGTGAACATCAAAGTCCTACTAATTGTATGTCTTTAAATTTGCTATGATTCTCATCAATTGTCATTGCTCTAATCAGGGTGTACAATCAGGCTTTTGGATTCTGCTCTTTTCCCCCTTGGTCTGTACTTCCTCAGCATCTAGTTGCCAACCATTGCATTTAGAAGATCATCTTCTATTTTAAAAATAACTGTTTACTATAAGATACACATTTACTGTAGAAAAATTAAAGTCTATACATAAGCAAAAGGTACAACAAAGCACTCATAATCATGTCACCAAGAGAGAACCACTGCTGATATTTTAGTGTAAGAATTGTTCAGATTATATGAGTATGTGTGTGTGTACACATAC
Source organism: Procyon lotor (assembly GCA_028646535.1). Classification (NCBI taxonomy): domain Eukaryota; kingdom Metazoa; phylum Chordata; class Mammalia; order Carnivora; family Procyonidae; genus Procyon; species Procyon lotor. The sequence continues at coordinate 30,468,761 of CM053607.1, read as the reverse complement.
ACATGAATGCAAGCTTTTACAGGGAAATTGGTTTACCCTGTGCACTTTTTACCTTAACTCATATGTTTGCCAAATAATATAATGTGACTTTGTGACTTTGTCTTCCAATCATTAAAGATATTGTCTAACAAATGATGATTTCTTCTGGTGAACATCAGAATTACCTGAGGAGCCTTTAATGATTAATAGACCCCTGAACTCACAACTGGGGAGCTGATTGGGTAAATTTGATGTGGGGCTCAATAGTATCCTATCATATGAAGTTATGAGTTTTTACTCATTACATGCCATGTTGTTAAAAATGGAGGCTCTTCTAAATGTTTTCCCATTATAAGTAAATGTTATCGTGTTTGCATACAGCACTTATCATGGAAAAAAATTAAACATGAGTATGTGATAAATTGTTATATAAATTATTACAAGTAATGTTCTAAATTTAAGGATTTTTCCTGGCTAGTAAGGAAGGTTTGGTAATCAGGGATTATTAATAACAGAATAATTTGAGATTTTTAAATTACGGGTCAAATAACTCATTTAAAATTATCCCTTGTAAGTTCTGAAGGACCGGTCCCTCAACTAAATGTGGAAAAGTTGATTTGATATCAGCTACTATATATTTTTCTTTATAGGCTACCTACAATATTGATATATTTTGTAATTTTCAGCAATTATTTTTGTTCTCAATCCTAGTTTATAATAATTAAGATTAATTAACATATGCAATATAGTCATCATGGCACCTGTGTCTTTTAAAGAATTTTTTAAAGTTTACTTTCCTGATAGTTTTGGAAATAGGCATTATTTTTCCAAGGATACTAAAAAGGAGAAATTGGTCTGAATTTGAAAGGAAATGGATTTTGTTGTTTAATTTTCACATATTATAGTACAACTTTAGAGTGCATGTTACATCATTGATTTAATTACTTTGGTATAATTAATAGTGATACAAAGTAAATGCTATAAAAAATAAAAAAATAAAAAATAAAAAAAAGCAAAAGCTAACCTTATATTGCAGTACATAAAATTGGCCCGTATACACTTTACTGTAGAATTTTCTAAAGAGTGAAGAAATAAGAATTTTATGAAGAGTATTTTATGAAATATTAGCATCTCTCCAAATTTAACAGGCATTCTGAAGAAAATGAATTGTGTATTAAAACAAAAAATAGAGGGAACTCTATGTCAAATAATGTCACATGGACCTTTTAAATCAGTGGTCTATTTGAATTCAGCAAAAAATGCTTAATATTGACTTGAAAATTATTTTACTACCACCTTGAAAAGTTTATGTCCCAGAAAAACTAAAATGGTATAAATGACCTATTATGTACCTTTTTTATAGATTTATTCATGCTTTTGTAAAGCCATTAGTATTTTTATCTTATGCCATTTTACAATGGCATCAAGTCCAAAAGATAGTTTTTATATATGTTTATCATTTATTGCCCAAACATATGTTACACCACCAAATAGTCCTATTACACTATTTGGTAAACTCTATTCCTAGTTTTTGCATCTTAAAAACATCTCATTTGTCATTATCCATTATTTTTCTGTGAGAAAAACATCCCTTTACTTAATCTCTCATCTGTCATTAGTTTTCCATTATAAAGGAATTTTTGTTTATTTGTTTCTTTGTTAGCTTGCTTATATCAAGATCTATCCCTAAAACTGCTTACACACTTTCATTTCTCTGTCCTGGATCATCTGAGCTATATGTTGTCTTCTTTTTTGAGGTTTAGTGAAATATTATGTGGTATTCTGGTCGTAGGCTCGTCACAACTTTGGGGAAAAGGTCTACTTTTGACTGCTTTATCAACAACTTACCAAGTATTTACAATATCTTTTTTTTCACCTTGTTTACATTTTATTTGGGGTAAAATTTGATTTCTTCAAGATAAAATGTCTAACCATGAAATTAGGAATATAAATTATCCCAATTATTGATAACTGGATAAACTCGAGATGTCCGTGAAACTCTGAGTGCAATTTGTATCTGAACGAGGACTACAGTCATTCTTCATGTTCCATGTCTTTACTATTCTCTATGCCCATTAACCTGCAATCCAAGGCAAAACTCATTGGATTAGGAATTGGCCTATGGATTAGGAATCCATACCTATGGAATGGACATGAGGAATCAATCGCCTGTGTAAAAGTCTAACTTGAAAACTGCCAGGAATTCTCTCTTCTGGTTAATAAATTGCCAACTTAGACAGAACCTTCTTATTGGGGAATCTGGATATGAATCACACAGAGAGGTAGTCTATATTAAAGTAGAACAGAAGGGATAAGATGCATGGAAACCCACAAGCAAGAGCTCTCAGGAAGAAACGGTGGTGAAATGTTAGTAGTAAATGGAAGTGGAGGTAAAAGCATCAACAAAAGAAAGTTGGCTCATGAACATGGTGTACCACACTAGGTCAGCCTGTGGGACACAGCCACTGCTAAGAAGTCTTTATTTCCTTCTATGCACATATATCCTTCCACTGCCATCCTATCGTAAATTGACTATACATCTTTTTCTCAAAATCTGAATAGCCCTGTTAAATACTGGACATAGAATTACAATGTTCTACTCTGAAAGCATCTATAACACTTTGAGCAGTTGAAATAATTGAAGTGAATACCTACATAATCTTCGCCCTGTCCATCAGCTAATCTTTTTACAGTTCTTTGTTGATTCCTAAGAGACATTTGAAAACAATCTAAGCTTTATGAATGGCCAAACTTAATTTTAGTACATTTTAGATTAGCATTGAAAGAGGCATTAAATTTTCAAAATAGAGATATTTCAAACAGATCCAATTAACTACATTTCATTGATCCCTTTAAATGTTGATGAAGGCACAGCAAGATAATTGCTAGGACTGTAATGGTGTGTTTTTATTATGTTCATTCTTGGGAATCATAGTGTCAAATATAATCTTATAATAACAATTATAATACTATTAGAAATAGAGAAAGACTCTTGAAAGAATCCGGCTGCCACTAAATTGGTTAGTATTCTAATGTATAGTAATTTTGTAGCTCTAAGCTTAGAATTTCTTTGTTATCATATTTGTGTCTTGACCTTTAGGACATAGATTTGGTCTGAACACCAAATGACATGAAAAGATGTTAAAGGATTTTATTCATAACATGGTAAAAAGGCACCATATTTCTTGAATTAAGGTCTCATTTTCAATCTCAGGGGATTTTCTTTGTGAAACATGTACTAGAAGGAAAAATGTTAATTGAATCTTCTCATTTACACCTTCCATCTGTTTTCATTCCAGCTGTGTATCCTTAGATACTTGAGAAGCCAGCCAGGTCTGCACTTAATGTTTTTAACTGATTGCAATTGTAATTTAATCGAACTATTACCAATCAAAGGAAAAACTAAATAAATATTATACACTTTATATTAAATGTATAAAATAATGATTCTATCTTCCTTGGTCTAATGCTATATGAAAAAATCCAGTGCATCATATCCACTTTTTCTTCTTTAGGTTATTTGAAGAGTCGTAGAGGATAGACTATTCACATTAACCATGCAAGTCAAGGTTTCCCAACGTTGGCACTATTGATATTCGGGACTCAATATGTCTTTTTTTGTTGTATGCCTTGCAGGATATTTAATGGTATCCATGGCCCTCTCTTCACCAGAAACCAGTAGTATTCTACCCAACACTTCAGTCATGATAATAAAAAAAATCTCCAAAAAAAAAAATGTCTCCAGACTTTGCCAAATACTCTTGGGGGGCAAAGTCATTCTGGTTGAAAATTACTGATAATGGTAAACAATGAAAAGTATTATAGAAGGTTGTTTTAGATACTCCAATGGTTCCAAATGATTTGATAATATTTGATGTAACAGGCTACTAGAAATTCACCAGTTTTAGTATTTTGTTTTCTAGAATTCCTAGCATTGCTAAAAGGAAGTAAATTTCTCCCTCATCTTTTTACAGCTTCAATTTTACTAAACTATAAACATTTCACTATCCTCATAAAAATACTCAGATTTATTTACCACTTAGGGTACATAAAAGAGGAAATATAAATATTCTATCAAGATAGTATGAGTCACTGTTTGGTCTAACACTTTCCATTTAGTGGACATTCCATCAATATCTGTTGACTATGACTGAATCATCATAATTCTTACTGGGCCTTGAAATAATCAAAACCAATTGAATATAATGGAAAAAAATTAAAGAGGGAGCAGCTTATTACAAAGTACGCAGAAAATTTACAGATCAAAAGATTAGCAAGGAAAGAAGATTGAACAAGAAACTTTCACCCCAGAGATGCTCAAACAGGAAAAAATATGACATCTTTCTCTTTGGACAAAATATGAAACTTATATTGGGATTCCCAGAAGAATCCCATTAACCATTTCTCAGTTGATATGAATTTACTTTTTAAAATCATTTTCTGTTACAAAATGAACTTAAATGAATACTCTGTTATATACATTTGGTATATTATAAGATAAATTCTTAAACTTAAAAAAGCTGGATTAAGGACACACACAATTTTTATATTCCCAAATCACCAGTCCTAAAAATAGTGTCTGGTTCGCCATACATCCACAACACTCTATATCTATCTCTTGTTCTTGAATCTCTTAGGAACAAATGATAGCTAATTACACATGCACACATGTAGTGCCAGGTGTTAGATTTTATATTATGACTAGAGATAATAATGGTAAAGGAAAAACACAAATTCCTCTCCGCATAGAGCTTATACTATTATGTTTAAAATTTGTTTTTCCTTTGAGAAAAATTAGTATCTTTTTATATCGTAATTTTGAATTTTCTTTGAATTTCATAGTCCAATGATTTGCCAGATTTTGCTCTTAAACATTTGCTCATTAATTAATTTAGTAGATTTATATACATGATGGGTATTCACTGTGTGACACACACATACACATATAGATACATTTTTTTTCCCCTTCAGTAAAAAAACTTTTCCTACCTCTCTGCATTGTCTATATTGTCTACTCTAGGCCACTTCACACTCAGGTTACACACCTGTCTCTTAAGGCATTGTACTTCTGAAACAACTAATTGAAGAAAGCTGCTTTGGGGAAAGTTCATCTTTGAGGAGATGGCATTAGATCTGAGAACTGAGGGATAACGAGGTACAAATATGGGATGAGCTAGGAAAAGGCCATTCCAGAAGGAGGAAAATCAAAGCAGGAGGTCTCTGCCTTCCTATTTCTTTATAAGGATGGAGGCAGATGGTAAAATGATGAATAAAGAAGTGAAAAAAGAAAAGACACATAGATTGTATTGGGAAAGAATCCGGAAGCTTCTCTAGGGAGGTTAGGCAATGGTGAATATTTGCATACACCAAATAACAGGATGTTTTAGGAGGTCTTCTTTGAAAAGATAGCATTTAAACTTGGTCCTAAAAAAATGAAAACTAGTCAGACACAGAAGTGGGTACAAAATGAAAAGATAAAGTAACTGGAGCACTTATCACTGAGGTGATCAAGTGCCTGGCACTTTCCAAGAACTAGGGCACAGGGAACATTCACAGGGAAGAGGTAGGTGCCGGGTCTAGGAACCACATCTTGAAGGGCCATGCTTTAGCATATATTTACATGCTATTTTTGAGATATGGAAAGTCTCCGAATTTATTTAAACATAAGAGCTACAAGGTGTAGGGTATTGGCGCCTCCTTTTCTCTGTACCCAGAATGTTCTCCCTCCAGCTTTCATAGCTCACCCCTGAACTTCTTCAGGTATTTAGCCAAATATCAAACTCCCAGTAAAGCCATCTCCCTGTCCTCTATTAAAAGTTGCATACCACAATTTCTCATTCTCTTCCACACATTCTTTTCCTTCTTATCACTTGTCACTGTCTGAACTATATATATTTACCAACAGTTCTTATTTATTGTGCATTTGTCCCATGACATAGCTCCATGAAGGCACAGATCTTTGTCTATTTTACTCAACACTGTTTCTTCTATATCTAGAACAATGACAGGTACATAATAAATGTCTCTGTTATGGACTGAATGTCTGGGTTCCCCCAAAAATCATATGTTGAAATCCCATCTCCCAGTATTAAAGTATTAGGAGGCAGAGCGTTTGGGGAGGTAATTAGGAATAGATGAGGTCCTGAAGGTGAAGCCCCTATGAATGGGATTAGCGCCTCTGTAAGAGTCAGGAGGGAGCTTGTTTGTTTCCTCCCTGTTCCCTGCAGAAGCTGGCAGTCTGCAACTGGAAGAGGGCTTTCATCAAAACTTGACCATGTGGCTCCCCGATCTCACATGTCCGACCTCCAGAGTCATAAGAAGTGAATTGTATAAGCCACTTAGTTTATGGTATTTTGTTAGAGCAGTTTGAACTGACTAAGACAGTCCCCAGTAACTATTTCTTGAATTAATGATGTACAAAATTCAAATCAGGTAAAACAGAATTTGTATCAGTCCATGAGAATTATCTGAATGAATGGGATTATAATGTGTCTAATGATTTAGTAATGGACTCAAAATAAGGAAAGAAGAAATGGTAGGATAAAGGATAATTGCCTGATTTTGGCTAGTGGTGCCTTTCATTAGAGAGAGACAGACAGACAGACGGACTAGGAAAGGCTGCTGTGTTTGTCAGGCATTGTTCAGCCAGAGCGTGGTAAATGGTCACCACACTGCACAAGTGCATTGTATTAACTTAGACCTTGAAAGCATTTCCCACTGCTTAGAGAAATTGTAATCCAGGCATACATTTTACTTAATGTAGCCTTTTACATATGAAAATCCTAGGTCCATGTCTTAAATATCTATTGTTCATTTTGATTATAATCAGAACTCTCAACACTGGCAAAGTGTTACCTTTCCATCTTTTAAATCCCAATAAAGAATGCTTATTTTCAAGGTGTTGTAGTACTGAGTGTTTCATGTATCATTTCTCACAATCAGACCTGGTGAAGGGATTTGCCACAAAGGAAAAAAGCAATTGCACACAAAAGAACTATTTTCTTTCAAGTTAAAATTCATTGTGAAAATGGGGAATTTTGCCTCGGGAAAATATGTGGGCTTCTGTATTCAGACCTATTTTAGACAGCGAATGTTGTCTTTGTGGACTAATTATAGGCATTTACCATAATAAGTTTGCTTTCTGTTTTATGTAAGTTCTAAGTCATCAATTTAAAAAGTGCATTTTTTGTTAAGTGAAGTAAGGGTGTGTCTATGGCTTACAAGAAATAACTAGTTATTATGTTTACAAAATAACCAAGCATTTCCATTTTCTAGAGCCCATTCTTACCTGTTCTTCTCATATTTCTATCATAAGACAAGTGCCTCACTTGAATAAAGGGCATGAGCTCTGTCTACTAAGAGAACAATCTTGTATACAGGTTGATCGGAGATATTACTCAAACTATGATTATTCTCATTTAAATACCATAAACCTTCTCATAATAGGGCAGATTCAGAAACCTAGGGAATGGTCTCTACCTGATCCTACTTCCCGTGTTCAAGCATGTTGATGCATTCCAATAATATCTATACTTTCACACATTCCCCAATACTGCTTTCTCCTTTTACTCACTTTTTCTTTTTTTACTTAAATGCTCTCAGTATCTTAGAAGGCCTTAAACACCAAACACACCCTTTCGTCCTCCACCTTTTTCTTTTCTTTCAACTATTTTATTTCGACCTCGTTTTTAATTTCTCTGTCATTCTAACATAGGCATACATTTCAACAAATATGTCTTTGGATTTACCAATGTATTTGCCACTCTATTTGATCTCCATTATTTGTTGCAACTCCTCCTACTCCTACATTTGGGCTTTAATTTCATTTTGGCCAAAATGCATACTTTGTCATGAAGGAGCAAACTTTCACAGTCTTTGCTTGTTTGAGAATGCATTTATTTTACTCTCACCATTGAATGATACCATTACTGGGTTTATAAGCTTAGTTTTAAGGTTATTTCTCTGCTGTATTTGAAAGATATTATAGTGTGCTTGGGTGGCTCAGTGGGTTAAAGCCTCTTCCTTCGACTCAGGTCATGATCTCAGGGTCCTGGGATCAAGCCCCATATCAGGCTCTCTGCTCAGCAGGGAACCTGCTTCCCCCCTCCCTCTGCCTGCTTTTCTGCCTACTTGTGATCTCTCTCTGTCAAATTAAATAAAATCTTTAAAAAAAAAGGGAGATATTATACAATTACCTCTGATATTGTTGCTAATAAGAAGTCTGCTATCAATCTGATTATTACTCTTTTGTAAATAATATATTTACATTATTTCAATTATTAATTTAAATTAATTAAATTATTAATTACATAATTAAAATTATTAAGAATTTCATATTTTGGGGGCACCTGGTTGGCTTAGTCTGTTAAGGGTCCAACTCTAGATTTTGGATCAGGTCATGACCACATCGGGCTCTGAGCTTAGCAGGGAGTCTGCTGGAGGACTGTCTTTCCCTCTCCCTCTCCCTCTCCCTCTCCCTCTTATCCTCCCCCTGCGCTCTCACTCTCTCTTAAAAAAAAAAAAAATTCTTATTTTGCTTTACGTTTTTATCATTTCTCTGCGTAGTGTCTTAAGTCTAAATGTGTTCTCTTTTGCCATTCTGGACATGATATGTTTCTCCAAAACTTCTCGGTTTAGTATTGATTCTGCTCCATTCTTTCTATTCTCTTCTTTTAGAATTCATGCTCTTCATTTGTTGATGTGTTGAGAAGTATTTTGCAGTTCACCAATTCTCTCTCTTTGACCAGATCTTCGAGTTGTTAAATTTTAGGGCTGTCAGCTCTTTTCATTTCGGAAACTTCTGCGTGTTTGTGTTATTAAATCTAATCATTTGTTTACGTTCTCGAATCTACCTGTTATTGTCTTTACAGTCTATTATTCTTTTTCTGTTTGAATATTTTCAAATGATTTTTTTGAAAATTTTCTTTCAAATAATTTCACTTATTTTGTTTTTTATGCATATATGATCACATTTGTTCCTCCTATTACCTCTCTGCCACTACTATTTGTATCTTTTGATTTTTTAAAAAACATGTACTTAATTGTCAGAAGACCTAGGAGATCTATACTACTTTACTCTGATTGGCTTACCAGAAGTCCCCAATTGTTTTCTACTAGTTCCTTCCCCATTTACTAGATTATGTTGCCCAGCATTATCACTAATAATATTATTAATATTCTTGATATTACTTTGACTGACTCACATCATTATGAGTTCTGTTTAATACCATTCTTTCTCTTAATCTAAGAACTTCCTAGATATACAAACATCTTAAATTTCATGGTTCTAACACCATTTCAATATGGCAAAGCAAAACTAAAATTTATTCCAAATTTCTTCATTCTCCCTTTTTCTAGATGTATTGTCACCCTGTCAAATCCATGCATAATTTTGATTATTTGGGTATTTGCTAACTATAACCATTAACACAGTGTTTCTCCCTATTAGGCTGAATCCTCTCTCACACAGTCTATTTGTAATTCCACTTCTTTTCTCACCAGCAAATATTTAAATATTTATCTGCTGTATGCAGCTCTCATTCTCATACAATTGAGCCTACTCTTTTGCTCAATCACTTTCTACAAAGTTCAGCATTCTTGGCACTTACTTTATTTGCATTTCCTACTTTTTATTTTATTTATTTTTTTAAAAATTTTATTTATTTATTTGAGAGAGAGAGAGAGAAAGAGAGAGCATGCACACAAGAGCAGGGTGAGGGGCAGAAGGAGAAGCACACTTCCCACTGAGCAGGGAGTCTGACGCAGGGCTCTATCCTGAGACTCTGGCTGATCCTGAGCAGAAAGCAGATGCTTAACTGATTGAGCCACCCAGATGCCCCTGTATTTCCTACTTTTTACTATCTATTTCCTTCTTCTCTATAACATTAATGCTGCCTGTATCCTTCTTGCAAAGTACAATAACTCTGTTCTCTGTATATTAGAAAATTGACAGTGATGGAGTTGGGTTTATCTGTCCCAAATATTTATCTACTGCGCTTTGGAGAGAAATTTCTTGAATCTGGATGAAAAATTTGGTTATAGATCATGAGCTACAATGAGAAACCCAAATATGAATAGAAGTATTGATTTTAAAATTCCTTTCCAGAGAAATCATGAGGAGGCAAGAGTCCCTAGGCAGTAAAAGCAGGAAATGGGAATGTACAGAATCTGAAGAGATCCTGATTTATTTCTGTAAAGGTAATCTTGTCTCGTGATACTTTGCATTTGGACAGAAACTTCCTAAAATTAGAGACTTCACACTCTATATTAAATTGTTGAAAAAATGCTTTACATAAATAACCAGTCTTGCGAGGGACATTGTTTGCCTCCAACAATATTTCTAATGTGCCGGCTGCTTACTTTGTTAACTCGGGGATAACTTTTAGTTCTGTCCACTCAGAGCATTCAGTGTATGTATGTCCTACTTTCTGACAAAGTATGAAAATTAAAGTCTCTACGCTTTTTGGAAATTATATCCCCTGGTTTTGACAAGGATAAAAATAAATATCCCTTTGGGCAGAGACGTGATTGACCCCAGAAGTGCAACAGATAACACTATCAACTAGCCTACTCCCAAAGGCAGCTGTTCAGAGGATGTAACCTTTTAGTCATGTTACATTTGATATATTTCACGGCATGCATTGATATAATTTGTTTCAGAATACATGGCCTATTTACCGGCACTAGAACATGAGCACAAATAATTATCATTTAGCAATAGTTGTATTTTCCTGTAAGTTTTACTACTTCCCTTCTTTCCAGGATTTATGTAAACAATTAAGGTACACTGATAGTAGACTTAGATGAATTCTTAGTGTGAATAAGTATCTGTGCTTGTTTTACGTCTCCATTCCAAGAAGCACTTAATTACAGCTACTTTGCACGAGCCACTTGTGAGAGGCTGGTGGAAGATGGTAAAAGCAGTAAGCAGTGACAAAACAAGGTTATTTCTTTCAAGAAGTTCACTATTAAGAGTTTAGTATATATTCTTAAAGAGTTACATTCAGATGACTCATGCTAGAAGGAATATAGCTGATACTTTGTGGTGGGAACTATTACTCATATGTTTAATAATGCACAATAACATTGCAATACATAGAGGATTTTACTATTTGGGAAGGACTCTGCCAGATGTTTTCAGTTGGTTGTATCATTTAATTTCCCTGTCATACCCATGTGTAGATGGAGAGATTAAGGCATGAAGTTGGCTCATTCATCCAGCTAGCAAGTTGCAAAATATTTTATCACTCACTGTGAATCTCCATCTTTAATATCTGATCAGATTAGTTATCAGGCTGCAATGCCTGTCAGGTTTGTTGACCAGCTCCAACACTTACTTAATGTATAACTTAAGCAAGCCACTTGATTTCAATTGGCCCAGCTTTACCATCTATATGAAAAATGGAGATCATCATCTACCCCTTAGGGTTCTCACAAGAATCAACTGAATCATGCATCTTAAACATTTGTCTCTTACCTGAAGCTCCTGGGTGGCTCAGTAATTTAAGCCTCAGACTTTGATTTCAGCTCAGGTCATGATCTCAGGGTCATGAGATCAAGCCCTGCTGCAGGCTCCACACTTAGTGCTCCTCTGTTTCTTTCTCTCTCTCTTCCTCTCCCTGGGCTCCTCCCCCTGCTCATGCTTGCATCCTTGCTCTCTCTCTCTCCCTAAAATAAATGGATAAATCTTAAAAAAAAATATATTGTTGCTTACCTATGGTAAATGCCTAATAATTTTTAATTATATTGTTAGTTTTTACCACCACCACTATTAGTATATATCCAAGACAGATTTGAGGTATAGTAGCTTTAACTTCAGAATAACTTTCTGACAGAGTTCTACACTGATAAGATTAACTGCTTCAAAATGCCCTATCCTTATCACTAGACATTTGTGTTTCTAATTCTGCATAAGACTGTTATCTCATTGTGTGGGTGGGGAAGCATTGAGATATTCATTGATTCATTTATGACATTTAATGAATTTCCCTATGTGCTAGTTACTGAGATTAATGCTGTAAGAAAAAATGACAAATGAGACACAAGTTATATTTTCAAGTATTATCTACTGAGGGGACATTATAATATGGACAATTAGAACCAGGGCAATTAAAATATGATAGAGATAAATATCATGTTAAGGGTATAGTCAGACTTTTCCAGAATGCAAGAATCATAAGGGCAAGGGTGTTGTATTATTGACTTCTGATCCCCCAACACTTAGGACAGTACCTTGCACATAGCAGGCACTCAGTAAAAACAGGACAAAGAATAAGTGCTATTCAAGAGATGCCAAGCTAAATGAAGGGGTAAAAGGAGGCTTTTTAAATGGGGTGACAAATAGAATTAGTTCAAGAGGAGGATGAACGATATTCCAGGAAGTATTTATCAATTGAAGAAAATCCTGGAACCGGTCGCCTGGGTGGCTCCAAGGCAACCATCTGCCTTGGGCTCAGGGCATGATCCTGGGGTCATAGGACTGAGTCCCTCATTGGGCTCCCTGCTCTTTGGGGAGCCTGCTTCTCCATCTCCTTCTGCTCCTCCCCTTGCTTGTGCTCTCTCTCTCTCAAATAAGTAAATAAATAAAATCTTAAAAAAAAAAAGTCCTGAAATAGAACAGTTATACATAGTTTTAAGAAAGTGTAAGTAGTTCATCATGAGTGGAGCTTAGCTCTAGAGGGGGAGAAGAAAAAGGTGAAGAAAAAGCCCAGCACACCCTGATAAGGAGTCTATGGCTCAATGGGGAAATATGAAAGCTTGTCAGCAGCAAAGTAATAAAATCGTGCTTGTCTGTTAGACAAAACAGTATAGCTGCGTGTGGAGAGTAGTTGAAGTAGACAAAAGGAGAAATGGGAAGGAAATGATAAATATAAATTTTTCTACAGCCTTCATATAGATGTTTTGAGCATAATTTGGGGGTTAAATCCAAATATATTTTGCTTGAAAGCCCCTCATGATATGTTCATACTTTGTTTTTGTAACATTTAGCTGAGTATAATTTTAGAAACAGACATGAAGAAACAGAAGGTAAAAATAAGCTATTGAGGCTTTATTCTGTTGATATATGATATAAAATTCAGTTATGAGATTTCATAGTCTGGCTGAGAGCACTAAATATTTAATTAGGGAGAAGCAATGGATACTTGTTATTAAAAACCAACACTGTGAAATAAACTGCACCCTTCAAGAATTCATTAGAAAAACTCTCCTGATTATTACTCATTACAGAAATTGAATTGAGCTGAAAATTTTGGATATAGATTTCTGAAAACAAAACATTTCTTTTTATTTTAGTGACAGAGTTTCATAAAGATTTGCTTCTTCAAACGATTTCAGCTTTAATGACTAAAAATTGTTCACAATTTCAAAATTAAATCTCTACTTTGAATCTAACATTGGAGACCTGAGTCTCTCTTAAGTCAATTTTAAAATAGAAAGCTTTGTGGGATAGGTTTTAATACTATCATTCAATATAAAGCATATACACTCTTTCATATTTTGATTTAATTTTTGACATCTAAAGGTTTTAGCTGATTGAAATGTTTCCAGTCTGTTAAGTGAAAAAGACATTTTGATGCTTCCATTATTAACATCTTGGTTCCTAAAATTCTATTTCCTAAACTGGGGGCTTTCCAAATATTATTAAAAAGAATTGAGAGTGTAGCAATTTTCATCAGACTGAAGTACGTTCAAACAGTATTTCAGAGGAACAATTCTTAGTAATATATGTGCTTATTGTTGTCACTCCAAATCTAAAAGAAGGAATTTGGAACATGTGTATAACATGTGTATACTGTATACCATTTTTTATATTATGATGTCTAACCAACAACATGCATGACACCTGAAGAAGTGTAATTGTTTCCTCTGGGGTAATATATTTTTAAATAATACAAATCCAGTAATTTACTCTTGTCTCAACTAGCAGGATTACATAATAACCACAGAACATACAGGAAAATAAAGATATGCATTTTCAAATCACGCATAGATGATGAGTACTCCAGTTATATAGTCTTTCATTCTAGGATTTATGGGATTTTAAAGGAATATTAAATTCTAGAAAACTTTATAGAGTTATAGTCCAACTTTGCATACACAATCTCCATTCATGTGCTTTGTTAATTAACTAGAAGGGAAAACTCCAGGTGTTAATTCCATCTTTCATATCTTCACTACTTTGCAATTCTTGGCATAGATTATTTGGTCACAGTGTGGACTTCTTTTAACATGTTGATTATTTAGGTTTATTAGTATCTTGCTGAGGATTTTTAGATCTATATTCTTAAGAGGCATCAATCTAAAGTTTTCTTGTGATATCTTTGTCTGATTACAGAATCAAGGTAACATTGGCCTCATCGAATGAGTTGGGAAGTATTCCCTCCTCTACTATTGTTTGGATAGATTTGAGAATGATTGGATTGGGATTATTCTTACATTTTGTAAAATTTATCAATGAAAGCATGTGGGTCTGGACTTTTCTACTGCCAAGTTTTAAATTATTAATTCAATACTCCTCTCTCTGGCTATAGGTCTTTCCATATTTTTTTTTTTTTTTTGGTAATTTTAGTAAACTGTAGTAGTGTGTGTTTATCTAGGTTTTTGTGTTTTTTTTTTCCCATTTCATCTAAGGTATTTAAAGTATTTAAAGCAGCTATTCAAAGTGTTCTCTTATAATCCTTTTATTTATATACTGTCAATAATAATGGTTCCTCTTTCATTCCTGATTTGAGTAATTTGAGCCTTTTCTCTTTTTTCTTGATCAACCCAGCTACAGGTTTTTCAATTATGTTGATCTTTTCGAAGAACCATCTTTGGGTTTCTTTGATTTTTCTCCATTGCCTTTCTATTGGCTAGTTCACTTAGTGCCACTCAAACCTTTTGGTTCTTCTCTTTGCTTGCCTTGGCTTATTTGGTGTTCTTTATCTAGCTCCTTAAGGTGGAAGCTTATGTTATTAATTTGAGATCTTTCTTTTTTAATGTAGATGTTTGCAACTATAAACTCCTCTGAGTACTGCTAGAGCTACATCCCATAAGTTTTGGTACATTTTATTTTCATTTTCATTCATCACATAGAATTTTCTAACTCCCTTAATGATGTCTTATTGGATCCATTAGCTACTTAGGAATATGCTCTCTAATTTCTGCATATTTGTGATTTACCAATCTCACTGCTATTGATCACTAATTTAATTCCATTGAGGTTAGAAATGTGCTTTATATAATTTAAGTCCTTTTGAATGTATTGAGAATGTTTTTAAAGATTTTATTTATTTATTTGAGAGAGAGAGAGGAGGAGAGCATGAGAGGGGCGAGGGTCGAAGGGGGAAGCAGATTCCGTGCTGAGGAGGGAGCCTGAGCCCTATGCCAAACTAGATCCTGGGGACTCCAGGATCATGACCTGAGCCGAAGGCAGTCACTTAACCAACTGAGGCATCCAAGCACTCTGAGAATTGTTTTGTAGCTTTAAGTTTCATCTGTTCTAGGAATTGCTCACGTGTGCTAGAGAATAATATGTGTTATGCTATTGTTGGTAAAATATTTTATCGACATCTGTTAAGTCTAGTTTTATAGTGTTCAAACCTCTTATATCCTTGTGGATATCTGCCTAATTATTCAATCTGTTATTGAAATAGGGGTATTGAGTATCCAAGATATTATTGGTAAACTGTCTATGTCTTCTGTCTTTCATTTCTTGTTTCTTGGATTTTGAAACTCCATTGTTAAGTACATATGTGGTTGTTTTATCTTCTTAAAGGATTGGCCCTTTATCATAACAGAATGTATCTTTCTGTCTCTGGTGACAATTTTTTCTTTAAAGATTTATTTTGTCTGATACTGTTATTATGATTCCAGTTCCCTTGTCCTCTTGATTTTCAGTTATTTTTCTATGATATGCATAAATATAATTTTTTATTTACCTCATGTCAGGCTCATTTAATTTACTGGTTTTATGGGATGATATTTTCTAATAAATTTCTAGAATAAATAAGTTTATTCTATATCTTATACCTTTTTATAATATATAGATATAGAGTATATTTATTATTATTGTTACCTCTTATTATATATTTTTCACTTTTTCTCTTTAGTCTAGCCAATGCTTGTCTACTTCAATAGGTTTTTCCAAAGAATTATCATTTGGTTTACTTTGATGCAATATATTTTTTGTTTGGTTGATAGATTCTTATTACATTAATTTTTGTTTTTATTTCTTATCATTTCACTCATTGTGTTGACTGGCATATTAGAGGAACCCAGTAATTATCTTTTCAGTGAGTGCAACCTAAACCTGCATTATTTTCTTAATTTTTTTTTTTTTTTAGTATGAAGGACTATGTTTCCATGGTAATTGAGGAAATACTAACACTTCTGTTCTACTGAGGTATAGGATAGACTAAAATCTTCATGTATTCATTCAGTTTATGTTGTCATCATAGCATATGTAGATAAGTTGAATCACTATGTTGTTTAATGAAACTAATGAAACATTGTGAGTCAACCATACTCAAATAAAAGAAAATTAAGAAAACCTCTATCCAGTATATACAGTATATAAAATATATACATATGTGGTACTAGAGAGCACTTTGTATACAAATTATACACACACATACACACATACTATATCCACATACCTATGCACACACATATATATATTCTTTAAAAATATTCTCATCTATATCTCTGTATACTTTTATATTTTTTCTTTCTTTTTTATTATTTAAATTCAATTAGCCAACATATAGTACATCATTAGTTTCAGATGTAGCGTTCAATAATTTATCAGTTGCATATAACACCCAGTGCTCATCACATCAAGTGCCCTCCTTAATGCCCATCACCCAATTACCCCATCGCCCCACCCACCTCCCCTCCAGCAACCCTCAGTTTGTTCCCTGTAGTTAAGAGTCTCGTGGTTTTTCTGCCTCTCTGATGACTTCCCATTTTTCCCTTCCTTCTCCTATGATCCTCTTTGTTGTTTCTTATATTCCACACTGAGTGAAACCATATGATAATTGTATTTCTCTGATTGACATTTTACTGGTGAGGATGTGGAGAAAGGGTAGCCCTCTTACACTCTGGTAGGAATGCAAGCTGGTACAGTCTGGAAAACAGCATGGAGGTTCCTCAGGAAGTTACTTTCATATTTCTAAGTGTATTTTTTTTTAAACAAGTCCTTTTATTTTTTTAAGATTTTATTTATTTATTTGAGAGAAAGAGAGAGAGCACAGGAGAACACAAGTGGTGGAGAGGAAGAAGCAGGCTGCCTACTGAGCAGGGAGCCTAAAGTGGGGCTCGATCCCAGGATCTTGGGATCATGACCTGGGCCAAAGGCAGCCTCTTAACTGATTGAGCCACCCAGGTGCCCCAAATGTATCTTGATAAAGATATATATAACTATGGATAAAGATGTGTGGTATGATGCTCACTCAAACCCTAATAATGCTGGGATTTAGAGCTATTTTCTAATTCTTTTCAGCTGTTTTGTTTTAAATATTTGTATTGTGTAGATGCCAAAATTCATATTCTGAAGATAAAAAGAATCCATGGTATTTTTAAAGGTACCACCAATATTATTATTTTAATAATTTGAGATTTATTTTTATTATTTTTTATTAAGGGCAGGAATTATCCTATTTACCATTGCATTTCTGTCAATAAGTAAAGTGCCTAGCCACCAGTAGGTGTTCAATGATATATTGAATAAATGAATGTATATATAGCAAGATAATGCTTCAAATTAGCACACAAATTTCTCACTCCTACCCTACTTTACTATCTTTGAGGAGGACTACCTAGAAGCTCAATCTGTTACTAACAGTAAAAATTAATTTACTTTTATCTAACAGAATTTTTATCTATTTTTTTCTTTACCAATGAACATAGTCCTCAGATTTTGATTCTCATGGAGTACTTTCTGATTAGCCTTGAAACTCCCCGTTGCTAGTTGGAATATGGAAGAAACTAGGGCCAACCAATAATCTGTCTGAAAATAAGAGAAGCCACCCACCTGGGGTCAATAACCCACTCTATTTCATGAAGCCATTCTTATTTCAACACTGAAGTGCTTTGGATAGGTGAAAATGACAATGCGGATTGGTTCAGGTACCAAGGTCACAGAAGGGGTTCACTTTACAATTATATCCACTCAGAGAAGTCAGTAATGCATCCTGCTGAGGAAACGTAAGGCTCCAGCTTGCTCATGATCCGTCTGAGTGAACTGATTGATAATCTATGCTACTTCATCCTGCATCTCTGCTTCCAGAAGAGCTCAACCTATCAGAACCAGCTATGCTTCTTAGATAGTTTTAAGAAAGTGGAGAGCACAAAATCAAATATAATCAGAATCGGTTACCCAGATTTTTTTCTAAATTATTTTGAACTTCTGGATAATAGAACAGTCATTCCTGAAAGAATTGTTTTGAACCTATAAGTGATATGCTTTTTCAAAATGGCATACTTTTTACTTGAGATATATAAACCCAATTTAGATTAATTTTATTACTTTGGATTAAATACCAATGTGGTTAAGTTTTAGTCTATCGGTTGTTAACAGTTCACTCATTCATTATGTTGTCACCTTTAATATTGAACAAAGGGGACACACACTCACATACATAGACGTCCACATGCACACAAACCTACAAAGAAAAGTCTGCAAGTATTTAATTGACTGAAAAGTAACAAAAAGCTTGACAGTGTCAATTGACATAAGTGCCCAGTCTGACATGAGAGAGCTGAGTTAAGACAGAACCCCAAACCTTCTCAGTTCATTATCAATTCTAAAAAAAATGGGATGAAACATTTATCTCTTAAACTTGGACATGATTGAACCTACAAAAGGGTTCACAACCAAGAATGGAGAGACTTTTTGGGAAAAGTCAGGATTTTAACATAGTAGAAAATTGAGGGGCAAGAAAGGAATTAGCCAATGAGGCGGGTGCCAAATCCTATAGCAGTGCGATGGCTTTTGATATTTACGTTTTCCTGACTGGCACATAAAAGCATATTGCAAATAGCACATGGCTGCAACAATCATCCTCAGATCCCTTTCCGTACACTCTCACTCTGCCTCACAGACTATTAACCTCAAATTTTAGAATGCTCATCTCCATAGGGAAGTATAGCTACCTTGCTGTAGTATACTTCTGAACCATCCCACTGACTTTTCCTTTGGACTTCATATATGGCCCTAGATGTCTATTATTTTGATTTTGAATGCATCTTTTCTCTGCTTACACTTCCCTCTAGTCTTACAGACCTTTAGCGTGTGAGGAGACCCACAATGCAGCAAATGAGGTTGGGTTTCAGATAGTAGGTCTTTGTACACGGAGCTTGCCCTGTGAGCCTGGATGGTAGAAAGAACTCATTCAGCCTTTGACACTAAGCAAAATTTAGCCCCAGATCTTAAAGCATTTTATAAGGGTGCAAATTTATTTCTTTGAATGATACAGTACATCCAACATAGTTGAAGTAGACTGTGAGCTCCTTAAGGTCGGGAAACAGTCTTATCATTTATCCACAGTGCTTAATACACTGCAGGAGGTCAATGACTGCCAAATGAGAGAATCAAAGAATAAAGAAAAACCAAACAAACATATCTTCTTAAATAAATTCATTCATTTAGATACTATACAGATGAAATGTTTAGCCAAATTTTATACAACTTTTAAAAATCCAGCTATTATCCAAATCTCTTAAATTATTTTCCCTTAATTTATGGGAGCAGCACTAGAAAATCACATGTTGAAATTGTTGTTGAAATTCAAGTCCAAGCTTCCAATATTCCAGATTTTTCTGAGGTGGTTTTAAAAATAAAGCCTAGTTTATTTTTATGAAAATGTATCAACCCAACATTTTTATCAGAGGGTTAATTTCTCTTAATATCAGAGGTTTTCTTTCTCTTAAGAAATCATAAATGCCAGAGCTTTCTAAATGTATTTCAAACCAGTCTTTGATGTCACTATAGTATTACCCCCATCTACTTGAGTTCCTCTTACATTTTTTTGTGTAGTTTTTTCTCCCCTTATTTGACATCTCAACAACAATAACCTTGAAAGAAAATAAAAATACTAAAACCTTTTTCTCTATTATTAATACCATGGTAACTGCTGTTCTTTACTGTGGCATTTAATTAATTGTTCATGTTCAAGTAAACCCATTTTCTTAAAACTTTATCTTCTAGTTGCTTTCCAGTCTGACAACTGACAGGTAATAAAATGTTTAGGTCAGCACTTTTCTACAAACTCACAAAAAGTCAGAGACTCAGTGTCAAGCTCTCTCAGACTTATTTAATCACTATGAGTGGAAAGGATGACAAATTTTGATTAAGACCAGCGAAACCAATCAATAAAGACCTTGAACTTGTGTAAGTTACTACTGGCTATCCACAATAATGATAATAGCCTAAAAGTGAACCCTCAAACCATTAACACAAAATGAACAATAGATAACTTGACAAAATAATTTTTTCTCCTAAAATATTGTTTCAAATTTGCATATTTATGTCAGTATTCTAGAAATTTAAATTATGTCATTCTTGGCTTTTGTCCCTGCTTTTTTTTTTTTAACTTTTTAAAATATTTTCTCCAGCTTATCATTTAGATGACTTCATCTCAAAACTCCATTAAAATCGGGGAAATCACGTAAGGGTTAGCAGCAGGGTGCTGGTTTCTGCCTACCATTTTTGTGGATCCCAATTTTGATTTAGTAGTTGAAGTTCAAAAGGCAGAGAAGGTCAAGGTGAAGGTGTACTACTTCAAAATCCTCAAGATCCATTGGATATAAAACTTAAACAAACAAGAAATTACTTTCATTGATTAAAAGTAGATTGAATTAGAAGGAAAAAATGACAGGCATTGCTAAGGTTATATCCCCCACACATTGTTTAACTCAGCATGACTGATTCAATCTGCTGAGCCTCAAGGAAAGTCAAAGATGTCACTCATGGACTCCACACAATGCAGGATCCTTAGAAGAGCAAAATCGAAAAGTTGCACTTTATCCACTCACAGCCTGAAGCCACTGTTCTCATTTGGTCTTGTGTTAGCAGAACAATGAACTACAGCAGGCATTGGGCTGTTCCGCATAATAATTATAGGTATCCCACAGGCAAAGCTGTTGCTGCTTTTAAGACTTGACAGAATGTGTCTTGTAGGCATGACCTAGCAGATGGGGACTTTTTCTTTCATCTTTCCCCAAAAGCCACCTAGGTGAAATATATAAAGCATCTTGATAAGGGATATATTTTCTCCTATAGGGGTAGTTTGATTACTATAAGCTGCTCTTCTTGTTCATTCACCTGAAAAATAATTGCCACTCTGTGGAGGAAGAAGTCAAGTATAGCCACAGAGGCAGGGATAGACCTTTTGCTCCATCCTGCTAATTTGTGTCACCTACTGCACTGGCTTATGTATTGATGGTAGAAAAAAAAAAATGAAGCAGAAAATTAAGTCTGAAAGGATTTTTTGTCCTGCTGTCACTTTGTACAACATTTAGTTCAGTTGACATGACACTGTGCCTTTTGTTACATAAAACTGTCACATTGTCCCCTTCTGGTTAGCTGCAGTTGCAGCCCAAATCAATAATATCTGTCAAAACTGTCAACTAACGAAAGGATCCTATGATATGTTGGCTGCAGTAAATGATATTTTTGACTATCTCTAAATGTTACCAAATTCGGTTCAAACACGTATTAGAAATGAAGAAATGACATAAGCTTTGTAAATGATATAACATAAAATGAGAGAATCACTTATGTATATTAGGTATATATTATTTGTTGCACCTCTTGTAATTTTAAAGGAAACTTTTAAAAGTCAGTTTGGCTGGAGATGGGTGGGGGATGGGGTAAACTGGGTGATGGGCATTAAGGAGGGCAGGTGATGTGATAAGCACTGGGTATTATATGCAACTGATAAATTATTGAACACCACATCTGAAACTAATGATGTACTGTATGTTGGCTAATTGAATTTAAATTTTTAAAAAAGTCAATTTCAGATGGATCATTTTTATATAACAAAAACTTTAACTCCTAAGCAAAGAGGCAGCTCAGAAATGCTGAGCTTCTATTCATTTTCCCCTCTATGTAATGATTACATTTAGTTATCAGAGATCATTTAATCTAGATTTAGTGACCCAGGAAAGAACTGTAGGTGTGGTTAGATTATGAGAGGAAGTTGTCACTTGTTTTCTATCCATGACGCTCTGTGGTTGCCATCTCTCATTGTTTGTAGGCAGGAAACCACATCAGACACTATAGTTAGAGCCAATGGTCTTAAACATTTCTGATCAGTCACTCTAACTGGAAACTACTGGGAAAAGTTCCAAAGTGACTTTTCAGGTGCTTCAGGTGAACTAAAAAATGTATTTTATGGCTTAGTTAAATATCTTAGGATATTTTGCTCTTCTCAGGGATAACATCTTTATGTCTTCATATTTTTAGTCTCTAACCAAGCAAAGAACACATATACAGATCTTGCTATGCAGTTCTCTGAACCACCTATCCTGTGCTTTTTAAAAATTGGTATTTTAGCATTTGAATTTCACATGCTCTCAGTGAGACCTCTCTCCTGACTCCTCTATCTCCTCACACCTCACATTTTCCATTGTCAAAAATAGTCAAAATTAATTTCTATCTTTTGTACCTGATGTGACTTAGGGTACTTAGGTTAATTAGACCTATATAGATTTACCTTGAATCACCAATATCATGGCCTATATAGAAATCTAAAGATCGTCTGTCCCCAAGCAGAGCATTCTGAACTCCCTCACATGCTACCTCTGTTTGGTACATAGTTGGCTCAAATGTAAAACTCAACACCTCTGAGTTCTTCAAAGAATTACCAACATTGAGGCATTAAGGTACTCAGTAGACTTTATCAATATATTGTGGGTTAAAGTGATGATTTTACATAATAAACATTTTCCAATGTCCTTCAACAAACATTCTCTCATAGTAAATCAGTGCCATAGATTTCTGCACACAAAGGTATTGAGAATGCATTTTAAGAAGGTATTTAGTCCTTAGCATGCCATTCTGTGCCATTCTTTAGGAATTCAATAAAAATTACTTAAAACTTAAGAGATCTGATATAAAGTTTACTGCTATCTTTCATATATGGATGTCAGTAATGGGCTTAGAGAGAACATGTAATTCTCAAGGATGCACTAAATCAATACCTGTTCTATAAAATTCTGCAGTCCTTCATAAAAGCTAACAAAACAAACAAAAACAAACAAACAAAACAAACAAAGGTCTTGGGTACAAGAACAAATAGTCACGTTTACCAAAAATGTTGAAAATAAGTTAACCTTTACAATACCCATATACTTTAGAACAGAGAAGGTGCCATCACTTACATTGGTTAAAATAACAATATACAATAAAATTAAAGATTAATTTATTATAAAATAATCTGATGAAAACTCTAAACTTTCTAAATTTATGAAAGTGTCAGTATTCTAGTCCATCTAAATTTGTTTCCATAGGAATATTCAATGGTAGAACTTTTAACTTGAATTTAGAATTTAGGCATTTGTAAATCAGCTTTCAGGATGCTGAGTTATGCTGTTTTATGATTGAGGGACATTTCTGGATAATAAAATAAAAGTAGAGCTAAAGTTGGACTCAGAGACAATAGACCATTATCTAAGAGGTAATGTGGTTCAGAAACTAGAACTGTATCTGTTACAGATTTCTTTCTGGCCCAATTTTACTGAAATTTTGTCTAAGTCTTAGGATCAGGAGCTGGCAAAAAAAGTAGCATGGGAAAACTTAAGAATTATTCAGTACATAAACAAAACAGTGGTAACATAAATGTCACCAGCTACAGCAGGGCTTGAACAAAATGATACCAAAAACAGAACATATCTGAATTTGTTGAAAACAGATAAAGCAGCATTTAGAGGGGGATTTGTAGTCTTGGTTTTTTTAAAGGTTAATAAAATTAATAAACCTACAGTACTGACCAAGGGAGAAAACAAGTGAAGGATGGCACATTTATCAAAAGGGAAGACACCACTGCAGAAACAAAAGACATTAGAAGAAATTAAGAAATATTACAATCCACTTTATACCAGCACATTCAACAATTTCAATGAAAAAGATAAGTTCCTTAAAAACACAAGTTATCAAACTAACTCAAGATGAAATTGAAGATATATCTGAACAGCACTCCATCCTTTAAGTAAGTTAAATTTGTTACTAAAAGCTTTTGGCAAAAAAATTAAAGACCCCAGTAGCTTCACTGGTGAATTCTATCAAGTTTTTAATACAGAAATAATACACAAATTATATATAAATGCCTTTTTTAAAAAGGGGGAACATTTCTCAAATACTTTATGAGCTGGAATTATCCCAACACTGAAACCAAACAAAGATAAATGAGAAAAAAGAAATTACAGACAGGTATCCTTACATGGATTAGAATAACATATACTATTGATAAGAGATAGTATTAGTATCAATAGTATACTAATATACTATTATACTATATACTATATTAGTATAATAGTATCAATATACTATTGATAAGATGATACTTACTCCAAGACCAAGTGGGATATATCCCAGAAATTTTACATTGATATTCAAAAGCAACCAGTATAATTCAATGGATTAACAGAATAAGGGGGAAAAGCATGTGGTAATATTTATAGATACAATGAAAGCATTTGAAAAGATTCAACATCAATTTATAAAACTTTCAAGACGATGGAAATAGAAGAGAATTCCCCGAACCTGATAAAGAAACTTATGAAAACATACAATAGCATATTTAACAGCAAAATAGAGAATATTCTGCCCTAATTTTAGGAACATGGCAAAGATTTTTACTCTCTGCACTTCTATTCAAGGTTTTGTCAAAGGTCCTGTCCAGTCTAAAAAGGCAAACAAGAGAAACAAAAGGCATACAAATTTGAAAGAAAGAAGTAAAAGTGAATTCACAGATGATGACATGGCTGCATATGTGGAAAATCATAAGTTGTCTAATAAAATGACCTACAAGAACTAATAATTGGATACCTTCTTATATTGGGAGAAAATGGCTATGTTTTTGTTTGTTTGCAATGCAGTTGATTTATGTTTTGTGGAAACATTTTTGTTGTTGTTTCTACCTTTTTCTTGGTATTAAAAAATAGAAAAAAAAAGGTTTTGTTGATGTTGGCGATGAAAGGAGAGTCTTTGGGTACTCATTGTTTGTATTTACCCTGACATTTGAAACATCTTTCAACATTTGAAAAATGTCTCTGTATAGCAAATCTCTCATAATTTATATAGGGCAAAAAAAAAATCACTATATTTATAGCCTTCCTTGTCATTTGATATAAGTTTCATCTACCAGATGAATCAAAACAAGACTTTGATACAAAACTATTTAGCAGTCAAGTGAGGAATGGCTATTCATGTTGTTGACACTGGTGACAGCTGACACTGGTTGGGTCTATGGGTTAAGACAGTGATGGAAACTTCCAGTAGCTAGTAAAAGCAGAATAGTTTTGGTTCTGGAGACAGTGCCAGATTCTGGTCCCATCAGATGCTATACGGTTTTGTGATTAATGGGAAAATCATCTGAATTAACAGTCTGAAGTATGATGAAAGTTGCTCCCGAATCTTACTAAAATCCTTCCTAGGCTTCAATTTGTTTAGAGAGGATTCAGTGGTAGAAATTTGAAAACCCTGTTGGATATAATATGATCCTGGGCCAGAATCCCTTAAATAAAGCAAATTTGTGGCATTTAGTCACTGACTTTTTTACTTACCTAAACTATGTTTCTTGCTGTGCAGTCTTTAGCTCCATCCCATAAGCCACACCTCTGTGAGACCACCAGATTTCTTTTTGCTCTACAAACTAAGATCAGATGCATGAAAATTCAGAAGTGGGATTTTGTTACTTTCCTCCCTCTTTTTGCTGTATACCTTGCCAAGAATTATATAACTCTTTGCTATTGCCCAATTGATGTAGACAGAGCTAATATAAACAAATTGGAAGGAGAAAAACACATTGGTTTAAATATCAAAACTTTCCCTTATTTGCATATTTATACATTTACTCCATGTAAGCAAAATAATAACCTTTTTTCCCAGCATCCATAAAATACAAATATTTCTTTAAAAGTACATCCCAAAACTAATAATAAGTTATAAAGAGATAAATTACACAGACCTTATTTTCTACCTACAAGAAAAATAACATAGAAAATTAATTTTTCTGTCTCAATTGTTTAGTAATTCAAAAACGTCAAATAACGCTTGGATCACAGCCAGAAATAAACTAATTATAGACTCTTAAAAAATCACTAACAATGAGACTCTAAGTTTCTAAACCGTAGCCAAAATGATATCCATTATAATAGAAAATTTCTCTCATTTTGGTGAGCATTCCAAATCTCAGGTGGACTTCAATTTTTTTTGCAAGCTCTTAATCAGTTGCTTTATTCTTTAAGGAAATTAATCTTCATCTATATTTGTAGAAATCCTAATTCTAAATTGCCTCCTGTTTTCATGAAGGACTAAAATTAGGATATAAGTTGGCTTTTCTGCATTACCGTATCATACCATGAGTATACTGTCATTCTGCTGCTCCCAGCTACAATTAGGTTATATGGAAAGGCAAGTCCCCTTAATCCTGAATTTCCCTAAGGTAATCAAATTCTGTATTTTTATCAGAAACACGAACAATCTTTCAATAGCTTCCTCACATTTTTAGTCTTTCTCATGGAGAACATATTTCTCCATATTTTATCAAGGCACAGAGCATAGGAGCCCTGACAAACCATCTCTCTGGGGTCTGGTGATAGCTCCTGAGCAGGCTTTGTGAACAAACAGCTTATGTTCAAACATGTATGTTTTCCAAACTTTTTCACTCCTCAAATATTCCCTATCCATCAGAAACTGAGCTGCTTTTCTGTAAAATTGTTTCAGACACTAACCCAAGTTAATGGCAGGTCCTTTCTGCCAGTAGTCAGCCTGCATCAAAAGCCAACTTGAAGTTCTCCAGCTGTTCCTCCCTGCCTCAATCAGGATGTATTCTTGGCCATTTCAGGGTAATTCCTCGTAAAGGTGTTAGCAATTCTGGGACCCAGACTTAGGAACCTTCTCGTTCCTACCACTGCCTGCTACAATGAACACCAGTTGGATTTTTGGAAACAGGAAACATGGCTTCCTTATTCTATGTGTCCTCGGGGCACAGGCAACTGCATGGCCAGTTACAGTTTCAGTTTTAGAGGTAATTCTATCAGAAATTTCATCTCTCCCACCAGAAGCTTGGAAACCAGTATCCTGTGTAGGTGACATTATGAGAGACACTAGAAACACAATCATTTGCACACATTCATGTGCATCTTGAGAATTCAGCATAGCCTCCGGGTTTCCACCCTCCATCTATCATCAGAAAGTATGACCAAAAACAATGTTACATAAATTCTACATAGCAAATAGGTGAAAGAGCATTGCTCTATTAATTTGAAAGTGTTTAAATAAAAAGAAATGGTGGCTATTATAAGGATGCCCAGTCTAAACGGAAATAAATATAGAGCAGCAGAGAATTTAAAATGGAAAACAATGACAAGTATATGAACTAGAATTGGAAACTACTTTGTTATTAATGCAATTTTGTGAATATTATTACACTATTATTACTATATTAATAATATAAAATAAACTCAATTCATGTTACCTTCAAGCTACTATTTACTTTTTAAAATATATACATTATAAAGAAATCCCTTATTATTTATAGTAATTACTTTTTTTAGGCTGTCTTAATTATACTTAACCATTACTAATACATTTCTTCTTTTCATACAAATGATGTTTACCCTTTTCTGTTTCTGATGTTTTTTTGGTGGATAAAAAAAATAAGAGGATTGAATGGACAGTAATCTTTTCCATGCTTCTAGAAGCTAAAAATCTCTTTCTGCATTTACAGATATAAGCTGCCTATGTGTACTCTTCCTACCTAACATTTTACTTGACATATTTGTTTACCATTTAGTGTCTTGTGTATAATTTCTCCATGTAATCAATTATTCTTGATTCTCAGAGTTGTGAAAATACACCATATTTCTGTTCCTGGATGTTGTGCTAGGATTTCTTCTGACCACATTGCTTTATATTAACCAGTTGTAATGTTATGATGAAAAGTTCCCATAATAATTCATTGTCATCTGTCAGTTTACCCATGACAAAGAGTCAACATTCACAGAATATACTTCCCAGAATGCTTCAGTTACATAGGACATTTTTTGTTGTTATATATTTGATCATGAATTTTAAAAAATATTCTATTTATTTAATTGTCAGAGAGAGGGAGAGAGAGCACAAGCAGGGAGAGTGGCAGGCTGAGGGAGAAGCAGTCTCCCCATTGAGCAAGGAGCCTGATGTGGGACTTAATCCCAGGACCCTAGGATCATGACCTTAACCAACTGAGCCACCTAGGTGTCCCTTGATCAGGCTTTTTTTTTTTTAATTTTTTAAAAATGCACATTCTGTGATTTTTTTTCCTACTTCTTGAAGTTTTATAGATTTGCTTTTTATATATTGCAACAGTTTTGCTAGATTCATAGAAGTATAAATACACACACACACACGCACAAACACACATAATTGTTCTGGAATCAGGCACCTGGAACTGAATCAAAACTAATCAAGTTTGTACTACTTAACAGCTGTGTGATTGGGCCAGTCAGTTAAATGCTTTGTGCTTCAGTTTCTTCATCTGAAAAATGTGAATGAAGGTAATAACAATCTTTACCTCAATAGCTTTGTTATGAATGCTGAAAGAGTTAATACAACATTATCAGGACTTCTGAGCGATGTTTGCCACATTAGTATGAGTTACTCCTCTCTGTCACTTTTAGGGCTTTGTACTTACAATTCTACTTTTGACATCAATACCACTGGCTTTATCTTTATATATAACTGAGTATGGATGCCTATCTTCAAAATTATTTTTCTTCTGAAATTTGCATATATCTCTTTACTATCTTGAAGTAGCCAATGGTGCTGTGAGAAGTTTGAAGTTAATGTGATCCTCATTACTTGGTAAATGATCTGTTTTATTCTCTGGAGAAATTTTTAGTGTTTGTTTTTATCATGGTGCCCAGAAATTTCATTATGGAATGTGTAGGTATTGAGCACTTCTGCTCCTCATTTTTAGATGGTGTCCATTATATTAACCCCTTGATATCACTCCTGTGATTGTTTTCAGATAAAAGAGATTTTGCAACTGTAACTAAGGTTACTAATCAGTAGATCTTAAGGAGATTGAGTACGTGGAAAGTCAGCTGGTAACAAAAGTAAAAGTTGAAGATTTGAGGTATGAGAGGGATTGACTGATTTCTATTGCTGAGATAGAGCTGACTGTGAAGGAAGGACCTGAGAGTGACCTCTAGGAGAAAGAACAGTTTACAGCCAAGAGTGGACCTCAATCCTACAGCTACAATAAACTGAATTCTGCCAATATTGTGAATGAGCTTGGCAGCAGACTTTTCTTAGAGCCTGTGGTTAAGAGCCCAGCGAGGCTGGCAGTTTGATTTTGATATTGTGAGACCCTAAGCAGAGAGACCAGTCAGGTCCAAATGGACTTCTCATCTACAAAACTGTAAGTTAATAAGTGAATATTGTTTTAATTAATTATATTAATAGCAATTTTTTACACAGCAATAGAAATAAATGGTACTTACACAATGCATCCTCTTGGTGGATATATCAGATACCTCTTGCACTCTGTTCTCTCAGTCTGTGCTTAGTTCCATCACTGCTGTGGCAATTAGTTTTGCATAGCTGCGCCTTGTCTCAAATGAGCTTTGTATCTCTCATTTTCAGAATCAGCCCTACACTGAAGCTGCAGTGTGCGATGCCCATGGGAATGGACTTGGTTGGCCTTTATATGCACCCTGGAGATAAAAAAGACTTATAGAGCACCTTTACCACTGGGGCAGGAGGCAGAAGTAAAATTCCTTCCAACCTTTATTCTCCAGTGAATAAATCTATGATATATTCTGTATGGCTTCTTAAAGGTGCTCAGAGGATCAAGTTGCCCACACTTGGGACCACTCAAGAATTTATCCTTTTCTTGATTGACTAGTCAGTCACCCAGCCCTGGTCTCTGCGATCATCAACCAATATAAACAACATTTAGGATCCCTCTAGTTTTAGATTCTGTGTTCAGCTGAGGCAGGAGAGGTTGGGCAACCTCTTTTTATATATATTTTAGACTCTAGTTTTCTTCTTCTGGAACTAAAGAATGAATTTATTTTATTATTTTCACTAAAATTATGGAACTACCATTATTTTATATTTTTCAATTATTTCTTAGAATTCGAGCTGGGATAGGTTGCCAAATATCAGCCAACACAGATTCTTCCTGTCCATATTACTTAGCCGAAGTAAATGAAATCGCAAACTTCCTGATGGTTTTCTTTTTTTACTATTTTAGTACACTAAAGCTTCTGAATAGATACCTTTGCTTATTTAAATGAATTCTCTTTTTGTTGCACCATGTACATGAACAAGTGTAGACAAGTCCATGTTCTTACTTGACCTCTAATCAGACTGAGTGAGGGGACTTTACATGGTATTTTTAAAAGATGATCTTTTATATTCATTCTTAATATGTCTTTACACAATTATCTAAAGAGTAAGAGGAAAATAGGAAAATGCTACTTATACTTATCATTGTAACCTCTCTATTTTTATCATCTTAACTGGCCAGTACCTGAGAAGCCTACAATGGTTTAGCCTTAGCTGAGATATCCAAATTTATGGCAGATATTGGCAGTCACGTACAAAGCTGACATGTTTCTGGGCCTCTTCCCAGATCCCAAGGGAGAATTCTGCTTAGTCCAAGTCAATCATGGCATTTCCGTTCCCCTTTCCAGGTATAGAATTTGGTATTTGACCCAAACTTATAAATTAGAATTAAGGGGACATCAGTTGTGGGGATTCCAGAAAAATTCTCCTTCTCAGATACATGAGCAGAAGTAAAGGATTCCCTTTTAACTATCTCTTCAGGTAATGTTCCTTTTGAATAGTAGACTTATTTCCAGAGTAGTTTTAGATTTATAGAAAAATTGAGTGGAAAGTACAGAGAGTTCCCTCATACCCTCCCCATCTCTCCCCCACTACATGATATACATTAAGGTTCAGCTTCTAGGCTATATATTCTTTGCATTTTGACAAGTGTATGGCATATATCCGCTTATATGGTATCATGCAGAACAGTTTCATTTTCTTTAAAATCCTATACCTTTCCTATTCATCTCTCTTTTCCCTGTTCCCTCAAAACCCTGGCAACTATTGATCTTTTTACTGTGTCCATAGTTTTCCCTTCTCCAGAATGTCATATAGTTGGAATTATACATTGTGTAGCCTTTTCAGATTTAGCAATATGAATGTAAGGTTCTTCCATGTCTTTTTATGGTTTGATGATTCATCTCTTTTTATAACTGAAACTATTCTATTCTCTGTGCTTACCACCGTTTATTTGCCCACTCAGCTAATACAAGACATTGGTAGCTTCTGAGTATGAGCAATTATAATAAAGTTAGTATAAACATCTATATGCAGGTACTCCTATGGACATTATTTTCAAACCATTTGGGTAAATACCAAGAAGTGTGATTCCTGGACCATACGATCAGGGTATATTTACTTTCATAATGAATCTTCCAAATTGTCTTCCAAGATATTTGAACCATTTTGCATTCCCAGCAACAATGAATGGAAAGTTCCTGTTACTTCACGTCCTCACCAGCATTTGATACTGTCAATGTTTAGGATTTTAGCCATTCTAATAGATATAGTGGTATCTGATTTAATTTACTATTAAGTACTCACATCTGTTGTTGAGCATCTTTTCATATGCTTATTTGCTATTTATATATCTTCTTCAGTAGTGTACGTTCAGATTATTTACTCAATTTTTAATTAGATTGTTTTTCTCATTGTTGAGTTGTATATTTTGTATATCAATCCTTTAGCAAATTTATCAGAGTTTTCCCCTGATCTGTAGCTTGTCTCTTCTTTTAGTCAACAGTGTATTTTGAAGAGCATAAGTTTTAATTTTAATGAAGTCCAACTAAACAAAATCCAACTTTTTTTTACAGGTTATGTTTTAAATGTTGTATATAAACACTAATTGCCAAATTCAAGATCACTTAAGTGTTTCCTATGTTCTAGGAGTTTTATAGTTTTGCATTTCACCTTTAGATCTATATACATTTTGTGGTAATTTTTGTGAAACGTGTAAGACTTGTATCAAGATTCTTTTGCTTTTTGCATGTGGATGTCCAATTGTCCTTTCTCTTTGAATTGCTTTTGTTCATTTTTCAAAGTTCAGTTGCCTATATTTGTTTGAGTCCATATCTGGGCTCCCTATTCTGTTCATTAACTTTATCTATTCATTTGCCAATACCAGGCTGTCTTAATTATTATAGATCTACAGAAAACCTTAAAGTTGGGTAGAGTCAGTCTTCAACTTTATTCCTCTCTCAATTTTGTTGGCTGTTCTGGGTGTTTTGTCTTTCCATACATACTTTAGAATCAGTTTGTGGATGGGTACTAGAATTTTGGTGGAGATTATGATTGAATCTATAGATAAGTTCAGAAGAACTAATGTCATATTAAGTTTTCCTATTCATGAACATGGAATATCTCTCCATTTATTGAGACCATTGCTTTTAAAGTAGGTTTTTTGATACTCTTGCAGCCCTCACTTTGTGGGCAATGGAGAATTTATGCAAAGTGCAAGAATATGTCACTTCTGGTTCCCTGACTTGGAATATACACTGAATTCTTATTTGATTTCATCCTTACATCTATCAGTGATATAACAGGGTCAGAGCTGATTGTACCAGCCCTTTCTACTGTACTCTCTAGTTCCAAGACCACACTGCCTCTGCATTCTTCAGTTAACTGCCTTTTATGATTCATTAGATTATTGCTCTTATTAAAATTCTTCACATTCATAGTTTTCCTTACAGTCTGATGGGTTCACTCACTCCTCACATTAGCAGGCTGTGATACAGTGAATAAGAGGAGGGAAGTGAGGGAGTGTGAATGGGAAAGCTTGAGTGGAAAGATCTCCAGCACCTGTGTGTGGGTTGTTACATACACTCCGAGCCTGCTTCAGCAAGCTTAGTAATATTCACTGTCTATAGTTTATCATAAAGTTAGCTATTGAGGCAATGTTTTGTAGATATCCTGGTCAAGAGATTCAGAGACTTAAAGGGAAAAAAAAAAGTCCTACTAGACAACAACAGCAATAATCCCTAAGTACATAAAATAAAACAGAAACTCTTTGAAGGTTGAGAATAATTTCACTCTTAAACAAGCATAAACTTTCTCAAATTAGTGATTAGCAACTAAAAAAAGACAATTCCCATTGTGGTTTTGTAAGTGGGATAAGAATTCTATTTTATGTCAACTCTGCCTGTGAATGATGTCATTTATTGCAAAATATTTCTAAGACATTATTACACTGACAAAGAAAATGGGTCATATATAAATTGTTGCCCTAGATATCAGTAATCACGTTTGAAATGCATTAAAAATTGTCCCAGCTTTTCTTTCCATAAACCAAATGGGATTATACATCTTCTGGAGAACAATGCATATGTGAACAACTGGGTCTTCTGTGTTTGCTCCGTGTGCTGCCAAAAAATAAGAACTCTGACAAAAATGGGGCGCCTGGGTGGCTCAGTTGTTAAGCGTCTGCCTTCGGCCCAGGTCAGATCCCAGGGGCCTGGGACTGAGCCCCGCATCAGGCTCCTTGCTTGGCAGGAAGCCTGCTTCTCCCACTACCATTCCCTCTGCTTGTGTTCCTTCTCTCGCTGTGTTTCTCTCTGTCAAATAAATAAAATCTTAAAAAAAAAAAAAAAAAAGACCTCTGACAAACTATAGAAAGACAGATACCAATTTTGATATCCAACTTCACTTCCCTACTGAACCACTCAAATTATCCTGGTTACCAACTCAGAACAACACCAGCCCAGATAGAATTTTGCTTATTAATCCTTGTCTGACCTAATCCTCCAGGAGGAAACTTTCTAAAACCTGAATGCTCAAGCTACCAGAGCATTCCATATGAATAAATTCATTTTGGCTAATGGCAAATTTCTAATGAGCTCAATATGACATTCCATCCTAGCAGATTTTCATGATCTTTGAGGGGAATTTGATGTTAATTATAAATGTGTCTTTGCGTGTGTGTTTTTTTTTAAACACTGCTCCAATGTTTATGTGACTTCATAGTTTTTAAGTCTTAGAAATATTTCCTCTTCAATGCATATGGTTGTATCTTTTTATGTTTTATTACTACACACATTATTAATTAGTATAATTCATCGATCAATTCCCCTACTGTGTTTATCTATTCTCAGTCCAATGTCATGGTTTTATAATTGAAGCTGTATAATATAGTTTTATAAATGTTAACTGTTCTTATTTTTAAAAATTGCCTCATCAATTTTTCCCTTTAATTCTTCTACAAACAGTTTGTTGAATTATAAGCAAATTTTCTGTTGTGATTTTCATTCTGGTTGTACAAATCTATAATTTGTTGAAAATAGATTGGTAATGGTGACTCTTCCCATCAACAAACGACATTATTTAAATTTATTCAATTTTATTTATATATTTAGATATACACATAGGAGGAAGAAAGCTACCAATATCTTCTCTTTCAGGATTGAGTAAAGAAAAGAGAATCAAGAAAAAAATAGGGTTGCCTGGATGGCTCAGTTGGTTAAGTCACTGCCTTTGGTTCAGGTCCTGATCCAAGGGCCCTGGGATTGAGCCCTGCATTTGGCTCCCTGATCTGTAGGGAACCTGCTTCTCCCTCTCACTCTGCCTGCAGCTCCCCCTGCTTGTGCTCTGTCAAATAAATAAAATCTTTAAAAAAAAAAAAAAGACTATACAATGTGTTTTTTCACAAATAAATGACATATTTATTTGTTGAGACCATATATATATATACATATATATACATATATATATATGGAGAGGAAGACAGAGAGAGAGATGTGAATTTTACCAATATGTTAATTAAATTTTGGGGGTAGTAGAATTAATAAGAAGGATGTTTTTATTTTATTTTATTTTATTTAAAGATTTTATTTATTTTTTTGACACAGACAGAGGCATCACAAGTAGGCAGAGAGAGAGAGAGAAGCAGGCTCCCAGCTGAGCAGAGAGCCCAATGTGGGGCTCAATCCCAGGACCCTTGGGATCATTACCTGAGCTGAAGGCAGAGGCTTTAACTCACTGAGCCACACAGGCGCTCCTATTTTCTTTTTTTTTTTTTAATATTTTATTTATTTATTTGAGAGAGAGAGAGTGCATGAGAGGGGGGAGGGTCAAAGGGAGAAACAGACTCCCCTTGAGCAGGGAGCCTGATGCACGACTTGATTTTCGGACTCCAGGGTAATAACCTGAGCTGAGGGCAGTTAGTTAACCAATTGAGCCACCCAGGTGTCCCAGGATGTTTTTATTTTAACTCATGTTTTAAATTTCTGAAATGTTTATAGAATATTTTATATAATGAAATATAAAACTTTTTATATAACATGCTATATTAATAAATGTTAATACATTTAAAAATTAGCCATTTGTTTTATTCTATTTTTTATTTTTTAAGTATAAAATGAGTATTTTTTCCAATTTTCAAGATCTATTAAAATAATAATGTATTTTATCTCATTTAAATTTTTATATTGAAAATCATTGATATGTTTTTTTTTTTAAAGATTTTTATTTATTTGACAGAGAGAAACATAGCGAGAGAGGGAACACAAGCAGAGGGAATGGTAGCGGGAGAAGCAGGCCTCCTGCCGAGCAAGGAGCCTGATGCGGGGATGTGGGGCTCGATCCCAGGACGCTGGGATCATGACCTGAGCCAAAGGCAGACGCTTAACGACTGAGCCACCCAGGCGCCCCTATATTTTTGAATGTTGAACCATTCCTACATTCCTGAGATAAATTGCATTCAGTTATTATATTTTATTATTTTATGCAATGATATGTATTAGTTGCTAATATTTATTTGTAAAATTTTCATGATATTCATGATTTGCCTTACTTTTAAAATATTATTTTACCTTTTGAGTTGGTAGCCAGTCAAAAAGTCAAAAGATATTTCCATCTTTTTTTCTAGGATAGGGAATATTTTAATTATAAAGAAATAATCTCACCTATAAAACTTTCTTGTCTTATGCCTTATGTGAAAAGGTATATTCTTTTTCTTTTTTTTTTAAGATTTTATTTATTTATTTGACAGAGAGAGAGAGAGAGAGAGATCACAAGTAGGCAGAGAGGCAGGCAGAGAAAGAAAGGGAAGCAGGCTCCCAGCTGAGCAGAGAGCCCAATGAGGAGCTTGATCCCAGGACCCTGAGATCATGATCTAAGCCGAAGGCAGAGACTTTAATCCACTGAGACACCCAGGTGCCCCAAAAAGGTATATTCTTAACTGCTTTTTCAATATGTTCAGAAACTTAAACTATAGATTTTTGTCTTTCAGGGAATTTTGATTGTTTAATTTTTTAGAAAAGCAGTGGTTAATCTAGATAGATGGTTCTCAACTTGGACAACCCTTGGAGGATGTTGAATATATGTGAGGACATCATTGGCTTTTATAATGACCAGGTAGGGACAGTAGATATTAGAGATGGATTACTGACATGGTGAATGCTGTCTCATATATAGGAGAATCTGACACACACACACACACGCATATGCAAAACCCAAAAGCAATTATCACACTCAAAATTACACTCTTTAAGAGACCTAGGCTTATAAATGCAAATCCATTGGTAAAATGTAATACTTAATATTCTTTTATACATTTAAATATATAGATTTAATTTTAATTATTTCCATATATATAATTTTTAGTGATTTTCTTTTGCCTCTTTAAAATCTCTTTCAGACTTACAAAAGGTTTGTACTACAAGCTGCATTTGTATTTTTTAAAAAAAGCTTTTGGTTGAAATCCATATTTCTACACTCCACTCTTTAAGCAATTTTAATTTTCAGATAACACAAAATATCTATATCAAATCCAAGAGACAGACGTTGGTACCATTCACCGGCTTTATTCATATGTCGTCAGTTTTATGTACAATTGTGTGTGTGTGTGTTTGTGGGTGAGTGTGCATGTATGTTTAGTTTTATGCATTTTTGTCACATGTGTACATTTATGTAACTACCACTACAGTCAAGACAGAATGGTTCCATCATGAGTAGCTACAGTCACCTCCATCTCTCCATTAATCCCAAACCAACCACTGGCAACCACAAAGCTATTCTCTATCTCTATTCTTTTCTCATTTCAATTCGAGATTTATTAGGTATTGGCCTTTGGTATGTCATTTATGTGGTATTAGCTTTTTTCCCCCATAATTCCCTTGAATTCTATCAAGTTCTTCTATGTATTAATCATTCATTCCTTCATATTGCTAAGTAGTATTCCATGGTTGAAGTAATAACATTTTGCTTAATTAACCAATCACAGATTGATGGCATTGGTTGTTTAAAGTTTGGTTATTTTGAATAAAGCTGCTATGAAATTCATGTAGTTTTTGGTGTTTTCTTATCTTTGGGATAAATGCTCAAGTTTGCAATTTCTGGCTCATTTAAGGAAGTGTTTAGATTGTAAGAATCTATAACACTTTTCCAAATTGTTCATAACATTTTATATTCTCAATAATGTTTAAATGATCCAGTTTTTCTACATTCTTGATGGCTGTGTTGTCATTATTTGTTTCTTTGTTTGTTTTAATAAACTTTATTTTTTAGAGCAGTTTTAAGTTTATAGCAGTTCAGTAGAGTTTACAGAGAGTTTGCATATACACACTGCACCATGCATGCCTAATCTCTTTTATTAGCTTTTCCCACCAGAGTAGTACATTTATTTAACTGGTAAACCTACATTAATATATCATTATCCACCAAAGTCCATAATTTACTTTAGGGTTCACGTCTGGTGTTATTAATTCTGTGGGTTTGGACAAAGGTATAACATATATCTACTATTATAGTATCACACAAAGTAGTTTCATGGCCCTAAAGATTCTCTGTGCTCCATATATTCATTGTCTCTTTCCATAAACCCCTGGCCACCACCTATCTTTTTACTGACCCCATAGTTTTGCCTTTTTCAGAATCTGTATGATAATTGGAATCATAGAGTATGTAACTTTTTGGATTGGCTTCCTTCAATTAGTATGCATTTAAGTTTCTTCCATATCTTTTCATGGCTTGATAGCTTATATTGGGGGGCTGAATAATATTCCATTGGCTAGACCTACCACAGATTATTTATGCACTCACCTAGTGAAAACATCTTGTTTGCTTCTGAGTTTTGGCAATTATGAATAAAGCTGCTATAAAAATCCATGTAAGCATATATTTCAGCTCCCTTGGATAAACACCAAGGAATGCAATTTCTGGATTGTATGTTCAAAGTATGTTTAAGGGGTACCTGGGTGACTCAGTGGGATAAAGCCTCTGCCTTCGGCTCAGGTCATGATCTCAGGGTCCTGGGATCAAACCCCGCATTGGGCTCTCTGCTCAGCAGAGAGCTGGCTTCCCCCTCTTTCTCTCTGCCTGCTTCTCTACCTGCTTGTGATCTCCCTCTGTGTCAAATAAATAAATTAAATTAAATTTTAAAAAAAACCAAAGTATGTTTAGTTTAGATTTTTTCTTTTAAGATTTTATTTATCTGAGAGAGAGAGAGAGAGAATGAGCAGGGAGAGGAGCAAGCAGATTCTCTGCTGAGCAGGGAGACTGATGCGGGGCTCGATCCTAGGACCCAGGGATCATGACCTGAGCCAAAGGAAGATGCTTAACCCACTGAGCCTTCCAGGTGCCACATATGTTTAGTTTTGTAAGAAACTACCAAACCGTCTTTCAAAATGGTTGCACCATTTTATATTTTCCCCAACAATAAATGTGAGCTCCTATTGCTCCACATCCTTGCTAGCAAATGCTAATGTAAGGGTTCTGGATTTTGGTCATTCTGAAAGTTGTGTAATGGTATCTCATTGTTGTCTTAATTTTAATTTTCCTGATAATGTATTATGTGAAGCATCTTTTTATATACTTATTTGCCATTTATATATCTTCTTTTTTAAAATTTTTATTTATTTGAGAGAAAGAGAAAGAAAGCATGAGCAAGGGGTAGGACAGAGGGAGAGGGTGTAGGTGAAGCAGACTCCCCGCTGAGCAGGGAACCAGATGCAGGGCTCCATCCCAGTACCCAGGGATCATGACCTGAGCCAAAGGCAGACAATCAACTGAGTCACCCGTGTGCCCCTCAGCAGGACTTTTTAAAAATAAGATTATCCTAATTTTTCTATTTTGTCATTTGTATCATTACTGTCATTCATTTATAATGCTATAATATATATATATATGAATACATTGCTGCTAGTATTATTTTGAACAATTATTAATTACATCAACTAAGAATAAGAAAAAGTAAAAGTTTTATTTTACCTTCACTTATTTCTTTTCTCATGTTCTTTGTTTCTTTATGTAGATCTAAATTTCTGACCTGTATCATTATCCTTCTCTCTAAAGAACTTCTTTTGAGATCCTTATAAGGTGGGTCTACTGGCAACACATTTCCTCAATTTTTGTTTGTTTAAGAAAATCTTTTTTCCTCTTTCATTCTTTTTTTTAATATTTAGTTTATTTTTTTTATTTTTAAATATTTTCCCCCAAAAATGTTTATTTTATTTTTTCAGTTTTACAAGATTTATTGTTCATGCACCACACCCAGTGCTGTAGTTTGTGGGTTTTTCTATTAACACTAAATATTTTACTCTACTTTCCTCTTGCTTACATGTACTCTGAGGAGGAGTCAGATACAATTTTTACCTTGTTCTCTAGAGAAGATTTTTTCCCCTTTGATTCCTTTAAGAATTTTTCCTTTATTTTTGATTTTCTGTTTGAATATGATGTGCCTAGTTTTTGTTTTCCTTTGTTTTTGTATTTATTCTGATTGACATTCTCTAGCTTCCTGGATCTGTGGTTAATATCTGACATTAAGTCAAGGAAATTCTCAGTCATTATTATTTCAGACATTTCTTCTGTTCTTTTCTCTCTTTTTTCTACTTCTGATATCTATACTGCAGCTTTGTAGTTTTTGTAGTTTTCCGAGTTCTTAGATATATTTTTTTTCAGTTTTACTTGCTTTTGTGTTTTTGTATTTCAGTTAAAGATTCCTATTAAAATAACCTCAAACACAGAGATTCCTCAGTCATTTCCAATATACTAAAACCATCAAAGATATTCTTCACTTCCATTAAAATGTGATACACACACACACACACACACACACACTCACACACACACACACATTTCTTTTTTGTTCTTTCTTAGAAATTCCATCTCTCTGCTTACATTGCCCAATGTTCTTGCAGGCTGTCTATTTTATACATTAAAGCCCTTTGCATTTTCATAACAGTTGTGTTAAGTTCCCTCTCTGATAATTCCAACATCTTTGCCACATCTGGTTCCGGTTTTGGTTATGATGCTTATTCTGTTTCCTCAAATTGTAGTTTTTGCCTTTTAGTACGTCTTGTAATTTTTTTCTTGCTAGCTGAGAATGATGTACTTGGTCAAAGGAACTGTTGTTGTAAGTAGATCATTAGTAATGTGGTGATAAGGAGCTGGGTAACTGTATATCATACTTTCAAACTAGTTTTGGAAAACTAGTAAGTATAATAAGATTGATTGACCACTTCTAACATCACTGGACAAAGTGGCAAAAAAAAAATGGAAAAAGGAAAAGATGAGCTCAAGGATTTGAACTATCAGCTCAAGGAAGCAAGATAGATAGAACCACTTCAGGTTTCCTGTGATAAATATTTGCTATTTATTTTTATTCATTCTTTTAATTACAACCTGTGTTTCTTTCTCTTCTCCCCATTGCCCCACTTTTCTTTTCTTTCCTTTTTTTTTTTTTTTTTTTTTTTTGGTGTGTTCTTCACACCCTTAGGACTCCTTGTATTCTGTCTGAGCATGTGTTCTTACCTTTCAAGTATTTTCTGTTGACTGTATTAATCATCTTAATTTCTTGTCCAGATGGACAATCTCTCCCTCATAACTGAGGTGTTTAGATCAAGAGTTAGCAAATTATGATCTATGAGCTGGCCCACTGATTGTTTTATTGGAATATAGCCATGGTCATTTGCTTATGTACTATCAGTGGTTGCTTCCATACTATGACAATAGAGTTGAGTAGTTCTGCTAGAGAGCTGGCATGTAGATGGTTGCTTACTGGTATGGTAAAATTATGTCAACTTGGTTAGATTATGGTGCCTAGTATATGCTCTAAATAGCATCCAATATACGGTGCTATTTCTTTCAGCCAGAATTCATTAGTCTAGGAATCAAAAAGTAGAAACAGAAGTAGCAACATTCACTATCATTCCAAGTAATCCACTAGCAAAATTTTTGTTCACTGTTCTCATGACCTTATGATTTGCTTATTTAGAGATCTTGGTCTGAAAGGAAGGGATTCTTCCAATAGAAGACACAATAATCATTTCATTGAATTGGAAGTTGGACTACCAGCCAAGCCTCCTTAATGTTATGAATAAAAAGGCAAGGGAGGAGGGAATTACTGTACTGACTAGGATGATTGATCTTGATTCCCAAGGAGAAATTAGAATGCTAAAATGGAGGTAAGGAAGAGTACATCTAGCACACAGGAGATCCTTTAGGGTGTCTTTTAGTACTATGATACTAAAAGCCTTGTGACTGAAGTTATTAGAAACTACAATTAGAAACTACAAATTAGAAACTACAATTACTCAACTCAAGGTCCCATATCTTTCACAGATGAAGTTTTGGGTAACTTACTAGGTAAAAACCCATGACCAGCTGAGAACAAAAGAAATAAAGAATGGGTATTTCAAGAAGGTAATTACAAATAGGGGCGCCTGGGTGGCTCAGTCGTTAACCGTCTGCCTTCGGCCCAGATCAGATCCCAGGGGCCTGGGATCCAGCCCCACATCGAGCCCCGCATCGAGCTCCGCATCGAGCCCCGCATCAAGCCCCGCATCAAGCCCTGCACTGGGCTCTCTGCTCTGCAGGAGGCCTGCTTCTCCCGCTGCCATTCCCTCTGCTTGTGTTCCCTCTCTCGCTGTGTTTCTCTCTGTCAAATAAATAAATTCTTTAAAAAAAAAAAGAAGGTAATTACAAATATTAACCACAACCATGTGATCAGTTATAGAAATAAGGACTATAGCTATTATAAATATTACTTCTTTTTTTTTTTATTAACTAATAATGTATTATTTGTTTCAAGGTAAAGGTCTGTGGTTCATCAGTCTTACACAATTCACAGCACTCACCATAGTACATACCCTCCCCATTGTCTATCACCCAGCCACCCCATCCCTCACACCCCCCCACCCCACCTCTCCCCTCCCCTCCCCTCCGGCAACCCTCAGTTTGTTTCCTGAGATTGAGTCTCTTATGGTTTGTCTCCCTTTCTGGTTTCATTTTGTTTCATTTTTCCCTCCCTTCTCCTATGATCCTGTCTTGTTTCTCAAATTCCTCATATCAGTGAGGTCATATGATAATTGTCTTTCTCTGATTGACTTATTTCCCTTAACATAATACTCTCTAGTTCCATCTACATGCTTGCAAATGGCAAGATACTTCTTTTATTTTGTTCCCAGTGTTTGTTTACATGCCTGTGTGTATATATCAAATATCTTTGTTTTCCTCTTATCTCTTTATCAAATAACATAAAATATATAATGTTATATTTTAGAATTTAATTATTGTTAACTTTACCTCACAGTATTTAAGTTACCGGATGTCAAGGAGAAGGATGAATATCACCCAAGAACTTTGCCTCCTTTTCTGAGGAGTTAGTGCATCTTCAGGTGTATGCAGGATAGTTGTATCCTGTGAGATGGAAGGATGACCTTATCATTATCTTATTTGCCTTTTAAGTATGGTTTTAGGGGATTTATGTAGATACCAAGTTGATAAGGGGTAGACTGTAATGGTTAAATGGTTAATCTGGCTAGGTTATGGTACTCAATTGTTTTATCAAACACCAGCCTAGTTGTTACTGTGATGGTATTTTTAAAATGTGATTAACATTTAAATCAGTAGACTTTAAGTACTCAGACCTGTATCTGCCTGGTCCCATCTTATTCTGCTAGCTCCAGGCTATTTCTTTATGCCTCTTACCTTCAGAAAAATTCCAAGAGAAGGAAATACCATCATCTCTATTCACTTTTGCCCCCTGTCATGAGCATGCTAAGAAGGTGCACACATGAGTTGTCTTTCCACAATGTCAGCTTTATTTAATCATAAAGCAAAGTTAAATCACAATTATATAGCAGGTCCAGAATTCCAAAGTCAGTAATATATATTTCACCTTGTGATTAAACTTGGCTTCTTACATAGCACACTGAGCAGGACAAAAGACAAACCATACAACAAACAAGATAACAGAAGGGTGT
This sequence comes from Procyon lotor, assembly GCA_028646535.1. Taxonomy (NCBI): domain Eukaryota; kingdom Metazoa; phylum Chordata; class Mammalia; order Carnivora; family Procyonidae; genus Procyon; species Procyon lotor. Next base: position 30,425,282 of record CM053607.1, on the reverse strand, counting down.
AGGAAGTGAATGAACCAAATGTGAAGTCAGTCTGTGGGCACACAGTTGAGATAAAGCCTTGGTCTAGTCTGGGTCAGCTCTCAGCACTTACTACTTCTGATGTTCACGCAGTGGAGGATCTGGGTTCTCTACAGACATCAATCAGGCAGAACTTCCAGAGGTAGTTGCCTTTTTTAAGTGACAAGACAGGGATGGGTCAGGTCTGAAGATTCTGACAGTTTTCTGCCCAAATCCTTCCCTTTGTAAAGGGGTTTGATCAGTTTTGAGTCCCTGCAGACCTCCTCTGGTTCTGCCCATTGTCAGTTCTGGGGTGTCAGCTTATGCTAGTCCCCACGATGTCTCCTAGCTGTAGTACCTTAACTTTTTGCGTCATTGCTTGACACAGGCTCCTGCTTAACATGATAGACTCCATTTTGCTCTCTACACCCCCAAATTAGGAAGCTCTGTGAAGGCTTTCAACACATTTAATTAGAATGAAACCATCTGATTAGACTAGATTCAGCAGTTCAGAAAACATCCAGCTAGGAAACAAGAATCCAGTCTCCATTGTTGAAGTCGGACAGACTTTTAAACAGACTTTTAACTATAGAGAACTAACTGTTACCAGAAAGGGGGGGGGGGGGTAAATAGATGGTGGGAATTAAGGAGTGCACTTGTGATGAGTATGGGGTGTTTCATGGAAGTGTTGAACCACTAAATCGTACACTTGAAACTATTATTACATTGTATGTTAATAGACTGGAATTTAAATAAAAACTTGAGAACAAAAGTAAAAGTGAATGGGAAAAAAAAAAAAGGTTCAAAAAAAAAAAGGATTCAGAGACCACATGAGACTTGATATGATAACACTAGATCTGCAAGGAGGTAAGGGAAGAGGGGAAGGACAAGGAGGATGAACAGAGAAACTTTGGAAATTATCCAAAGTTAAGACAAAGGAAAGGAACTAGGAAGTAGACCGAGTAAGAATCTCAGAAAATAAGAAGGTGTACTTTTGTGTAAAGTAGAGAATTTCAAGAAGGATGTGAGCTATAGTTTGAATGATGTGTAAGCTATATATGCATCCACTAAGTTCTTTTTTTAATTCAATAAGTATTTATTTAAAGCAAAATATGTATTATATAGTAGGAACATGAGCACAAATAAATCAGATACATCTTCTTCTATCAAGAAGCTTATGGTCTAGACATTCCTATTAAATTAAGAATATAATGAATTCTAATACTAGATAAAAAGGTAAATGTAGCAAAACAGTAACATTATACATAATCAAGGAGTTCTGAGATAATTTAGAGGGAAAATATGATAAATAATATGAATTATTTTGAAAAAGTTTTTGATAAAGCATTAAGTGGAATTTTCACTTAACCAGTTATGGGTGGCTTAGCTTATTAAATGTTGCTTCATAATTTTATATTTCTCCAATGATAAGCTATCTAAAAATTGCTAATTGACTAATTTATTAAATTATCAATGAACTTAATAAGGCACTATTGGACAACCTTAAGTATTATTAAATTGTAAAATTTTTTGAGACTACATAAAATAAATTTGAATTTTTTGGTAAATGTGTCATAAAGAAGAGAAAAGTAGTGAAAAAAGTCTAATAAAGAAATTAATAGTGTAGATTAAGGAAAAAATTAGCTAGATTGTTTTATTTTTTGTTGCATTTACTAGATAATGCCCAGATTCTATATTCTTCATTGGTAGAAACTCTACTTACCCTAAAATTTATCGTTCTTTCTCAAAGATCTTTTCAGAGAACTAACCAATGAACAATTGAAGAGAAATTATTTCAAAAAAAGAAAGTGTACTAGTACTAGAAATTTCACTATTACTGTTGCTTGGGCTGCTAAAACTACCTCATTTGTCAGTGTTGTTTTTCATATAAGAGAAAAGAATAAAAATAAAGCAAATAAAACCCAAATATGCCTGTAGGCATTTGAAAAGATATCTCCATATCTGTGAGTTTAAATTCACTTTGTGCTTCTGGCCTCATCATTTTTATTCATTTATCTGTCTATCTATCTATCTATCTATTTATTTATTTTAAAGCTTTTATTTTGATCCCAGTTAGTTACATACAGTGTAATATTAGTTTTAGGTGTACAATTCAGTGACATTTTATTTTTCAACAAAAATGGTTTTAGAAATGATATTTAATTTTTTTAATTATATAGAATCAGGCAAGTAGACACTTACATTGTCACTTTAATTAAGTGATAATATAATATATACTTCCAATATTATTCCACAAGTCAAACCATTAAAAATAACATTTTGAGGGTAACTTATGCTAATTTTGAGAATCAAATTTTTAAAAATGACTTGCACTAACATGGTTATTCACCTTAAATTTTACCAGTGATCAAGATCCTATGTCACTATAAAGGGAGGTGAGAATACAAGGAAACTTTGAAGTGACATGCTTAGAGCTTAGGTATAACGTTTGATGAGGCTCAGCATTTAACCTGTCAGCCTGTTGGTCTGGAAGCACATTGCTTATAAAATTAACAACAAAAAAACAGAATGTCTAACATTCTTAAAATGAAGAAAATGGGATTCTTTCAAACCTGTGTTTTATTTTCCATATCTGCAAAATGGTTTTGAACTCAAATCTATATACATAATCTTGTAGTTCTTTGTTTTACAGTGCATCTATTTGTTTTATCAAGGAAAAAGTAATGCTTATAGCATGAATCTGAATTTTGAAGATGATGGAAATTCTATAAAGACTGAGGTAAAGATATTTTAATGGAAATTCTGTTTCTACAATAAAACTCTTATAATTATAGACAATGGGTTGATAAATTCCCTTGCTCACTGACTTTTCTCATGCCTTTCAGTTAATGTGATAAGGAAAAAAAAATAACACAATAATTTCCTGGAACCTATACTTCTGGATTCTCATACAAGGCCTGTGGAGAGCTTAAGGAAAGATTCTAACTTCAAAAGAAATTATGGCATTCCCAAGATAATATTTAACTTTCCCTTGTCTTAATCATAAAGGAATGAGTGTTTATAATTACTTGGAGTGTATCTCTGGTGTCTAACACATGTACATGTCCAATGATTACTAAGACAATGAAAGCAAAGGCCATACATCTAAGCTAGGGTTTCTCAACAGAAGTACTAATGGTATTTTGGGCTGGATTTTTCTTTGTTGTGGACACATGCTCTGATGTAGCAGCCTTTTAGCCTCTAACAGCTAGATTCCAGGATTCCCCTGTCCTTTAATTTTAATGACCAGAATGTCTCCAGATGCTGCCAAATATCTCTTGTGGTCAAAAATCATCTCCTGTTTTTTTTTTTTTGTTTTGTTTTGTTTTAATTTAATTTTATTTTTTCAGTGTTCCAAGATTCACTGTTTATGCACCACACCCAGTACTCCATGCAATATGTGCCCTCCTTAATACCCACCACCAGATTCACCCATCCCCACAGCCCCCTCCCCTCCCAAACCCTCTGTTTGTTTCTCAGTGTCTACAGCCTCTCATGGTTTGTCTCCCCCTCCAATTTCCCCCAATTCACTTTTTCTTTCCTTCTCCTAATGTCCTCCATGTTATTCCTTATGTTCCACAAGTAGGTGAAACCATATGATAATTGACTTCCTCCACTTGACTTATTTCACTCAGCATAATCTCCTCCAGTCCCATCCATGTTGATGCAAAAGTTGGGTATTCATTCTTTCTGATGACTGTGTAATATTCCATTGCATATATGGACTACATCTTCTTTATCCATTTGTCTGCTGAAGGGCATTTCAGCTCTTTCTACAGTTTGGCTATTGTGAACATTGCTGCTGTGAACATTGGGGTACATATGGCCCTTCTTTTCACTGCATCTGTATCTTTGGGGTAAATATCCAGTAGTGCAACTGCTGAGTCATAGCGTAGCTCTATCTTTAGTTTAGTTTGTTTTTTTTTTTAAGATTTTATTTATGTATTTGACAGAGAGAGATCACAAGCAGGCAGAGAGAGAGGGAGAAGCAGGCTCCCTGCTGAGCACAGAGCCCTATGCGGGGCTCAATCCCAGGGCCCTGAGATCATGACCTGAGGTGAAGGTAGAGGCTTTAACCCACTGAGCCACCCAGGCACCCCTATTTTTAGTTTTTTGAGGAATCTCCACACTGTTTTCCAAAGTGGCTGCACCAACTTGCATTCCCACCAACAATGGAAGAGGATTCCCCTTTCTCTACATCCTCTCCAACACTTGTTGTTTCCTGTTCTGTTAATTTTGGCCATTCTAACTGGTGTAAGATGGTATTTCAGTGTGGTTTTGATTTGAATCTCCCTGATGGCTAATGATGATGAACATTTTTTCATGTGTCTGTTACCTATTTGTATATCTTCCTTGGAGAAGTGCCTGTTCGTGTCCTCTGCCTCCTTTTTGACATGATTATTTGTTTTTTGGGTGTTTAGTTTGAGAAGTTCTTTATAGATCTTGGAAATCAGACCTTTGTCTGTAGTGTCATTTGCGAGTATCTTTTCCCATTCTGTGGGTTGCCTCTTTGTTGTGTTGACTGTTTCCTTTACTGTGCAGAAGCTTTTTCTCTTGACGAATTCCCAAAAGTTCATTTTCACTTTTATTTCCTTTGCCTTTGGAGACATGTCTTGAAAGAAGTTTCTGTGGCCAGTGTTGAAGAGGTTACTGCCTATGTTCTCCTCTAGGATTTTGATAGATTCCTGTGTCACGTTGAGGTCTTTCATCCATTTTGAGTTTATCTTTGTGTATGGTGTAAGAGAATGGTCAAGTTTCATTCTTCTATATATAGCTGTTCAATTTTCCCAGCACCATTTATTGAAGAGACTGTCTTTTTTCCACTGGGTATTTTTTCCTGCTTTGTTGAAGATTATTTGATGATAGACCTGAGGGTCTGTATCTGGGCTCTCTACTCTGTTCCATTGGTCTAATGTGTCTGTTTTTGTGCCAGGACCATGCTGTCTTGGTGATCACAGCTTTGTAATAAAGCTTGAAATTAGGCAACGTGATGCCCCCAGCTTTGTTTTACTTTTTCAACATTTCCTTAGCAATTCAGGGTCTTTTCTGGTTCCATACAAATTTTAGGGAAAAACATCCCTTGTTGAGAACCTCTGACTGAGCTAATATCTCTTTAAGTCAAATAGCCGATGCTGGTGCTGAGGAAAGTACCATTCCCAAAGAGAGCACGCATATTTAAATTTCTTATGGTAACCATTCTAAAGGTCCTTATCTATTGATCTGGAACTTTATGTCTTACTATTTTTGTAATGGAAACATATTTTTACATTAGTCATGTGATCTGCATACCGTGAGGTAGATAAAAATTGAGAGATTTCCCTCCATTTGCTTAAATTATTCTATAATCAAACTAGAATTAGAACAATCTAATCAACCCCAATTCAAGAAGTTTTTCACTAGGTAAAATTTACAGTAACCTATAAATTCTGTTTCATTTCAGAAAGTATGTCAACTCAGAGCAAACAGATTGTAATCACTCTTTTCACATCTAAAACATATGCACAGACCTACACACACACATGGGTTGGGGGAAGGGTATTTGCATAAATTTATCCTTTTTCTTTGCTTTAAAATATATATTATTTTATGCCACTTGAATAAAGAAATTACAAAGTGATCACATAAGTTAAACTTTCAATTTTAAGTGGCTATCCCACTACTTCTAATCAGTTTATAAACCCTTTTTCACAGATTGCACTTGTAGAAAACTATAATTTAATGAAAGGTCACAATCTCATTCAAATACGATGAAGATTTCAAAGTGAGATTTTAAGAAATATATTTCAAAATGTCCTTAGGGGAAATGTTTTAGTATACTACTAATAAAATAGTATAAATATAATTATCATCATCATAAAAGCAGTGACAATAGCACATTTTTTTCAATCACATTCCTTTAAATTCTTTGCTTGTTATTTATTGAATCTGCACAAGAATCTTAAGAAAGAAGTTACTATTTCCCCCATTTCACAAATAAGAAAACTGGGATGTGGGAGAACGGGCCGGTAGGGAAGTTAAGTAATTTCCCTAGAATTGCACGGTTATGAAGTAGGGGAGCCAGAGTTTGATCGATGCCCCATACAACTCCAACTAAAAGTCTTCTTAGCTAATTCATTTGCTCTCACTCAATCATACATTCATACATTTTTTAAGTATTTGAAGCTATAACTTGACCTTGTTGCTAGGGTAGCTTTAAAGTGAAGTTTTTATTTTTGAAGTCGTAGGAAAATGAGGGAAGATGTATGAGTGAAGGACTCTTCTATTGTATATTGGACAGCTAAATATTACTTTGATATCTATAATAGAGGTGTAGTGTCACAAAGCTCATTCCCTGATGTTTAAATATGCACTTTCAATACTCTCCTTTTGATAGATTCTTATCCTTTATAACCTAGATTTTATTTATGCTATACATACATATATATCATTATATTGATCTACCTATATGTCTATCTATCTAGATATATCTTTCAATTATGCTAATCCAACAGTGAGAGAGATATCTTAAACCTTCAGGGTCAAAACACAATTCAGAACACATAATCCAAGATACCTAAGAAACGTGACATTTTACCCCAGATACCTATGAAAATAGCTGAGAATAAGGATGTATCCTCATACACTTAACAGCAAAACATGCTTTTGAGAATAAATGACCTACATACAATACTTTGCAATAGAAAAAGAAGTGAAAGCAAATGGACATTCTGGTATATTGTTCTAAGATCTGAATAAAATATATTTTTCATATTTAAATGAGATAAACATTTTAGTATCCTGAAATTTTGATTCTCAAAATATTATTACTGTGATTTATCTAGAAACATTGCACTTCAAATTTGTATGGATCATAGTCCTTCTGCCAATCAATAATGTGTTGATTATTATACCAGTGTTATAATGTTACAAAGAGAAATGTGTCCTTACTTGAGACACTGTCTCTAATAGTGTTAGCACTACTATTATGTGTAAAGCATGATTGTGCTAAAGCACATATTTACTCACTTTTGATTGTGATCTTAAATTCTAAAATCTAATTCTTTGTCCACCTCAATAAAGTTAATTTTACAAATGAGTAATCCTAAGGAAAGATGTGCCCTTCAAGGAACACATTTTAAATATCCATGTTAATGATTAGAAGCATGCATGCATATTGAATTCATACCGCTTTAAAGAACAACAAAAACATACCATCAACAAAATAGATTCCTTACAATGCTGATTTACACTATCTGAATTCACACGAGGGAATGAACACAATATATTCTTCTGTTTCTAAATAGAAATTTAAGTAATTAAGTAATGGCTCACAGAATAGGACACTCGTATTCTGGAAATATTTTGGAGAAAGCCTTTGACATGCTGGAGTAAGATATATAAACTATATCGCTGCTCAGGAATATTTAGAATATTTCAGATACTAGAAATGACATAGCCTTTGTGTATGGTATGCCTTTAGTACAATTTAGACCACCATTTGTCCTCAAGTAGGTCTATTTAAAGTATAATTGACTGCCCTAGCAATTATTGTGAATAGCAGCTGTCTGCTGGTAAAAAGGCATATATATAATGAGGGAGAAAGGATCAAATACATGCAATAGAAAAGAAAAGCATAAAGAAAATATCTATATGAGGCATTTTAGGCCAGATTTTATACTTGAAAGGAACAAGGCCTATTAGCCATTTTCAATTAGGGACTATAAAAAAAAAATGAATGAAAGTACTCATCTATTTATGAAAAGCAGCTGGGACTCCCCAAAACCAAAACTAGCAAAAGTTTATTTGTTCTAAAATTGTTACAGCTTACAACATTTCATTTATTTTCATTAGCTATGTGAGGTTTTGTGAAAACTTTCTTGTATCATGTACCTTTGGCAACACACAAAACACCTTGGTTTGTTTTTCTCCTAAATAGCTACATAATTAGATGGATTATTTCATGTGTCTGTGCCTATGTTTGCTGAAGAGAACAAGCCAGATAAATTAGCACTTAGCAGAACTCACAATAGCACATAATATGCCCTTGTGTTTCATATAAAGCTTTATTTGTCATTCACGGCTGGTTGGCAAAACTGACTTTGCTTTTGAAAATGACAGGTGGTACTCTGGTGAGCTCTGTATGGAAAAAGAAACAACCTTCACCAAGACAGTTTCTGTCAATAGCTTCCGTGATTTAGTATTCAATCTGGGCTTGTGTTTCTTCTAAAGTTCTGTTTCATTTGCATTTCTTAGGTCTGGCATCACCAAGGCTCTTTAATAATTGGGATTCTATACCACAAGTCTAGAAAGGCAGGCTTCCCCTCATCTCTGCAGGCCTGATTAAAAGACAGGTGAAGTTCAGTATATTTCAATAAGCCTCAACATTCCATGTCAGGAATCAATAGCCCTCCTTCTTTTTTTAGGGGTTATTAAATTGCAGCTGTAACATTAGCCTTCTTTATCTAATTGATTGTCTTTTCACAGGGCTAAGAAAATCAATAGCAGTCAATGGGACTGCCCTGTTTTTACCTAATAGATGTTTTCTCCTAATTGGCTGCCTGGGTGGCTTCACCGAGCTCAGTATGTTTTCAGAAGTCCACAGTATGTTGCAACCCTTGTAAACTATTTTACCCTGTACAACAGTTATTGATTTTATAATGAAATCTAGAAAAATCAATAGCAATCAGGAATATAGATCAGGATTCCTAGGTACGTTATGACAAAGGGCAAATTCACTTTGCTACCACTTCAAACTGTGATCCAATTAAACGTGTCCTTAAAACATTACATTTTCCAAAGACTTTGATCAAAGTCACTTGATTTGTTGCCCAAGACCTGGCTTAAAATCCAAGACACAAAGTATGTAAATAAAAAATGTCATTAAAAAATAACAACAGTTTTTAATTGACTATTTCCTATAAAATGAGGTAAATCAAAATTATTAAGGGTAAATGATGAATTTGCTGGGGAAAAATGTGACCTATCAAAAGTCATTATGTACAATATATAGTCAACTATACTCAGTTCTGGAGAACTGATAATAAAATGTATAATTTTAAGTGCAAAAATATATTTGGTTGACTTGCCTAATTCTTTACATTGATCTCATCCGAGTGAGCCAACTGCCCCAATATGGGAGCAGCCGGTTTTGCAGTACTAAATCTGTGTTCAAACTCCATCTCTGAATGGTATTAGATTTTGCCTCCAAATCCATGTTGAATACTTACCGGTATAAATAACACAATGTTATAAATCAGTTTGTGCTATAACCACACTAAGAAGTTCTCAGGAACAACTGTGTCCTCTTTTTCAAAGGTCACAATTTAAAAGATGTGAGTATTAAATATGGCTTTTTAAAAATTTTAATTTATTTCCTGAGAGAAAGAAATGGTTTTTATTTCTGAAGGACAAGGGGAATAAGAATCTCCATATACATATATATATTTTTTACCCCACATTTGCTTTGTCAGTGATGACTTCTTTTTGTTTCCCCCACATTGACTTTGTTAATGTGCAATAGTGTTTATTGTACATTATTATAGAGTTTGATTTTGGGATCTTGTCATGTTTCTTGATATCTTGAATTCTAGACTGACTATGTCTCCTCAGATATATTCTCAATGCCCATTTTTATTTCAGCTCTGGATGAGATTTGCCTGTCTGTATTCTTAAATTCCACTTGTTTTGATTCCCACCTGATAATACAACAAAGAGCAAAAAGTCAGAAACTCCACCTAAGGTTTGCGATTTTATAAGCAGTGCTCCTTTCCCCCTTGTTATTACAATGAACTGGACATTGTCATATCTACAACTAGAATCATAGGCTTGAAAACAGTTTACTAACACTTTTGGGATTTGCATGCATGTAGCTTACTCTTTATCATTCTTCGCCAAATTGACATGTCCTGTTAAAGTGTCGTGCCATTTAATATGCCTAAGCATGTTGGGGATGACATTTCCATAGTCACTGACGGTCAACCCATGTCTGAGGTGCTTTCTCCAGCTCTAAAATCACGTATCTTATGTATATGTTGATCTGACCTCAGCTCCACCAGCTCTTCCCCTATTATCTGACAAATGAATAAATAAATAAATCACATCATAAACCTAATGGCATTTACAAGAATTGGACTTTCATTCATATGGTGCTATTCTTAAGTCAAGAGAAGACTCAGGAAAGATTCTTTTATTTCAGCAAGCTTTGTAGAATGGGGTGGGGACTGAGGGTGGGGAAGAACATTGAAGGTAACGGTAACTTTCTCAAGCTTAACAGAGACAAATGTCAGAGAAAGGCACTACAGTGTCAACCAGGCACTGTCAGTAGTGTCCACGTGCCTCAGTACACAATCCTGGTTTGTCTAGTTTAAAGAGTAAATCAGTGTCCTCTCTTGCTTTGCAGCACAGACTAAAAATCACAGTGAAATAAACAGTTCATTTTCGTTCCCTCTCCCTTCCCCTCTGGTGGCCTTCTCTCCATTCTCAGACACTCAGAACTATGTAGCACTTCTGCTTCCCTGCCTCCTATTTATAGATCCTCAGGACAAAGCATGCTAAACTGATTCATACTAGGTATGAATGACTGATAAAGTTAGATATATCATCTCTCTTAAGCACAGCAACTTTTCATATGGGTCAAAATCTAATGTCGAGACTGTGAACGTTTAGCACTGAAACTTTAGATCACGGTTTTGGGGCTTCACATTTTTTTGAGACTCATTTTACGCAAAGCATTAAGTTCTCATCGCATTTTTGAGCTGTAAGAACATGACATGTCTGTATCAGAAATTTACAGTCATAGTATAAAATGAATAAGAATACAGAAAATGAAAATATGTAAAATTTTTCAGTTATGGATTACCAAGAATGCAGTTTCATTGATGTAGGTATCTCAGCCACTTACAAAGATGCAAAGTGCTTTTTGCCTAGAAAAATTTCTGATTGGGTCATTGTGCAAGCTAGGGCCTTACATGTCATCATACACATTAAAATTTATGAGCCAGTTAATTAACTTTAATTATCCCAATATTCATCCTCATTTTGATAAATAATCAACAATGTAAATTCCTGAAACAAGAAAATTTTACATGACCAAAGTATCAATGATAGTCATCAGAAGTTTTGACTGTGCCTTTGGTGTTTCTTTGATTTTTGCGTGAGGTAGTATTCAATGGTTATTTCCCTTTTATTCCCAAATACGTCTTAGTCCTCTTTAAACAAAAACACTGCTATTTTTAAGCCTAAGTCTAAATGGATTCAATATGTATGCATTTTATATGTATATAATGTACATATATGCATATATACCTGATATCCAAATATATGTGCGTGTATATACACCTGTTCACACAATAGTTTCTGTGACTATTGAAACAAAACAAATTTCAATAAAAAGTTTGTTCTTTCTACATTTGCACTGAAGAACTCATTAAAAAATGACATTATAAAGGTATAAAATAATGTTCACAGAGCAGCTGCTGCTTCCCCATCTCCCCTTTCTCCTACTTTATTAACATCACCACTGTCATAATTATTGTTATAAATACAAAGTAATTATATTTCTAATGATAAGGATGGTGATATTGTGGCTTTTTTCATTCGAAGTGTTGTAGTTATTTTTCTATACACTTTGCTCACATCTCAACTTAACTCAAAAGATCTCTTTGAATCCCACAACAAAATATTTCTGTCAGAGACTAGGAGCAAATGAAGGGAAACACTCATCCTTTTTATTTCTTCCCTGGGTGACCTTTTCAGGATTGGGAGCAAGTATACTCCATTTGAGTCCCAATAATCTAAACACTTTTTTTTGGTTCTTTTCTTTTTAACTTTTCCTACATGCAAAAATGGACCATTGCTCTTAAACTTTTATGGCATTTCATTTTTAAATTGGAGACAAGGAATGCAGTTTTAAACAAACTTTAAAAAACTTTACCTACAAGTTGAAGTTACAATCTTACATTTAAATTCTTGCATGACAGATCAGAAATAATAATCAGTCATTTTACTAGTTTTTCTAAAACGGAATATATGTTCTGCTTTTATCAAAAGCATATGATTTGGTAATTGTCCTGGCAATATTTATCCATACCTGCTTGATCACGGTCTAGGAGAGGAGCAGTTCCCAGAATAACCTGCAGAAGTAAGGTCATAGGAGATGGCCAGAAAAGGACAGATACACAGCCAGGAGATGAATGAAATATTTTGAATGAAAAACCTCCTGCTTCCTCCATCGAAGTTAAGTTAAAAGCAGTGTATCCCATTAGGATTGCCTTCTCCCTTCCCTTCATATACTGCGCTAGATGAAAGCCATAAGTAATATGAAGAATATAATCACTAGAAAATCATGTTTACTATACTGAGAACTGAGAAGAATTCTTCAAGAATGGGCCAGAACAAGGGATTTATCTGTGATCTTTGCAAAAAAAGTGGATGATTTAGGAACTGAGACAAAATGATGACAGTGTAGTGGCTCAGTTCTAACCTCTGCAGGCTGGATTGTCACAGGTTATTGAAAAGCCTGTTGGCAACAGCACAGTCTGTCTTGAGTTGGAAACAGTTACTGAATACAGGTCTCTTTTTGACAGCATAATGAGCCATAATTGTTACAACACTTGGACTTCACATGAAAATTAGAGTAACCTTATGCAGTATCAATCCTGAAGTGGGTGTTCATGATTTTTAAATATTGCTTAGATTTTTGCATTCAAAAGAATTATAGATCATCTATCTAGCTGGTTTACCAAATGAGAGCATGTTTGAACATAGCCTTTATCATGAAAATAGGTTGCATGTTAAAAATCATGAAAATAATTTTGTCCAACACATTTATCTATGTTCTGCTTATGTCACAAAGGGAACAATGATTTCAAAAGAAATTAATAGGTCCACTGGAATACCAGCCGTGAAAGACACTCTGACACTGTGGTGATGCTATGTATGTGTTAAAAATTGAACGAATGCCTCTTGGAAACCCGACATTGAGAGAGGTAATAGAAGGAAGATTAAAAAGTCTTCCCACATTTTTGAAGAATCATTTAATTTTTTAGACATTTATTTCTGTGTACACTAAAAGGTTAGTCTGACACATACAGGCAGAATTTCTTGTAAAATAAGGAATAAAAGTGAAGTTCTATAGAAATGAAAAAGAAAAGTAAACTCTGCACCCAAGTGGGAAAGTGATTGCTATCTAGCCTTAAATTCTTACTAAATCTATTCTTCTTTGTTCTTCTGGGGATTAGGATAAAGGGGAGAGGTGGAGATTGTGGGAATAGTAAGAGGGGTCAGAGCAGGATGGTATGTCCTAGGGTAAAATGAAATTCCCTATATGCTCTTATTTCTCAAGGGTAATCATTCTGCCTTAACTCAACAACTGATATTTTCCAGTATATTCTATATAATTTAATATTGTTTTAATATAATTATACTGTTTAATATGTGTGGTGTTTTGGTGAAAGAGTTCACTCTAGTTGATGTACTCATTCATTTAAATATGTTTAGAGCCTACCTAA
>CM053607.1:30392963-30411298 GCA_028646535.1 Procyon lotor | reverse complement strand
AAAAAAAAAAACATATGGCTTCTGATGACAAGTGAATATGTGACTCCAATAAATACCCATAAGAAATATAGGGGACTCAAGAACTTAAAAATTATGGCTTTCCCACTATGGCCATTAGTGTCCTCTGTGAAGCAGAGTCCAAGAAGCGATTAGAAGTGCAAGTGATAGCTTGAGTGAATGTTGACGGAAGGGCATAGAAGGGCACAGAAGATAAAGAAGGAGGGACAGGAGTAGTTTGGGAAAGCCTTCGCAATGCAGAACCAGTCTAGTCCTCTTGAGGAGAGAAGTGGATAAGAGGAAGAATGAGGTAGGAAAAGTCTTAGACCACAGCACAGTTCTGAGCTAGGTTGAACCAGACAGATGAGGAACTACTAAACAAACTTGATGTTATGAATTTGTGGAATTGATCCTTATTAAGTGGACCAAAGAGTGCTGGATGGTGAGTTCAACTCCAGACCACAAAGAGGAACTGTAAAAGATAAGTTTATTACTTACAGGCCCTGGAAGAAGTACTTGGTGTGGCTCAAGGTAGAGCATAGGCAGACAGAAGCAGGACCTGGGGTGCAAGACTTTGTTAGGGTCTATCGGTAGAGTACTTTTGGAATTAGTCAATTCGAATCAAAAGAGCCAGGTTTGGGTATATGACACAGGGGTCTTATCTAAGGGAGCCATAAAGGGAAAGTGCTAAGAGGCAGGGAAGACTTGATCATAACAGTCACTGCGGAAGTCTTATTAGGATTTACATCTGTTTGTGACTCTGCAGCTGCTGTCTAGGGCCTTTGCTTGCATGAGAGGGCTAGTGTCCATATAAGGTCCCTGCCGGCCCCATGGCCAAACAAAATGAATGCCAAGGTGGCAATACCATGGAGTAGCTTAGCTAAACTCCAGACACTTTCCTACAGCAGCAGTTCCAGATAAAGGAGGGGGGATGGATCAGCTACAGTATGTCTAGTCTCTCCGGGTGCATGCAGCAGCAGGTAAGCAGGGCTTCAGTTGACCACTTTGATGAATTAAATGAGGGTGGCTGCTGAAGGCTGTCAAGCCAACTGTGTTTCCTGGAGAAGGTTCTTTTGAGGGGGTTTTGAGTAGGAAATCTCATGGCCACCTCACCACAAAAATACCTTTTCAGCAACATATTGAGCAGCATCATTTAAGTTAAGAATGCAAATATATTTTTTATTAACACAGAAGTTGTGTATCGTTGATTTAAAATTCTGTTTTAAGTATTATAATAATACAAAACCATGATACAAGCATGCCATAAATGCTGCAAAGCACATTTTAATCTTGCCAGTATCTTCAAACTAATTTCAATTGAGAGACTCTTTTTTTCTCTCTCAGAGCATCTACTTCTTTCTTCTTTAAGGAGTAGTCTAAGTTCAATCTTTCCTCAGGTGATTGTCAAGCAACTCTGTCTGCCTTGAAAACATGCTTTCACAGCCTTTCCATCATTGACATGACCCCCAACTTTGCATCTCTTCCATTTTGAATCAGCGTCTCTTGTGCAAGAAGAAGACACAAATTAAAGACAGTCAAGATTCTAATAAATTCATGGGCAAAACATTAATGCAATAACTGATAATGTTTTGCTAGAACCAAATCACAGCCCTCAAAGGGAGATTTTCATTGCAATCTCCTTTCCTTTCGGCCTACTATTTTACAGTGTGTCTCAGGCTGCTTTGATTTCCCTATTACTTTTCTCTATGTGCTTTCTTGCAAAACTTTCATCTGTACATTGTATTGAGGAGTTGTTTGGCCTTCTCTCATGTATACAGTTTCTCTCAAGGCTTCACTCAAGATCTTGTGATGATTTGATCAGTACCAACAAATCCCAATTTGATTCAAGGTAAAAATATTAACGTAAACACTGCTATTTATTCTATGGCCATTAAGTGAATAACATAGAAGAAAAAATAATAGAGAGGAACAATTTATGTATTTTAATATTATCATTAAAATTAATTGGTAAAATAATTTTAAATATAGAAATAAACATCTACATGCATCTACTGACCTACTCATAAAGGTACGATGACCACACTTTCTTTCCACATATTTTGCCTCTGCTCACTCAGCTAGAGTAGTACCATTTTCTATTGGACGTTAGAATTTGTTGTCTGTGTTAGATAAGGCCAACTTGTACATGGTACCTTCTTTCTGAAGTATTACCAATAATTACAGTATTACCTGTAAACCCAAATGTTCCAGTAGCCTAGAAGTCAGAAAATCCTGAGCTTTATCCTGACCTTACAACTAATAATAACATTATTATTTTTTAATTTTGAATTAAATACTTGAATTAAATATTTGAAATAGTTAAAAAATATAACTATTAAGAGCTAAAAGAGATCTTTAAAATTCTATTTCTGCCATCTTGTTTTACAATGGCTTGCCATAGACGGGCCACACAGTAACTGTTAGGAAAGGAGAAGGCAATGTCTGTTTCCTTGTCCTTAACCTCTATGGCTCTTTTATTATACACATGAACCACATGTGCAATTAAAAAATTCAAAGGAACTAACAAACTTTTCTATGTCACCTCTAAGATTATTTTAAATCTTTATAAAGACTCCTTGTCAAAAATGTGATGTCATTTGAGTTAGGCTGTGCACATTTTGCTAGTACTTCCATTGTGAGAACTGCTAAGACCATATATGTCCCTCAGGTTAAAAACTCACCTTCAAATACTGTACTTTATCTGGGGAATAAGATGACAATTACTACATCCAAAGGGACTGGCGTGTAGAAAATAAATTTTTCTCTTGGTTTTTGGCATCTTTGGTAGATATGGGAGGAAAATCAGGTGAGTTATTTGAAATCTAGAAGAAGAATATATAAGTGATTGAAAAAATAAATAAATAATGAAGATACCTAAGAATCTTTCTGTTTGGCCTGCCAAATTCCAAAATTTGCTTATATGTAAAATAAATACGATACTAAAGAAGTTACTGTTTAGTAATATTAACTGGCTGGTTTTTTTTAAATATCATAAAGAAGCAGATACCTGAAAGAACTGCACAGAAAAGAAATAGAGAAGAAAAAATTTCTATGATGCAAATTTGTATGCTATCCACACTTAGCATACTAGACTTATGTCTAGAAAATGTTACTGTACAGGTCATATTTGTTATATAATATGAAGTAGGAAAATATCCATTTTTCCCCTCCTTTCTCTGTTTTTCCTATCACAAGGTCAACTGCAGAAGAACAGCATGTTGCTAGTGTGCCTGCCAAGTTTTAATTGAAATGTTGTGATAAATTTCACTGCCAGGTCAGATGTTATTTTCTGGTTAAGGAAGGTCAAGCTGGTCTCTTAAAGAACCACTTCTGATTTTTATAGTGTCCAGTGATTTGTTCCTGGAAGTTGATTTACCACAGATCTGACCTCCGTCCTCTCAGTTAACCTCTGCCAACATTTTCAAGTCCCCAGTTCACCTATGGCCACTGGTAGAAAAAAGTATTTTATTAAACTGGGCTTCTCATTTTATTAGTGTGAAAATAGGCCTTCCCTAATCGATAGAACAGGAAGCATTCACTTTATTGCTTTAGACTAGAGACTAAAGGTCATTTAATGCAAAGAGAATGATGCACATAACAAAAAACAGCAGTAAATATTTGTTGGGTCAGCATAAAAATTTGGTTAACATACACAAAAAAGTCTCTTTTCTTGAATGTATACATTAGGTTAATAAAAATATAAAAATTATTGAAATTTAGGACAATTATAATAATCCCTATGAATGATTCATTTTAAATTACAGATTTAGTTTGATTTTTGAAAATACCGATCCCAATGTTCTATATAAGGATTGGTATAATACGAATATTTATAAAGAATATGGCTTGTATTCCACAAATTCAGAGTAGTATTTTTTTAATTCCAGTATAATTAACATACAGTGTTATATTAGTTTCAGGTGTACAGTAGAGTGATTCAGTAATTCTATACATGATTCATCATGATGAGTATACTCTAAATCCCCTTCACTTATTTCACTCATCCCGCCACCCACCTCCAAATAACCTCAGGGTGATCTTTTATTATAAATACAGTAAAACTTCCCACAGGGAGAATGTGTTTTGGAGAATAAGAGTAAACTGCATAGCAAGAGAAACAAAAAGTGGCAATAACTTTTTTATTTCATTGATGAAAATGCTGTGGAGGTATCATGAGCAATCAAGGAATATACACCATTACCTTTGTTTCGCTGACTATCTCTCAGGTGGAACTAATGGTTGTTGTGCTAACTATAATCACTCAGAATTATCTGCCTCAGTATCGTAGCCTGGCTTTGCAAGACCTACAAGATTCCATGGTTTTCTTTCACATACACATCTCTTTTTTTTAAGTTTTTAGTTAAATTCCTGGTAGTTAACACAGTGTGATACTGGGTTTCAGGTGTATAATTTAGTGATTGAACACTTCCATACAACACTCAGTGCTCACCACAAGTGCCCTCCTCAATCCCCATCCCCTATTTAACTCATCCCTCCACCTACTTCCTCTCTGGTAACCATCAGTTTGTTCTCTGCAGTTGAGAGTTGGCTTCTTGGTTTATCTCTTTCTCTCTCTTTTTATTCCTCTATGCTCATTTGTTTTATCTCTTAAGTTCCACCTAAGCATCACTGCACCTTATTAAGATTTTTAGTCTCTCATTAACACTTGAATATTCACTTATATTACTTGAACAACAACTTCACTTTTATCATTTAAAGACCATGTATTTAGGCCACTTATATGACAGGCAGATGTATACAAAGGCTAATATAATGATAATTTTTTGGTCTACATTTCCAATGTCTTATCAATATTGTTTGGCATATGTTTTATTGAAATGTCATGTATACACATGCACCATAGCAAAAACTCTCTATGATGAAAGATTTAATTAACATGACAGAAATAAAAGGATGATTGAATCTACATATAACAGGCCTTTCTTTGAATAGTGGCCAGGGTTTTCAGGTAAGAAATTTAGACATTTTAAACAATCCACACAAAGCGCATGATTGTTCTTGAGCAAATGATTGAGATAGTTTCACAGAATATATAATTTAGAATTCAGAGTTTAAAAATTATTGCCTTTGAATTTGGTTTGAAATGAGCTAATGTACAGAAAACTATAAAACACAATATATATGTTATTATTTTTATCATTTTTTTGTGAATTTTATTCAGGATGCTTACTTAGCTAAATGTTATGCTTACTTATGTTACCATAGAACTGCAGTGTGTGCACTTCAATGCTATAGTTATTTATGTAAATTATTGATGGTCATAAAAAGCTAAGAAAAGTTTACTATACACAAGTACAAGTGCTGTGTCAGTTCAATCATTTTATCATGGAAAGCAAGTAAGAAATTTGTCTTTGTAACAAAGGAGTAAGATATTATAATCAGTGGTCTATGTTCATTCAGAAATGATTAGTCTCAGGGGTGTCTGAGTGGCTCAGTTAGTTAGTCGTCTGCCTTTGGCTTAGGTCATGATCCCAGGGTCCTGGGATTGAGCCCCATGTTGGGCTCTCTCTCTCTCAGACAAATCTTAAAAAAAAAATGATCAGTCTCAGGGGCCTCAATTATGCAAAGTCACTTTGATTAACTTCTATAAAATTAAAGAAATAGATTCTGTGGGGCCACATAATTTGCATTAATAAATATTTTCATGTTCAACCAGTTATTTAAGCATGATGTGTGAGGAGAGAGACCATGGCAATGAAAAGGATGACCTTGGGTTTGATTTCCTTTAGACCATGAGTGGATGGAGATCGAGGGGAGTAGATTTTAGGAGCTAATTTCATAAGCCTTATGGTACAAGGAGTAATTGAGGTACAGGGCCAGGAGGAGTAATATGGTACAGGGCCAATTGAAAAAGAGTGGCAGAGAATTACAGAGGTATCTCTCCCCTCTCTGTCTGCAGGGAACTCACTACAAGAAGGAGAAGCTTTAGTAACTTTGAATGACTGACTCTTTGGGTACTGTAAAAGTAGTAGTAATAGAGTGTCCCCTTTAAGTAGTTTTGCTATACTTGGTATGATGAAATAGGGTGAACCAAAGAAGGAAAATGCACAGAGAGTGTCATGTGGTAATTGTAGTGGCCATACTGGTGACTGACTGTCTTGTAAGGAAATGTGAAGATACATGTTAAAGTCTTTTAGAAAAACATAGGGAGAATTTGGGGCATGATGGTGGTGTCCAGGTGCAGGTAGCAATTCTTTTTTTTTTAATTTTTATTAACATATAATGTATTATTTGCCCCAGGGTACATGTCTGTGAATCATCAGGCTTACACATTTCACAGCACTTAACAGCACATACCCTCCCCAATGTCCACAACCCAGCCATCCTCTCCCTACCACCCCCCACCTCCCAGCTACCCTTAGTTCGTTTCGTGAGTCTAGGAGTCTCTTATGGTCTGTCTCCCTCTCCATCCCTTCCTGTTTCATTACTCTCCCCCATGCCCCCAAACTCCCACCTTGTCTCTCAAATTCTTCATATCAGAGAGATCATGTGATACTTGTCTTTCTCTGACTGACTTATTTCACTTAGCATAATGCAGGTAGCAGTTCTTAAAAATAATACTTCATATCACATGTAGGCAAGGCCTCAACTTGAAAGGGCCTTAAAAGTCCCTAAGTAGCAGGTAACAAGAGCAGCTCATAACACAGGCACTATTCTAAGGGCTATGTATAAAATGAGTCATTTAATTCTAACAGCAACCCTATAAAGTAGTTATCGTTCCCATTTTGTAGGTGAGGATATTGAATCAAAGATATAAGTGAATAAGTAAATAGTAGAGCTGTGATCCAAACTTAGATGATTCATGTTCTCAAGTATATCTTGGCCTTGTATATCTCTTTTTTTTTTTTAGGTGAGAACGTAAATTAAAAAGTTAGTTTTCAAGCACACAGGACTAATAAGCTCAAAGCTTAGAATTGAACTTAGGTCATTCTGCCTTCAAACTCAATGCTTTTAATTATCCCATTATCCTGTAAAGTATGTAAGGAATGTCTGAAGTAGGAAAGATTCCAAGATTCAGAGCTTTCTATTCTCTTACTTTAGCTGATAGAGGTTCTCCCAGTGGAGATTGTTAAGAGTTGCCTGTACATGGTCACCAAATCAGCTATGATTCAGTCCACTCTGTTTCTTAATGCCTTAAGTAGCCAGTTGCCTCAAAAGTAAGGAATTTATTCCAAGCCACCTTCTAAAAGCAGTTTTGATTTAGAGCCTACTACATGTTGGGCATTTGCTAAGCTGTGTATACACTGTGTATATACTAGTCCTTACAATGATGCTGACAGAAATGCATTATTAACTTACTAACTTCATTCTACAAATAAAAAGAAAACAAATTTGAAAAGTCTCACCTAAGCCTAATCAGCTGACAAGGAAGAAACCAGGTCTATCTGATGATGCTATTAATCCTACATCACTTTCTCTAGTGCACTCAAACCCACCCAACCCCATGTTCTGCATTTATATGGACATCCATCTTCTATGGAACAATCTGGTCTGAGCTTGCCTTTATCATGTCTGCCACCTTGCTCTACTTACCTCTTTTTGGCTTTCATGAATAATCAATACAAGAGGAATGAAAAAAATGAAAACAAAGCAAAACAATAATGTATATGTATACATACATGTGTCTACATAGTATACATATATGCACATTATATATATATGTATATTACATACGTATATATTCTTATTAAAGTATTTGTTCATGAGTATATCCCAAGAGAGTTCACAAAGGCCAATGATTATTTTGTGAAATACATCTCATGTTTTATTTAATTCATATTTATTTATTAAGGGAGCTGTAAACTTCAGTGTGCTTCCGTATTTCTCACCTGCCTTCGTGTACTTTGTCCTTTGTGATTATAAATTAATGAACTGCTATTTGAAAGCATGCCCTTTTTTTTCATCTGATATTTAGTAGATGCCACCTGTCTCCAGTGGACAGGTTGTTTGTTGTTATCAGGGCACCATACAAAGTGCAGCACGTATAAACACAGTGGTTGGAGTCTAATTACTTGAGCTCTTTATGGAGGTGGATCATCTCACAGCACAATGCTCAACAGGACAAAGTAAGGCCAATTGTCTTTTACAGCATCAGCTGCCGCCCGGAGTTTGGTATTTTGCCACCGACACCAAGTCTTCTTTGTTTATCAGGTAATTAACGGTAATGATGTCTTGCTGCTTAGCTTTGTTGCGGAACCAAGGCTCCTTCTTTGTGGATTTGGGAGAACTCTTAGTCTTAAGGCCGGTGGCTTGACTCATGGGCAACAGCAGGCAATTCTAGACTTAATTACCTCCCTGTTTTGTTCTTTACATTGGGCAATAAACATCCAGTCTAAAGGCAATTTATGGGAATAAGGGAAGAGAAAAAGGAGAGGTGCCTCCTCATGGCAATGCATCCATCAAATAAACTAACTTAAAAATGTTTGACCTTGAGTTCTTAAACATTGTTGCAATTCCCCATCTTATAAGGAAAAGTGTTTTAAAGAGTTATTCAAATAAAACCCAACCTTACAGATAGGCAGTCTTTTTCTGAAATATGAGGGAATTCAATTACCGATGAATGGATGAATGGTTGTTTTTTGTTGTTTTTTCTCTTTTTCTTTTCCTTTTTTTTTTTTTTTTGTTTCTTTGTCTGGTCATCATTGTTACTCTGGCTTTCTTTGACAAAACATATAAAAATAAACAGAAACGTCTTTGATGAGCTGTGAGCCTGTATTTAGTGGCATATCTATGGGAGTGTGCCTCTCTAGGATGTATTTAGTAGAGCTGTGATTTTTTTTAATGGTACATTATTGAATTTTTAGCAGAGTCAAACTAAAAAGAAGAAATTACTACATAAGAATGAGCAAAACTCTAGAAGAACACCACATGTGGTTTTTATCTTTTTCTTACAAAAAACAGGAATATTTATTTCATTGAGAAGTCTTTGAAGTTCTTGTCAGTTTTGGTTAAATTCTGTTGATTAGAGATAAACTTATATGGAAACTGTACATATTTGCTTGAGTACTTATAATTTTTTAATTTCAGTGACTAAATGACTATTAAATCGTAGTAGGTTTTCTTGGAATGAAAACTAAATTATAAAAGAAACTTCTGTATGCAGTATTTGCCAGTAACTTTCATTGCTTGTTAATGATATTTGGAACATCTCAAATGCCAAAATCCAAAAAAAGTAGGAGTAATTTTATTAATTATAAGCTGTGATATTCTCACCTGTGCTATTTTTGCTAGATAGCTTTTGCGGATAAATAACCAAACATTTAAAATAGTATTTGGTTGTTCAGTGTTTATTAAGCATTTAATTATTCTATAAGGTATTCCATATTTTGGTCCCTTCTCATTCAATAGAATATTTGGGTTAAACTGTAGATACTGCATATAACAGATAAAGAGGTACATGTTTCAAATAGTGAAATAGTTTTCCTTCACATTTAGCAAACTTAATTAAACCTTGTATGGAAGGTTTCATATAGAAAGGAAATGCATTTGCATAAAAATGTGATTAGTATGTCTTCTAAAGAAATTTTGCACCAGATATATTTAGTTGGGCTTTTTTTAGATATAGTCTTGTGAAATTCCTTTATTATCATTAGTTAGAAATATTCCTACTTTTTCTGATGTTTCTCAGATTTTCATGGATGGGATATGCTTTCTAAAGATGATGCATAACTTTCTCCCCAATATAAAAGCGAAGAAACACTGTCTTCTTTGGCACTGATGTAACCTTTACCATTTTTAACTACATTTTGAAAAATTAGGTTTACATGCTCATTGAATTTTATCCGCTTTTTATATGTGGATAGAAAAGTGAATATTTTAAAGTTAAACAGTATCCAACTCATTAAGTATGAAATATCAGAAATATTATCAGAGTTTCATTGCATCTATAATTTATCATAAGGCTGTATTAAGACCACTGGAAACATTTACATTAAAAAAAAAGGGTTCGAATTATTTTCCCACTGAATTTACTTATTATTGAGTTATCATGTTTAAAATTTATTCTACTAAAAGAATTAATGAATAGATTGTTCAAGGGTGATAGTGTGTGCAGGTATGTGGCTTATAGTAATTTCGAAACCATATAAAGGTGACATGATATTGATAATCTATCAGAATTTATATTCAGAACTCTTGAAATGTAACAGTTCTCTTTCTCTTTTAATTTAAATACATTCTGTAGCCTCAAGGTTCATAAAGGAACCAAGAACTTCCTCAAACCATTGTTTCATATTTTCCTCATTCATGCAATAAACATAAAGGACTTAGGCTGAATTGGCTCTTAATAAATTATAGCTATTATTGATTCATATCACAATGATTATAATCTGTTATTTCTTTTGTGCAGAGAGGAACATTATAGTAATTGTCTTTGAACATGGATTGTCAAATGAGAAAAAAGTAGTTTACATCTAGGAAGAATGGTTATTTCTATTACTTTTGGGAAATAACATTTCCGTAAGTCTTAATGAAGGCTAGAAATGTAAAAGTGTAATTCTGGTATCATCCTAAATTTTCTTCCAATTGATATGCTTTGTGCAGAGTTTATTTTCCACATTCTAAACCACAAACCAATGCAAGAATATGAAGAACGAATTCATTTCTTAAGAACCAGGATACCTTCTCTGGTATCCCTAAAATCATTTTCACCTTAGGAAATTTTTTTTCAAGCAACAGAATATTTTGGCAATCAAATGTTTAGTGAAATCATAACCAAAGGCAAACCAGCTGATTTTCTTTGTTTAATTTAATTCTGGTGGATGAAACTATTTAGACATGGACTTGGGACTTCATTTGAGAATCTGTAGGCACATGCTTTGTTGATTTGGATGGTAAGGATAGATTCATGCACACATACACACACAACTAGAATATTCACAGTAATATTTTAGTAATTCTAAAACAGAAATTAAATTTTGAACTCAAATAAGAGTCTTAGAAAATTCACATGTGATCAAGTTTTTAGGTAAGGATGAAATTTCTGAACTTGATGGAGACAGTGTTCAAGTTCCTGATAATCAGTAAATATTAAGCAGGTGATTTGTACAGTTATTCTTTTCTTCTCTCTTTCTCTCTTTCTTTCCTTTTTTAGGCATTTCGACACCAAATTGCTTTTACATTTTCCTCATAAACCATGGAAGAAAAAGGAAATAATAATAATAATAATAATAATAAATGATGATGATCCATTTTGACCATCTTATTACTTTCCCCTTATTCACTTGGTAGCTACAGTGGAGTCTTAACCATCCCATAAATACTTATTTAGTAAAAGGAAGCAGAATATATTTTCCCTCAGACTCTGCATTGATATACTGAAATAGGAGGGAAGAAAAAAAAAGGCCCATAATGCTTCATTAGTTAATT
The DNA here is from genome assembly GCA_028646535.1 of Procyon lotor. NCBI lineage: Eukaryota > Metazoa > Chordata > Mammalia > Carnivora > Procyonidae > Procyon > Procyon lotor. Next base: position 30,399,913 of record CM053607.1, on the reverse strand, counting down.
GTGCAGAGTACAGCTCTTTAGGGGTAAACAAGTGAAGGACATTTGCTGAATGGCCCATCCTCGTCACGCATATTATGGCCTAATGATGCTAGTAATGGTAGGAGGCTCCTGGAGAGTCATCTGTCAAATTAGCACATTGAATTATTTATTGCCTCGGAGTAAAATTGTTGAAAGGTAGCAGCTGAGACATGGTTTTTATAAATCTAAAATTCAAGAGAAAAAAAACTAAAAAACTCACACAGCTGCTTTGAGGGTGCATGTGCTTTTTAACACTTGGCATTTATGAACACAGTGGTCCTTATTGGGTAAACAGATTATTTCTACCTTTAAATCTGATATTTACTGTCTGCATGTATATGTGTGTACGTGTGTGTGTGTGTGTGTGTGTGTGTGTGCATGAAATCCTGAGTATTTCATGCCATTAATTATAATGGAAGAAACTAAAATCCAAATTAGTTGTTATTTTAAGTCTTCATAACTCATTTCCACTATATTACCTATGTCCACTGTAAGATAAAATGCCCAATTTTTACTAGACTCTGTGCCCAGGAACTAATAGGAAGGGTATAGTTATTTCCTTCCAGGTTGTGCAACTGTTCATATTTCTGTTCTAGCACAAAGTTGTCTACGATAAAAAGTCTGTCTTCCTGAGACTTAGAGGAGACAAACCTGTGCTCAAATTATGAAAAGAGACTAAGTATGATAAGAAACAAAATTTGGAGCAAAATAAGCACTTGAAAGCCCAAACAGGCAAATAAATTCGGAAGTCCTTCAAACAATTTTTTATTATTTGTTCGGTATTCATGTAGTAGATGTGAGCAGAAATCATTTTTTTTCCATTAATAAATATGTAGAGAAATAAGTTCACTTACCTATTTCTTCACTGCAAATGAAGAGTCATTGTTCTGGAAAAAAAGGATGAAAACAGTTCACTGATTTTCCTGTAATAGTAGTAATGGTAGGAGGTTCCTAGTATCTCTTTATTTCTTCTTTTTTAAAAAATTCTTATCCTAAATAGGAATAGGAATCATTCCTATGATTTGGGAAATTTAAAATTTTGATGATGAAACAGATCACGAATTTTAAATAAGCAAAGCTGTACTACATGTTATTTGGTCTCAGTAGTAATTGGATGACCTTCCAAAAAATTACATCTGAATCACTATGTGCAGTTGAAGATACACGCATGTATACATCCTTTTGGTCAGAAACAGCTCCAATTTATTCCAGTGATGTTCTGGGACCCTGAGAGATTGATACCTGGCACCTCCCTGCTGAGCAGTCTCTCACTGGGCAAGGGATCATAGGAAAACTCACATTAGGTCAAAGTCTTGAAGTATGAATGGGATAGTGATGGATGCAGAAAAACAAACAAACAAACATGTACAGAGTCATCCTGGAGAAAAAGCAGTCAGGAAGGAGGCTTTGGAGAATATATAAATGAAAATTAGTCTAAAAACTAAGTTGTGCAAGATCATGAAATGTTTTAAATATTCCATTTAGGAATATACATTTTAGTTTTAGAAAAAACTAATCATTTTCTTTTAAGCATTGACTGAACACCCTTAAGCCATGTTAGACACTACACATATGTTCCAGGCAAGAAAAGGAAGCATGTTTGCTAAGATAATGGTGGCAATACTTGAATTAAAGAGATCCATTCAGCAGAAGAATCTTTAAGTAAAGATTAAGTAATGCTATGCATAGGAAAACACCACATCAACTTACAAAACTATGTGCATTCTGGTTTTCCTTATTGCCACCATCACTACCACAAACATAGCAGCATGACATTGCAGAGGGTGAAAGAGCAAGAAAACAAAACAAAAACAAAAACAAAGAAAAACAAAACAAAAACAAAAAAACAAAAACAAAAAAAAAAGAAAACAAAACAGAGCAAGAAAACAAAACGTAGACATACTGAGCCAAGTAACATCTGTCCTGGGAGAACAATGAGGTGACAATGGAGAAAGAAAATGTTCATTGGGAGAGGATCGAGTTTGGTAACAAAGATAGTAACATTCCATTATGGAAGTTTTGACCTGGAGGTGTGGGTAAGGTATTCAAATAGAAATGTCCAGAAAGTGGCTGAAAAGTGGAAGTGTAGCTCAAAGAGAGGTGAGGGGGAAATTTACAGATTAAAAACTAGAAATGGCATTCATACAGATGGGAAGGCTTGAGAAGAGCTAAATTGGTTATTTGGTGCCGTCTGATCAACACAAATGGTTTTTGCCTGCATATTTTACTTTATTTTGAGAATGTGGACATCATACTGAGTCAGCACTGTTCTTATCATGGCAACAATTTTCTCATCAAAGTCTTGTTTTTCCTGTTGCTGTTACCATTTCAATTCTTTTTATCCCAGCTGCCCTTTTCTAAAACATTTTTTTATTGCTTCTCTCTTTTTGTGTGTCTATGTGTCTGCCATGGCCAAAGGTCTTCATTGTTCAGCCATTTTTCTTTTAACCTCTTCAAAGGAACAGTAAAATGAAAAAATATTTATTGTTTCAAGTCCTTAAGCGTTTTATATGCATTATCTAATTTCATTAGAAATTTATGGGGAAACCGTTACTCCCAGTTTGTAGGATTTAAAACTGGTCCTAGGCAAAGTTAGAGAATCTGCCCCGTATCGTGCTGCTAACGACCCCAGTCAGGCCTCTCTAATCCCAAATTTTCCATTTTGCTCTTTTGTTATTTCTGTCTCATATTGTCTCCTGCATACTCACCTGTCTACTATTTTTTTTTCTACCATTTCAGCTTTTTACTCACATTCCTAATAATTCTCCTTAATCCCTAAAGTGGATTCCACTTTTCCTTCTCTTTCATTAAACTCTCTTGTTCTAGATTTATTCCTTCAGTTGGCAGCAGTCCTCATTCTGTTGCTTGGTGCATTTAAATATTCTGTCTTTTCTTATACTGATCTACTAAAATACCACCAATTATAATGACTCACTAATATTTAAAACCCTTTTTCCTTTAAAATTGACAATGGTGTTGCAAGCCACCTCAAATCCACACTTCTCTCACCTACACAGAAGGGAGAGCCAGAATCTCTTGCTTAAGTGTCAAAGGCTACACAGTGACAACGGAGTGGAGACACATAACCTCACGTCTGTGCCGTTTGTCTGGAGAAATCACCAACTGCTTTGCTGCTCATAGGAAGACATTATAAGTTGTACTATTATTCTATATATCCATGTACTTGTCATATGTGGTCCATGGAATAGTTTAAAAATGAAAACTTTAAAATGATTAGAAAGAACTGCTTCCAGTGGTCAGGAACACACTTTAATATTTTTAAAAGAATAGTCCTGCATAACAACTCCAACATGAAAGTTGGATTTGATTGTAGTAGCATATGCAGCTGACATTTATTGATGTTTGGAAAATCAGAATTCTCTCTATCATACCAGACCAACTGTAAGTGAGAAACAAAGCGTTAAAGGAGCTTACATCCTTACAGCTCTCTGTGGAGGATGGCCAAAATAATTTCCCATCCAGGAACTTCTGTTGAAATACATGTAAGAAGAATCTGTGGACAAACTGAGGTTTTATTTTTAACATGTATAATTTAAAAGGAGCCATAGATACGCACCGTGAAGACCTGAGGGAGTGGTGCTGGCGATCCAGTAGGTGGCAATCTTCCCTCAGAATAAGTGTCAAGTCAGGCACCCGGTTCAGGTTTGGGATGTGGTGCGCTTGTCTAAATGGACTTCGAGGGTCAAAACTCCAACAGAAGAGCACAGTTTTCCTTACATATTCGAATTCTTTTCACTCTCTTACTGGACTACATTCTAGTGACTCTTGCCTTGCTCACCAAACTAAATTAGGCATTCTTGGTTCTCAGTTTTTCTTGTCATTAGCGATAGAGGTATAAGCTATATTAGTTTATATCATCTCCATCGTCCTTCTCGGAGGATGGATCCTTTCTCATGTATTGTATATTAGAAACTCTTCTTTGCCAAAGACCTATTTGCAACACTTTCAAGAGAGTAAATGAGAATCTGTAAAATGTCATTTCCTTTGCAATGTTTTTAAGACAAAATTTAGATGATTTTGTGGATTACATTGGACTTTCCGCTGTATCGATTACACTCATTAAGGAATTTAGAGTTAAAGGTTTTGAAAAGCCTTGTGCAAAACAACAAAAGTATTTCCCAGTCGGAAGTTTGAAAAAAAAAAAAGTAGATTTTACGAGGAAAGACAAGTCATCAGAACACCTTAACTTGCAAAGAAGATTTCCAGATGCATTTTGTCATGCTGCAATACTGTATTTTTGTTGTAAACTTTTTGGTGATATGTGATGCAATTATTAATGCTTGGACTTTAATGCCATTTTTTCTAGCAACTGCAAGATAGATTAACTGCAGTCTTAAGTCTTCTTTATTCCTATGTTATTATTTTTAATAAATCTGTTTTAAGTATTTTTAATTTGGCAGTATCAGAAATACTACTGTGGTGGCATTACCACTATTCAGTAATATTCAGCTCTTCTCAGCTGCTGTGTAGAAGAGGGAATCATAGCTTTCCCGGTCCCTTGATGCTACATGTGGGTGCAACTAACTTTAGCACAGACATGTGTATGAAAGTGACATACATCACTCCTGAGCAGAAACACGGAATTGCCAGCATGAGAGTTTCCAGATCATGGCTTCTCTGTCAACCTCAGCCTCAGTTATTTAGTGAAGTCAAAGTGGAAGGAAGTCCCTAGTTTACCATGACAGATATGTAGCGTGGTCATGGAATAAGGCTTTGTCCTAGGTCATTGAGATGCAGGATTTGTTTGATAGCTTGGTCTAACTCGACCTATCCTAATACCATAGAAATAACTAACTTAGTAGTGTGGGATAGACGATAAATTATGCGAAATCATATATTCTGCTTTGCTCTCTCCTTCCGGGTTAGTGGGGAAAACAGATACAATGAATGCATAGGCAACATATATTGTGGAAGTACACACTTGGGCACTGAAATTATCTCAAACTGCCAAAATATTTTCCTAATTTGGAGGAGGTGATTGCTCTTCTTTTCTCCCTCCCATGCGGGTGAAAGCCAGACCTTTCCAAAATCAAGCAACAGTCTTATTTCCTCAGTAAGTTTGAGAATCTTCTGGCAGATAGTATTCCAGTCCAAAACTAGAAAATCAGAGGTTTAACTGAAAATACAGATAAGGTGAACTTCAGGACAAGAGATAATTATAATTGGTACATGGCAGTTATAAATGCTTGTTAGCTTTTTACCAAGGTATACATCTACTGCAGAACTTTTATCCATTGTGGGTTTCCAAAAATAAAATATAGTATTACTAGCAACATCAAAGGGCTAACAATTTCTCTAAATTATCTCATTCTGACTTGTGTTTTAACAAAAATATTTCCTTATAAAAATAGTAACAAATTTAACCGTTACAAAGAAAATTTTCTTCATAATCTTTTCCTTTTAGGAGCATGCTTCTGAAGGAATCAGAGAAATTTATAAATGATTTTCTTTTTTTAAATAAATTCATGGTTGTGTCTAAATTATAACACTCACTTGTATTCTGGTAAGTTTCTTGATTGGGAAAAGAAAGGAGGTGTTGAATTTAGTACCTTGGAAATTGCACATCATTCTGGGGTTATACCCTTGGTGAATATTGAGTATCTAAATTCCATACTTCATTCATCAGGACATTAACCAAGAGTCGAAACATGCCTTGTTGGAGCACAACTCCATTGCCTGATTTTTCTATTTGGTTAATAGTTAATGGTTTAAATTTACATTTACTCACCAGTTGTTTTTTGCATACCTGATACAGGCCAGGCTCAGTGTTTAGCACTAGAGATACAAATTTGAAGGACACATGATACTTATTCCAAAAAGGGTTATTATTTATCAAACAATATAAATGACTTGAACATGCTATAAATGAAAAAAATAAGGTATCTTCAGATACTTTGGATACTGAGACAATAAAGCAGTTAATAGCATCCTAGAGAATGATCAGAAACACCGAGTTTGCAAAGTTCATGTTATTATTTGGAGAACTACGTGTGATCTGCTGTGGTTCAGATGGTTCAGTGGGATTTGGGATATAGGACTTACATAGGAATATTTCTTGATTTAAAATAAATGCAACTTTATAACCTTGAAACTCACCAAGTAATATGTCTTGTAACTACCTACCACAAATGGTCCAAATAAGAGGCAGATTGAAATAGTAAGGTGGATGGATGGGACCATAGTGGAGATAAGGTGGAGAAATAAACATTTATTGATCACATTGATCACATAGATTTTCTAGACACTTTGGAGGTATTTTGCAATATCATTACATTTTCTGATACACACAAACCAGTCGAGTAGGCATGAGAATTCTTATTTCACAGACATTCTCAAAAGGCTCTTAGACAAAAAGAAGAAAGATACTCATTTCCCTTAAACCATGAACAAAAGCAGAAAATAAATTTTATAATTGTTAAATAATCTGTCTTGTTTACTTATGATACACACTTATAATTTAGTTTCAGTTTTGCATTTTTTGGTAAACCTTGCTGTAACTAGTGTATCAACTTATGTTAATGAAAATAAGTTATCACTATGTATTTCTTGAAAATAAGCATATTTTTATAATTTTATATAAATTATTAAATGATTTTATGTAAATGATTTTATATAAATGATTAAATGATTAAGAAATACATCTTAGCCTGGGTGGCTCAGTGGGTTAAGCCTCGGCCTTCGGCTCAGGTCATGATCTCAGGGTCCTGGGATCAAGCCCCGCATCAGGCTCTCTGCTCAGCAGGGAACCTGCTTCCTCCTTTCTCTCTGCCTGCCTTTCTGTCTACTTGTGATCTCTCTCTTTGTCAAATAAATAAAATCATTGAAAGAGAGAAAAGAAAGAAAGAAAGAAAGAAAGAAAGAAAGAAAGAAAGAAAGAAAGAAAGAAAGAAAGAAAGAAAGAAAGAAAGAAA
>CM053607.1:30363360-30392863 GCA_028646535.1 Procyon lotor | reverse complement strand
GAAATAATAGATAATTATTCCATGCAATGGTAGAAATGGCTCCCTAATAAATACCCACCCCAAAATTCTTTTCTATTTTTGCAGTGATATTCACAGATAAATAAGCTTCTGGCCATAAGAAAGTCTCATGCTGTTTTTAAATCTTCAGACTGAGCAGTGATAACCCTCCACCATACCACTTCATAGTCTTGTTTCCTGCCATTCTCACTCACTGACCCGATTCAGCCTATAGCATTAAAACCACCTCTAGGTGACACATTCCTCACATTCAGCCAGACTCTCACCATCATTTGCAGTCCACCTATCCTGTACAGATATTTCTTACCTACCTTTGGTAAACATGTCACTAGAGCTGTCCTACCACAACTTGCACACACTGATCATTATCTCATACATGATATGCACAAATATGAAGCAATATGGTTGGCTGACAGAGTGGCCTATAGAAGACATATTAAGTGGTGGACAGGCTATTCACTGCCTCCATGTACAATATAACTTTATAGCAGAGGCATGAACAGCAGCCAAGAGCACAGTAGCAACAGCACCCTCTGAGCTTAGTTGTCATAATCCACACATTGCCAAAGTATCCCAGCTAAATTGCAATAATGGAATTATTTCTCAAGTGTTCGCTTTGCGACAATGAGCTCCCCAAAGCTCTCAGTGAGCTCCTGAAGTCCAGATCTGGCCTCTGTCTACTTCAGAGAAAATCACTATGGTATGAACAGACACTTATAACCAGGGCTTAAATGTCTGTCTGGGGCCCCTGGCAGGTTAGTGCCAGGACCTGTTTATACACACAGGTGTCTGTGGTGCCTAATTAATCGCTGGAGAATGAGGTCAATCCATTTTGTGTGCAGGTATCTGAAAGATGAACGAGCTGAACCCAGACATTAAAGTCACACTTTGCAAATACAAATCAAAAACCTGATATTTAAGCCATTCCCTCCAACTTACACTTCGGCAAAAAATTTAACCCTGATAATTACTGCACAAACTCCCTCCTTTCAAAATACTAAGCAAACAGCAACTAAAAAAAAAAACAAAACAAAACAATAAAAAGAAACATTTTATAATGGATTACATTCATTACATGCAAATAGTTAAATAATTCTTTGCTAACAAATGCAGATTTGAACCCTTCATTCAAAATAATCTAAAACCAATTCAAGGAAGCTATTGAACACAGGCCTAGAGGAGCACTGTAGGCCCTAAAGCAGATTTTGTAATATTGCTCACAGATATCTTGACTTGAATAGGAGATACAGTGAGTTCCTTTGCATTACTCCACTCTGCCAAATGAAAAAACTAAGTTCTGGTGGAAAATATATATGCACAGCCTGGTTCATTTGTATGAAAAGAAAAATGGAGAAAAACTAAAAATTGCTGATCTTAGAACATTTAATCATCACTAAAATTTGATAGAAATAGAAATTATCCATGAAGTTGGGAATTTCCAACCATCAACATACTGCGATAGCAAATAAATTTCTCCTAATTTTTAAAGAATCAAACTTAAACTAGTTTCATAATGGTTTAAGAATGAGCATATCTACACACTCATTATAATAATCAACTATATTAGCCTGATATATTACAAGAGCATTAAGAGGAAGGTGTGATTTTACTTTGACAGGCAATTCTCAATATTCGTTCAACAAAACATATTGAGTTGTTATTATATTCAACCTCAATGAGACCAAAATAAACATATACCAGTCCCTTACTGGGGCAAGATTCCCCCCACAGGAATTATAGTTTGGGTAGACATAAAATAAGTTTAATGAGTTTATAGCTGAGATTGTAAACTGGCCACCCAGAAGTTACAATGTAGACTACATACATATACTTTGGGGTCTCACAAGGTATTAAAACATTTGAAGTGGCGTTTGAAAATGGACGAATTTCACATACTAAACTGGTTTCTTGGCTTCTTTATGAAACACCAGAAGATGGCCACAAATACATGGAGCTAAATAGCAGAGCTCATTACTCTCTAGTTTTCTTTTTTAAGATTTTATTTATTTATTTGACAGAGAGAGAGAGAGATCACAAGTAGGCAGAGAGGCAGGCAGAGAGGGAGGGGGAAGCAGGCTCCCTGCTGAGCAGAGAGCCCAATGTAGGGCTCGATCCCAGGACCCCGAGATCATGACCTGGGCTGAAGGCAGAGGCCTTAACCCACTGAGCCACCCAGGCACCCCAATTCTCCAGTTTTCAATAGTCCCCACTCTTTGCCAATCCCCCACTGATTGCACTCATCTGTATCACAGGACTGGCCCCTGAGATACTTGAGTTTTACACCCTTGTCTTAGATAGATTCTTTCACAAAAGATGAAATAAATTATGTGTGTCTCCAGACATGTGTCACTCTCTTGGTCACCTACCTCAAATAATTTTTTCTATTTCTGCTCCCAATCCTTTGTTGTTGTTGTTTCAAGTTTTTATTTGAATTCTAGTCAGTTAACATATAGTGTAGTATTGGTTTTAAGTGTAGAATTGAGTGATTCATCACTTACATACAATACCCAGTGCTCATCACAAGTGCCCTCCTTAATACCCATCACCCATTTAGCCCATCCCCTACCCACATCCCCTCCAGCAACCCGCAGTTTGTTCTCTATAGTTAATAGTCTCTTATGGTTTGCCTCCCTCGCTCTCTTTTTTTTTTCTTCCTTCCCCTATGTTCACGTGTTTTGTTTTTTAAATTCCACATATGAATGAAATCATATGGTATTTGTCTTTCTATGGCTGACTTATTTCACTTAGCATCATACACTGTAGCTTCATCCATGTCATTGCAAAGGGCAAGATTTCATTCTTTTTGATAGCTGAGTAATATTCAGTTATATATATACACCACATCTTCCTTAACTATTCTTCAGTCCATGGACATTTGGGCTGTTTTCATAATTTGGCTATTACTGATAATGTTATAAACATGGGGGTTGGGTGCATGTGTCCCTTCGAATCAGTACTTTTATATCTTTTGAGTAAATACCAGGTAGTGCAATTGCTGGGCCATAAGGTAGCTCTATTTTTAACTTCCTGAGGAACCTCCATACTATTTTCCAGAGTGGCCGCACTAGATTTCATTCCCACCAATACTGTAAGAGGGATCCCCTTTCTCTGCATCCTCGCCAACATCTGTTGTTTCCTATGTTAATTTTAGCCATTCTGACAGGTGTGAGGTGGTATCTCATTGTAGTTTTGATTTGTATTTCCCTCTTGATGAGTGATGTTGAGCATCTTTTCATGCCATTTGTATGTCTGCTTTGGAAAAAAAGTCTATTTGTGTCTTCTGCCCATTTCTTAACTGGATTATTTATTTTTTGGGTGTCGAGTTTGATAAATTCTTTATAGATTTTAGATACTAACCTTTTCTCAGATATGTCATTTGCAAATACCTTCTCCATTTCCAAAAGTATGCCTTTTAGTTTTGTTGCTTGTTTCCTTCACTGTGCAGAAGCTTTTTTTATCTGGATGAAGTCCCAATAGTTCATATTTCATTTTTGGTTTTGTTTTCCTTGCCTCAGGAGATCTGTCTAGTAAGAAGTTTCTATGGCTGATATCAAAGAGATTACTGAATGTGTTCTTCTCTAGGATTTTGATGGTTTCCCATCTCACATTTAGCTTTCATCCATTAGAAATATATTTTTGTGTATGGTGTCAGAAAATAGTCCAATTTCATTCTTCTGAATGTTGCTGTCCAGTTTTCCCCACACCATTTGTTGAAGAGATTGTCTTTTTTCCACTAGATATTCTTTCCTGTTTTGTTGAACATTAGTTGACCATATAGTTGTGGGTCTATTTCTGGGTTTTTTATTCTGTTCCATTGATCTATGTGTCTGTTCTTGTGCCAGTACCATACTGTCTTGATCACTACAGCTTTGTAATAGAGTTTGAAGTCCAGAATCATGATGCCTCCAGCTTTGCTTTCTTTTTTGGGATTGCTTTGGCTATTCAGTCTTTTGTGGTTCCATACAAATTTTGGAATTGTTTGTTCTAGCTCTGTGAAAAATGCTGGTGGTATTTTGATAGGGATTACATTATTGTGTAGATTGTTTGGGTAGTGTAGACATTTTAACAATATTTATTTTTCCAATCCGTGAGCATGGGAAGTTTTTCAAACATTTCTTTGTGTCCTCTTCAATTTCTTTTGTAAGTGCTCTATAGTTTGCAAAGTACAGATCTTTTGCCTCTTTGGTTAGGTTTATTCCTAGGTATTTTATGGTTTTGGGTACAATTGTAAATAAGATCAATTCCTTGATTTCTCTTTCTTCTGCTTTATTATTGGTGTGTACAAATGCAATAGATTTCTGTATGCTGATTTTGTATCCTCCAACTTTGCTGAATTCATTTATTATTTCTAGCAATTGTTTGGTGGAGTCATTCAAGTTTTCTATATAGTGTATCATGCCATCTGTGAATAGTGAAAGTTTGACTTCTTCCTTGCCGATTTAGATGCATTTTATTTCTTTTTGTTGTCTGATTACTGAGACTAGGAATTCCAGTACTATGTTAAATCACCATGGTGAGAGTGGACATCCCTGTCTTGTTCCTGACCATAGAGGAAAAGCTCAGTTTTTCCCCATTAAGGATAATATTAGCTGTGGGTCTTTCTTAGATGGCCTTTATGATGTTGAGATATGTTCCCTCTATTTCTACTTTGTTGAGGATTTTTAATCAAGAATGCTTTTTCTACATCTATTGAAAGGATCATATCCCTCTTAACCTATCTTTTATTAATGGTGTATCAAATTGATTGATTTGTGAATATTGAACCTACCCTTGCAGCCCAGGAATAAATCCCACATGATTGTGGTGAATGATTCTTTTAATGCACTGTTAGGTTCAATTTGATAGTATCTTGTTGAGAATTTTTGCATCCATGTTTATTAGAGATATTAGTCTGTAATTCTCCTTTTTAGTGGGGTTTTTGTCTGGTTTTGGAATCAAGGTAATGCTGGCCTTGTAGAATGAGTTTGGAAGTTTTCTATCCATTTCTATTTTTTTATAACAGTTTGAGAAGAACAGGTATTAACTCTTCTTTAAATGCTTGGTAGAATTCCCCTGGGAAGCCATCTGGCCCTGGACTTTTGTTTGATGGAGATTTTTTTATTATTATTGATTTAATTTCTTTGTTGGTTAAGGGTATGTTCAAATTTTCTGTTTCTTCCAGTTTCGGTTTTGGTAGTTTATATGTTTCTCGGAATTTATCCATTTCTTCTAGATTGCCCAATTTGTTGGCATATAATTTTTTATAATGTTCCCTTAAAACTGTTTCTTCAGTGCTGGTTGTGATCTCTCCTCTTTCATTCATGATTTTATTTATTTGGGTCCTTTCTCTTCTCTTTTAGTAAGCTTGTCTATCAGTTTTCTTATTTCTTTCAAAGAAGCAGCTCCTGGTTTCATGGATGTGTTCTACTGGGTTTTTTGTTTGTTTGTTTGTTTCTATATCATTTATTTCTACTGTAATTATTATTTCTCTTCTGCAGGCTTTAGGTATCATTTACTGTTCCTTTTCTAGCTCCTTTACGTCTAAGGTTAGGCTATATATTTGAGATTTTTCTGGCTTCTTGAACTAGGCCTATATTGCTATATACTTCCCTTTTATAACCACTTTTGCTGCATCCCAAAGGTTTTGGACCATTGTATTTTCATTTTAATTTCTTCCATATATTTTTTATGTCTTCTTTAATTTCCTGGTTAACTCATTCATTCTTTAGTAGGATGTTCTTTAACCTCTATTTATTTATGGTCTTATGGAATTTTTTCTTGTGGTTGACTTCAAGTTTCATAGTGTTATGGTCAGAAAATATGTATGGTATGATCCCAATCTTTTTGTATTTGTTGAGGCCTGATTCGTGACCCAGAATGTAATCTGTTCTAGAGAATGTTTCGTGTGCAGTCAAAAAGAATGTGTATTCTGCTGCTTTAGGATGAAATGGCTCTGAATATATCTATTAAGTCCATCTGGTCCATTGTGTCATTCAAAGCCATTGTTTCTTTTTTGATCTTCTGCTTAGATGATCTGTCCATTGCTGTAAGTGGGATGTTAAAACCTCCTACTACTGCATTATTATCAGTGAATTTTTCTATGTTTGCTATTAACTTATTTATATATTTGGGTGCTCCCAAGTTGGGGGCATAAATATTTACAATTGCTAGATCTTCTTGTTGGATAGACCCCTTTATTATGATACGGTGCCCTTCTTCATCTCTTATTTCAGTCTTTGGTTTAAAATCTACTTTGTTTGATCTAAGTATTGCTACTCTGGCTTTCTTTTGACATCTCTTAGCATGATAAATGGTTCTCCATCCCCTCACTTTCAATCTGCAGGTGTCTTTAGGTCTGGTAGCAAAAAAAGACCATAGCATATAGTACAGTCTTTTTTTTTTTTAATCCATTTTGATACCCTATGTCTTTTGATTGGAACATTTAGTCCATTTACATTCAGAGTGATTATTGATGGATATGAATTTAATGCCATTGTATTACCTGTGAATTGGTGTTTCTGGAGATTTTCTCTGTTCCTTTCTAGTCTTCTTTGCTTTTTGTCTTCCTTTCCTACTCAAAGATTCCTCTTTGATATTTATTGCAGGGCTGGTTTAGTGGTCATTAACTCCTTTAGTTTTTGTTTGTGTGGGAAATTCCTTATCTCTCCTTTTATTCTGAATGACAGTCTTGCTGGAAAAGGTATTCCTGGATGCATATTTTTCCTATTCAGCATGTTGAATATATCATGGCAGTCTTCTATCTAGCCTGTCCAGTTTCTGTGGATAGATCTGCTGCTAACCTTGTTTGTCTTCACTTGTTAGTTTGAGATTTCTTTTCCCTTGTGCTTTTAGGATTTTTTCCTTGTCTCTATATCTTGTGAATTTTACTATATATCTTGGTGTTGGCCTGCTTTTACTGATTTTGATGGGAGTTCTCTGTGCCTAGTGGATTTGGGTGTCTGGTTCCTTCCCAGATTGGAGAAGCTTTCAGCTATAATTTTCTCCAATAAACTTTCTGCCTTTTTTTCTTTCTCTTCTTTTTCTGGGACTCCTATGATATGAATGTTGCTATGCTTTATGGAATCACTGAGTTCCCTAAGTCTCCCTTTGTGATTCAATATTTTTCTTTCCCTCTTCTTTTCAGCTTCCTTATTTTCCATAATTTTATCTTCTATATCACTTGTTCATTTCTCTGCTTCTTCTAACCTTGTGGTCATTACATCCAGTGGGTTTCATATCTTGGTAATAGCACTTTTTATTTTGGTCTGACTCATTTTTAGGTCATTTATTTTTTTGGTGAGTGACTCCGTGGTGTCTTCTGTGATCTTCTCAACCCCATCCGGTATCCTTATGATTGTTATTTTAAATTCTAGATGAGGCATATTATTTGTATCTCTTTCAATTGGTTCTTTGTTCTTGCTTTGGGGATGAATTCCTACATCTTAGCATTTTGTCTAGGTCTCTGTCTTCATCTGTGCATTAGGAAAGCCTGTTATGTTTGCTGCTGCCGAGAGTAAAAGCTTCATTAAGAAGTCATACATTGTCCAGGACCTGGCACTTCAGGAAGTGTTTCTGGTGTATGCTGTGTGCACTCTGCTATTGCGTTTCAGCTGCTGTTTCTCTTAGGTCAGTCCTCTGCAGAGTTTCTCCTTGCCTACAGTGGGGAGTGCTTGGACCTTGTCCATTGTGGGGCGAGTTTTAACTAGATATGCTTTGGTCTGCTTGTTAAAAGAAGCTAGATCCTGTTTCCACCAGAGCTGAAGCTTTGCAGCTATGGTCAATAGGCTTGAGGGGTGCAGGGAGTTTGTACTGATCTTCTGGGGAAGGGGTCTGCTGCTGCTCTGACTCTCTGGCACACTTACCCTAGTAAAAAAAACACATGCAGAGCACAGGGGATGGGACTTGTGTAAGTGGCTCAAGCCTCCACTGTATACTGTGCAGCTCACTGAAATCCACCTGTGCTGATGGGCAGGGGATAAAAATGATGTCAGCCTGCTCTCTCATCTCTGAAGTGAGGAGTTCATCCTGCCACTATCCAGGAAGCTCTCCCAGAAGAGTTAACAATCTCCTCATGTGTACCCCAGGCATCCCTCAGACCTTACCATGTCTGTGCCCGAGCCATCTTCCCATGCATTGGCACAGTCTCCTGTGTTTAACCTCAGGCAAATGGGCTGGGTCTCAAAACCCCAAATTTTAGGGACCCAGTGTGTCTGGACCTATGCTGGCCCTCTAGGGGAGGGTGCTGCCATGCTGTAGGTGGTACTGGTTTGTCCCAGAAGGGCGGTTGCATGAAGACACAGGAGCTTGGACTTTATAGTCAAGTGCAGTAAAAAGCCTGCATCCAGGTTAGCTGCACTCAGGAGGTGTCTTTGCCCTTATGCTAATGAATGGGACAGTGCAATGGTGCTCACTGGCTCTTTTGTCCCCTGAGAGGTAGTGCCATGTCTCCCAAATACACTCCAAGAAGGGGAACTGTCTCTCCCAATGCAACCCAGAGGATCCTCAGACTGTCTGCCCCCAGGCCTCTGCCTTCCTTCTCTACAGGAGTACAGCTATGCCCACCAAGTTCCACCCTGCCCATGGCTTAGACTTCTAAAACTTCAATCTTTGAGCTCCACTACTTGTAAAAACTCACAATAATCAGCCCTTGTCATTTTCCCAGTCAATGTTTTTGGGGAAATGTTTTTTCTTGTGCAATCGACTGTGTGCTGTACATGCTATCTCTCTCTCTCTCTCTCTCTCTCTGGTCGGGGCTGCCTCTCCTCTACAGGACCTGTGATTCTTTTTTTCCCCTAAATCACATCTCCACATGTCCTATCTTCCACCATTTGGCCTCTTTTCTCCCTCTAGCTGTGCAGTTTGTTCTCTCAATCCTCAGATCAATTTCTTGGGTGTTCAGAATGATTTGCTATTTACCTAGCTGTGTTGGAGGGTAGAGGCAAGCATAGGACGCCCCTACTACTCTGCCATCTTACCTCCTCCCATTCCAATTCTTGTTCAAATACCCCCAGATCTGAAGAAATATATCTGATAATAACATAATTAATCAAAAGTCTAATTGTATCTTATTTTACAATTAAAATGAATTTATAGTATTATCTATAATTAACTCAATATATGCTAGAAATAAAATTAATATTTAGTTAATTAAAATATTCCATGAATCAAAACTGCTTTCTTAGTCAACCACTTGAGAATGATTTTATCTCCATAATTCCTTTAGTATAAAGATATAGAATTAGTTAGGCAGTGTCTCTGGATTTGGTTACATTGTTTGGTATTTTATCTAAAAATTAACCACTGTATCTTTCCCTCCTTGTGGGAAGGGATAATCCCAGGGGCGTTGACTGCTATTTGAATCCTACCACATCAAGGACAGTGAGGAAGTGCTATTTCTCTCAAAATGCTCATCCACCACATCATTTTTTTATACCTGAACCTCTCCAAATAAAATTTTATTTCTAGGATTTATGAGCACTGCCTTTTGTTATGCCAGAAGTTAAATGTGTAGTAAGTTGTCAGAATGACTCTTGATTAACTATAAACAGACTCAGAAAGAAAGTGGGCTATGGTTTAGACACAAATTTAATAAAGAAAACTTTTGGAAACACAGCAGTCCATATGCACACAAATCTGGTCAGATGAATAGGTAGAGCCATATATAAGCAAGGTAACTAGATACAGGTTTATATACTCAACAACAAAGGAAGAAAAGGCAAATGTAACCACCTATGCTAAAACAAAAACCAAAATAAAAACCTAGACTTTTAGAACAAATGAGGAGAGTGGTGTGCACCAGTGACAACAGAGAAATGAGAACAGTGAGAGTACCAACTAAAGAGACAGTTAAAAGCATGGAGTCCAGACAGACCATCCTTGTATGAAAGGTGAGGAACAATCCAAACGGGATATCTGAAACGCACTGTTGGCCCCAGATGTTGAGGTCACAGGTAACACAATATAGAGGTTTACAAAAGGTGAGTGTGAGTCCAAAGGAGCTGTGTAAGCAAAAGGGATTGTCCGATCAGAACACTATTTGGTGTGTGCTTTATTCTGACTAACTACACAGGAAAGCCAGTGCCACGTCCACTGAAGTCCCTTTTCTGGATTTTCAGACCAACCTAATGGGTGTATTTTTTCTGGAGCTTCAACAACTACTTTCACCTGAGGTTGACGGTTGGTCTTCCAGACACCAGAGCAAGAATGGCAGAGTCTTCATCTTATCAGAAGACAGTGATAGCAATGGATGTCTTGAGTACTAGGTCGACAGGACTGTTGTGATCAATCATTGATGTCTATCATGAGTTTTGGACTATGTCCTGAGACTCAAATGTCTGCTGTCCCAACAATAAAGGGTGTTCCTTCCCATTTGGAAATAGTGACTCCAATCTATAGAAAGTGAGATTTCAGTCTTTTAGGAGACAGGTAACAAAAACAACACTTTCAACCTCATTAATTATTCTTGTAGGGTAGAGCTGTTGCTCTGACTCTTCCTTAGGAGCCTAGTGATGGCTTTTCCTGGCTGAGAAGATCTGAGTATCCGGAGACAACCTGGGATCAGATTCTGAGTGGAGAATAGAGGACGGACAGGGAAGGTTTGGGGCACAGAACTTGCCCCCCACCGCATCCACCCCCACCAAACACAAAATTCAGTCTTACCTCTCATTGAAGTGCAAGAAGCAACATTGAATCTGTTATCATAGGTATCCAGTTTTTAAGACTTTACCAGTTGTAGTGGTTCTCTTTTGATATAGTGTAACCTTTTATCAGAAAAAATACTTACAGAAAAAAAACCTTTAAATTTAACATAAAACCTAATTCTTTTTGCTCCTATTGAAGCTTGGAAGACTGGATCCTTATTAGAGTGCATTTCTACAAAGAGATAAACATTTTTAAAAATAAGCATGAATGGAATCCAGGATAAAATGCATCCATTTGTGCAGGAAAATAGCTTTTACCGAAGAAAATGGCACAAATTCATCATATGGAGAAAAATGTCATTTCAAAGCCTATTTCCAAAATCAAAATGTAGAACTTTTAATACAATATATTAGCTTTTTAGACACTCTAAATCTACAACTTTTTAAAGCCAAAAGGTTTTTTTCAATCTTTTTGAGAACATCAGCAATTAATTACCCCTATCAATAGAGAAATTGTCAAAACTGGTTTAAAACTGCCGGGGAAGGAACATCACATAAAAGAGACTTTGCAAATTGTTGCATACCAGGGACAGTATGTTGCACAACAGTTTTACTGAAATATTTTAATTAATCTTTTCTACAACTGAGTACTAAATGCGTATTACCAACTTTATGAAATAAACTCTCATGTCAGGACTGCTAGTTTTTGTCTTGCTCATGTTAAATGCATTTCAACATGCCGTGACATAAAGCTAATAAAAGGGCATCTGTCACAAGGGACTAAGTACCAAAATCAACAATTTGCATAGTGAACAAGGTTTACATTGTGGCAACTCATGTTGCCTTGTACAGAACAATGGATGAACACTCCCTTATGGCCTCTACTAAGTACTAGACATGTGGCCTTAGAAAAAGAAATCCCCTCTCATCCCACTTTTTCCCAGTGGTGCTTTGTCAGTTCACAGCAAGGGTTTGACTTCATGCCCTGGTCTCTGTCTGAGAGGAAGTCCAGTTCAATTCAATTTGCTTCCCTCCGCCTTTTAGTAATGAAACAGCATCCATTTGGGCAGGCCCCATGATAATGCAGAGCAGATGGACAGAGTTTTGTCTAATTAGATTCTGGGCGGCCTGTTTGCTATAGTAAATGTGTGTGTATTTGCTTATTTCACACTTATTTTGGTGACAACAGCTTAGTAGAGATAAGATAGAAATGAATGTGGGAGATAGTCTCACTAAAGAGCTACTTAATACAAATCAATAATTTTAATTCAATTACTATTTCTGTCACCTACTTAATGAGTTGCTTGCAGGCTCTTTGAGCTAAAAAAATTAAAAATTCTCTTTTTAAAAAATTATCATTTTTTTCTTGCTCCTTCCTTCTTTTCTTCCATTTTTCTTCCTCCCTTTTTCCTGCCTTCTTCCTTTCTGTCTTTAATTCCTTCCTTCATCTTTTGTCCAGATTATTGGTAAAGTATCGGGTTTGTGATACAGATTATTTTAAATGTCCAACTAAATAATCTACTTAAAAATTCAGTACCAAGGGAGCCAGTCTATTCTTTTTGCACTTAGAGTTCTCAAAAGACACACCTAGATATTTTAAAACCCCACAAGCGTGTATTTCATAGATCTGCCGAGTGATATTTGTCATCTTCCCCATCATTATCACTCTCACTAGTTCCTGTGGGTATAGCTGCTCACCATCTTCTTCAGTTAGAGAGTTGCCAAAGAGCAAACACTCAGATGGGGGCGGTTTCACTGGTTAGTTTCAGAAACAGGATTGTTCGACTCTCAGTCTTGACCTCTTCCCACTAAATTTGCAGCTTCTTTATTCCTAAACTCTTCATACAAAAAAACACACACAAACTTTGGGGACCCAGACTGAGATACTAGAAATGGTGAGATAGAAAAAAAGCTTCTGTTTGGCTGGTCACAGCTGCATTCTTACTCCAGTGACCTCTCCTTGACTCTCTGTCGCTGGAAACACCCCAGGTGTGAGGACTTCTCCCTCTGACTTCTCAATCAAATATATCACAGGGTAAATTTAAATCGATGTCTTACAGACAGATAATTAAAGACTGTATCTTCATATCACATAATAAAAGTCTATCACAAAATAACTTCATGCTCCCAATAAAAATGGTTATATCTAAAGGCTTTTGGAAGGCAGAGGAAGAAAATCTCCTAGAAGTACTCTCACCACATAGAAGACTACTTGATGTGCTTACAAGAAAATGGCACATAATCTTTGGAGATACATGCTGGAAAAGCCAGATGTTTAATTTGGATTATGGCTATTTCCTGAAAAGCTGGGGCCTGTAATATGAGCCTCATATTCTTTAGAGTTGCTTATCTGTAAATATTATTAGGCCCACAGAGCAGACATCATTAACCAGATACTGAATTTCAAATGCTCAACTTGTCTCTCCTCCTCGTGGGCTCTTTCAACAGAGAACAGTAAATAACCAGCTTAGTTTCAAAAACAAGAGCAAAAGAATCACAATTCATAGCACAAAAATGTACAAGGCGGTTTGGGAATCCAAATAGTCCTTGTCTAAATCAAAAGCTGAGAGGCTCTAAAACAGTTAAATCATGCTGATAACCCAAGGTGGAACAAAATGAATCATATTCTCACCATGGATCCAAGGAGCTGTGTAGGCTAATTGCCTTTTTCCCATCAAGCTGAAGAGGAAGAGAGACCACATCTTTGATTTTTTTTTTCCTCCAAAGACTGTATTTCAACATACACCAACCTGAATTTATTGTCTACCCCCTCCTCTTGAGACCTGCTTCTCTTCTAGTCTTGCATATCTCAGTAAACGACACATCCATTTTATGTCACACAAACCAGAAACTTTGCAGTCTTCCTTGATAGCTCACACTCCCTCTCACTTTCTCCCTTTATCACATCACTTACTTCTGACAGCCTCCTAAATAGCTCCTGAATCTGAATTTTCCTCATGTCCTCTACCAGCCCTAGAGGAGGCCCTCTTCATCTCTCCTCTGGAAAAGAGCAAAATCCTAGCCAGCCTCCTTACCCCTTCACTTTCAAATCCTACCACAAAATTAATCTTTCTAGAATGTAAATATGTTCCTATTTTTCTTTCTCCTTTGTTTATAACCTTCACTGGCTCCCTTTTACCAATGTAATGAAATCTGAAGTCTATATTATCACTAACACTTTCTGACACCTTCTCTTTCCTCCTTGCCTAAGGATCCAACCTCACCAAATTTCTCATCAACATCCAGAATGCTGCCTATTTTTGGTAGCCCAATGGCTGCAAACACTATTCTCTGACCTTTAAAATCTTTTTGGATTTTTCTGGTCTGGTAAGCTCCTACTAATTTTTAATACACACCTCAGTAGACCCCTTTCTGTCACAATTTCTCTGGCTCATCTTCCACTATATTTTCCTCATTTCCAGCTTTGTGCTTATCTCATTTTGTTGTAATTTAAAAAAAAAAAAAAAGGAACAGAGAATCTCCCTGAACGTTAGAGACCTTGTTGTTCTCTTCACTGCAGTCTTGATGTAAATGCAAGGGATACAGAAAAATCTGGGCAAGTGTTTGTCACATCATGGATACATGACATCAGTGTCTCTAAACTTTCCTTTTCTTTGTTAATGTTGCCAACAGTTTATTAGTCACCCAGGCAGAGAACTGTGCAGTTGCCTATGAGCAAACATTTCTTCCATGCTCCTCACCCTTGTTATCTCTCTTTATTACATCAAATAGTCTTTCCAATATTCAATGTTATCCATAATATATTGCCACACTTTGAAGTCAACTATATTTCATGGCTTCTTTAAATTACCCACTCAATTCAACCCTTCACCATTATTACTGTTCCTGAACTGGTAAAAGGGCATCATTGCCCCTTGCTGGGATCACTGGTGAGTCTGACACATCAAATCAACCATCACATAAACTGGAATTTCACTGGTACTAAGGCTCTCAGGAATCTCGTTCATCTGTAGCACCCTGTCTGACTTCCTTCCTTGATATCCTAAATAACATTAAACTTTGTTCCTATATTATTTCCCTGCTAAAATATCTCTAGTACCTTCCCTGCCATGGAATACATTTACCTATATGTTCTCTTTAATATTTAAGATGAATTTAGCTGCTCTAGGCAAGCATCACTCACTGCTCCAGTCCTTTCTCTGCTCTGAAATATAAGCAGAAATAACTCGAAACTTAATTATAAATCACAGTACATTCAGGACCAGCAAAATCCTGGAAAATGTAATGGATAGCATTAGATATTAGAGAATGATTTGCTGTGCAGCTCACCACTGATGGCAACAAGAGGAAAGGTTGCCATTTGGCCAATTTTTCTTGGGTATATCCTGTGTATTTCCTCCCTGAGATCTTCCATAGATAAAATTTTCTTGTGAGAGGAAGTTTACCACCTAATACAATGCCTGAAATACTTCTGTCCATAGACATTTTCCACTTCCTTCCAGACTTATTCTACCTTCTAGTTCCTTTACAGATTTAACTAAATTTCTAACTCTGATTAGCAGTAAACCTTCTCACTGTTGATGAGTCATTTTGTTTTTCCATAAAGAATAAAATGGTTTTTTTTAAATCATTAGCAACATCTGAAGAAGAGGTCATTAGTTTCCATGTTTGATAACATCTCTGAAGTAAAATATAAAATTCCTCATCTCCTATTTTTAAAGATACTGATTTCATTTCACTTGGTACATATGCTAGAAACCAGGTGAATGTTTTCTTCTGTCATAGGAAAATTCTTGATTTGAGGAAACTGCTTCTCCATCATTCCTGACTCCTCTACCCATACCCCATGACTCTCTCTTCACATCGCCTAAACCACCAAGGAAACTGATGTGCATTGTGGGTAGCTGATTTGTCCCTTCCAGTTTTTTCTCTTCCAAATTAGATGAAATAACGTGACTGCCAAATTAATTTGACTCCTTAATATTAACGGAAAAATGCCAAACTCCTTAGCCAATGCTTGGAAGCCCTCCCTAATTTTTCCCTTAGCCAACATTTCAACTTTGTCTCCCACCTCTCACTATTTTAGATATAAATGTAAGCTGATATATATCTCCATCTTGGACTACAATCAACAAGATCACTCATGCTCTTTCAAACATATCTAGTTCCTTTTCTCTTTCCCTTTGCTGTTTATATCATCCACTCACTTTATCCAGAGGGACACTGCATCTTTTTTTTTTTTTAAGTGAAGTATATATCATGGACCATAAAATTCATACTTTTAAGTGTAGAAATCAGTGACTTTTAGTATAGTCACAAAATATTGCAGTCATTCACTACTATCCAATTCTGGAATATTTTTATCATCTCAAAATGAAACCCTGTACCCATTAGCAGTCACTCCTCACCCCTCTCCTCCTCCTAGTCCCTAGAAATCACAAATCTACTTTCCCTTTCTATGGGTTTGCCTATTCTGGACTTAATAGGCCACAGAAATGGAGTCATACAGTACATGGCCTTTTGTATCTGGTTTCTTTCACTTAGCATGTTTTCAGAGTTCATCCACATTGTTACATGTATCAGTACTTAATTCCTGTTTATGGCTGAATAATATCAAATTGTATAAATATACATCATTTTCTTTTTCCATTCATCACTTAATGGACATTGAGTTGTTTTCACTTTTTTGGCTATTGTGAATAATATTAATATAAACATTTGTGTAAGAGTTTTTATGTAGACATATTCAGTTCTTTTAGATATATACTTAGGAGTAGAATGCTGGATCACAGTGGAACTCTATTTTTAACTTTTTTAGTAAATGACAGCTGTTTTCCAAAGTGGCTACCCCATTTTATTGTCCACCAACAATTTTTCTACATCTTTGCCGATACATTATTGTTTGTCTTTTTTATTGCAGCCATCTTAGCAGGTAACATGCGGCATCTCATTGTGGTTATGATTTGCATTTCTCAAAGACTAAGATGTTGAGCATATTTGCATGTGCTTATTGGCCATTTGTGTATCTTCCATAGAGATACTAGTCCATTAGTAGATATATGATTTGTAAATATATTCTCCCATTCTGTCTGTGGGTTGTCTTTTCACTTTCTTGGTAGTGTCCTTGAAACACAAAACCTCCCTCGTATCTTATCTATTAAAATTCTACTCATCCCTCAAGACTATTTTTAAATTCCTTTTATTTTTTGATGGTCTTTTTAGCTCTTTCAAATTCATGCTATCTCTTTGCCTTTTTTCCATGGGCAGAGCACACAGTTAATATCTGCTAAATATTACTTTCTGGAAGTGTTCGTTCTCTTTATATTTGGATTCTCAAGATCAGTGACTGTGTTTTATAGACTTTGCTTTCTTCCTGGTATCTTTGCTTATATCAAGAGTATCAAAACACATTTTGTTAATTTATTAAAGAAGCAAGAGCCAGTAGAACTAAGGCAGGTAGTCTACATATGTTGATGTAAGTGTATGTGAGTCTGGGGAGCATGTTTAAAGTGACTCCTCACATGAATGAACTTTTATGGAAACTGCTCTCTCCTAGGGTGGGAATGTCAAGGTGAGACAATTATACTTGGATACCCCTAAACAAAAACACCATCAGGAATTATACTACCAGACATTATTTAGTTTATTTCTCAGTGAGACTTTTTTAAGTAAACACAATTAAGAACATTATATTTATCAGCACACAATGCAAACTCTTTTAGGCATGTTTCTAATCACATGCTCCTATAATTGCATTTTCTTTTACTGTTCACAACTAGAAATTTGTTTTCTTCAAATGTGTGTTTTTAAAACCATGAGTTCTTGTGATTGCTCACTTCCCAGAGAGCTAAATGAGCATTGGTTCTCTTTCCCTTATGACTAGGTAATACTGTACTAATGAAAAACAGGGCCTCTTTATTTATAATGGCCTTGGGGTCAATTATCAATTTATCATCATGTCCTGCAGGTTTAAAATAAAATATGCTGTGCAGTACAACCATTGTACAAAATTGACATTAAGTAGATTCTCTGAGTTTGGACTTAATAAAAAATACAAAGAGTGCTGCCTAAAAGGTTTCTCCAACTATAAATTCTATTAGGTAGCTTTTAATACAAGACAGTAGGAAACTGAACAACTGAATTAGAGAGATTTTTTTCACTGCTGTTTTTTATCTCATACATGTGAACAGTCATTGGGGAAGCGTTTGCTAATTCACAGAAATAATATTTCATATATCTTTAAGAGTAATTCAAAAGCTGCCTAATTTTTTACTTATGTCAATCCCTGTGTAGATATTAAATTATTTACATCTAACGTCAACCCATTTACATAAGACATCCTGTTAACTCTAGGGATTGTGTGCATGAAATATAAGGAGCAATGGTTTCTTGTGTCCAAAAAAACCTAAGTCCTTCACATTTACCAATTGATTCATATACACCAAACTCAGATCACCTTGAGACCACCCTCCTAGAAGTCTGTGAGATGACAAAGTTTTATGTTTTAACTTCTATTGAAAATAACTCTAAAAAAAAAAAAAGAAGAAAAGAACTCTAATTCCTACATAAGAACATTACTATCCATGCTGAGATTCAGGCTCTGTTTATGTGATATTAAGATCAGCATATCCTGCCCATGTATATGTTGTTGTATATGTATATATATGTATATATGTATATAGATAACTTAAAGCCCCAGATTCAATGAGCATGTAAAGGCAGAAACAGAGTTGAAGGTTGATTGCACATTTGAGAGTGTGAGGTTGTCAACATTCAAGGACATAGTCTACCTGCTGAGTCCTACCTGAAGAAGACTGAGGAAATTCTAGGTACTCTGCTGTCAGCCCCTCAGAAGCACCAGTCCTGCTGTAAGTGCCCAATAGCCACATGTGGCTGCAGTGGTTACTGTATTAGACAGCATAGTTATAGACCATTTCCATCTTCATAGAGGGTCCTGTTGGACAGTGTTATTCTAGAAAGCAAGGGACCAATTCCTTATACTCTAGGTTCCATTACATTTTTTAAAAAATATTTTATTTATTTATTTGACAGAGAGAGATCACAAGTAGGCAGAGAGGCAGGCAGAGAGAGAGAGGGAAGCAGGCTCCCCGCTGAGCAGAGAGTCCAATGTGGGGCTGGATCCCAGGACCCTGAGATCATGACCTGAGCTGAAGGCAGAGGCTTTAACCCACTGAGCCAACCAGGTGCCCCTGTTTCCATTACATTTTTAATGGTCTCACTTTTGAAGAGTGACTTAGCCTGGGACTAAAATTGTTGATTCTGTCAATTCTGTATCCTTATCTACTCCTTACAGTTAGTGTTTTTTGGTGAGAACAGTAGAAATGGAAATAGAAAAACATTAATGAAGAGTAAGATGTGAGGATCCAATGTATTAGTGATGCCAAAGGATTTTTGACCATTATTAGTTCAGAAGTTTTTTGTTTTTTGTTTTTAAGGAAAAAAATCTACAGAGCCTTTAAAAGATCCAGTATAGAAGTAAAAGCTATATTAAGAAATTTTGTGGGGCGCCTGGGTGGTTCAGTGGATTAAAGCCTCTGCCTTCGGCTTAGGTCATGATCTCAGGGTCCTGGGATGGAGCCCCACATCGGGCTCTCTGCTCAGCGGAGAGCCTGCTTCCCTCTCTCTCTGCCTGCCTCTCTGCCTACTTGTGAACTCTCTCTCTCTCTGTCAAATAAATAAATAAAATCTTTAAAAAAAAAAGAAATTTTGCTTGTTAGTTTTAAACAGCTGCCAGAATAGATAGACATTATATTTTCTCAATAATCAGTTTTGCATTTATAATTTTTCTTATAATTTAAATGACGAAAATTAAAGCACAAGAAAATTTGCATGTATATCCCTGTCATGGGAATATAAATAAAATAATACCAGATTTCCATACTGACTCTTCTTTTATTGGAAGCATCGAAAATATAATTTTCTTTTAGATCCTTTCTAAAATACAATAGAGTAAAAAATGTCATTTCCAGAAAAAAATTGCTTATTTCAGAGAACTACTTCTGGAAATACATATATCACATTGAACATCTTAAATTATTTGTGAATATCATCTAGAAAATTGGTTTAAAGTAAACTTTATTGTATGTGAACTATGCAGGTAATATTCTTTCCAGGAGCAGCCTAGAAAGGAATTACATTTGGTTGTACATATCTATTTTTTTAAATGTGTTTTCCACTATTTACTTTAAAAGTGATTTAAAAAAAATAATCATAACAATATCTGACTTCCCTGGAAAGAAATGCTTTGTGTATTCACCAGGAAAGGGATAGCTTTCTTTGAAAGAAATACATTCCTTATGAACCACTTACAGTCTGGGTCCAAACTTTGGGTGTCATTATGAGAAGCACACCAACAGGTTGGACGGACAAGGCGAGTTTTCAAGCAGCACCTTCTGCCAAGCCCTCCAAAGCACGGCACACCCAGCTCCTGTCTGTGAGGTTGATGAATGTACTTCAGACAAGGCTAGGACACAGCTCGGTACAGTTCTCTAAACGGTGATAAATGACCACCTTTGTGTGAAATGGGTTAGGTGGGAGGGCTACCCTTTGACAAGGCAGAAAATGAAATGATTACTATTGCATTCTATTGACTTGTCTGGTTAGAACAGTTGTGCCTCTTCCTAGAGGTTAATTGGACTTGAACTCAAGAAATTAAGAGGTCAGCTGGGGTCACAGTGACAGCAGGCCCACTTTTAACTTGCTGCTAATAACATTTGGCAGAAAGAGGATGAATCTGGGAATTTTAGTCTAGGTGCAGTTCAATTTCTTTAAGAGTGATGGTTTGTACAGATTATTAAACATACCTTAACTTTGTATCACATACAAAAATACAATATGTTTTCAATTCCTGCCAGGCACTCTTGTATAACTAAATTTTCTTAAAACGATAAACAGTAGAATACATGTTATCTTATATATTTATTTATGCATTCATTCATATGCTTAGAATAGTTATGGAATACTCTCCCTCAAGAAATAAAGAAGTTTCTATTTAAAAAAAAAAAGATTCAGAAAAGATTGACAGTGACATTCAAATGTATTTACTGGGGTCTTTTTTTCTACCCAAGACTAAATACCACCCAATGGAAGGAAAGCAGATTGGAGTATTTTATAGTATGGATGGTAAGGCATATCCTAATGTATAAACTCTCTATTTCACATGTATGTTTGCAAGCTTCATGCATTTTGATTTAAGAATATAGTAAAACAATTGAATTATAACTGCTTCCTAAGAAGATATCCCACTTTAATCACACAGGACTTATTTCAAATCATTGTGCTTTTCTCCATTACTTGACACTTCAGAGTCTCTCCTGTAAACCGACCCTGGCACTGTGTGGTACTTGCCACTTTGCTGATCCTTGGAAGGAGCCCAAGTGAGGGCCAGAGTCCCCAAGTGCTTTCGAGGGGGAGGAGCAGGGTGTACAATGAGCCACAAGGGAACAGAGAGCCTCAAAGGAGACTTGGGAGGAATCTTGGCAGTGTTGTCCAGATGGTGGGGAACAAGGCACATCACCTAATTAGCGGTGCTGCTCCGGCAGCTGTGTCTGTGTGAGGGGCGATGCGGGTGGTGGTGGTGGGGCACCATGAGGGAGTCAGGCAACCCCGGAAGTGCTCAGTGGTGATGCTGCTCCCAGACCTCTGCATTACAGATGTCAGTTGGTGCCAATCAGATACCTGTACTATGTTCCTAAGAACCTGGGTATGATGGAGAAATTCTTTTGGTTCTTTGTCTTAGGGATAAACCCAAAAGAATGACAAAACTCTGGAGAGCATGAACATAGCTCCTTTTTATTTCAGCTTTATTGAGATATATTGGCATATAATATTGTGCAAGTGTAAGATGTACAATGTGCTGTGTTTTATTGCAAGATGATTACCACCATAGCCTTAGCTAATTCCTCCATCATGTCACATAATTACCATTTCTTGTGTGTGTGTGTGTGTGTGTGTGTGTGTGTGTGTGTGTGTGTTGAGAACATTTAAGATTTATTCTCTAAACAACTTTCAAATATACAACATGCTATTTTTAACTATAGTCACCCTGCTGTGCATTAGATACCCAGAACACATTCATGTTCTAAATGGAAGTTTGCATGTACTCTTTGAGCATTATCTCATCGTTTCCCTCACCCCCACCCCTGGTAGCCATCATTCTCTCTAATTCTATGAGTTTAGCTTTTTTAGATTCCACATATAAGTAAGATCATAAATTGTCTTTCTTTGTCCGACATTTAATTCAGCATAATGCCTTCAAAGTTCATCTTTGTTGTTGCAAATGGAAAAAAATTTGTAAACCGTATATCTGATAAGGAATTAATATCCAAAATATATAAAGAGCCCATACAACTCAATAACAACCACCACCACCACGACGACAACAACAACAACAAAACTCTCTCATTAAAAAATGGGCAGAGAAACGGAATCATCATTTTTCCAAAGAAAACATACAAAGGTCCAACAGGCACAGTTCCTTTTTCAAATAAAGTAACTTATTTTCTCTTATATGCCATGGCTTTCCAATAAGAGGCATACCACAATAAAACTCTAGAAATACAGTCATATCAAAGGATCATGGTATACCAACTAGATTCTTTTAGCCACCTTAATACTAAATTTCATTACCGTTCAACTTAATAAATTGCAAAATCCCTAAAACGATCAGAAGAAATATGCCAGGTTTTGATTTATCTTGTAGGGGAGAAAGTGCTCTGGGCTAGAAATGAGGAGACTCACATTTTTTGCCACTTGTTAAAAATAATCCTAGACAAATCATTGAACTATATTGGTCCCCATTCCCATTTGTAAAATGAGAGCATTGGTTTTATTGATCACTAAAAGCCCTTATAGATTTGAAAATTGGAGGGTCTATGGCAGTAGGTCTCAACCTTGACTGTACATTAGAATCACCTGGGGAGCTTTAAATTGAATTAACCTCCAGGGGTGAATGTGGGCACTGGTGGGCCTTAAAAGTTCCCCAGGTGATTCGAATGTGCAGTCAGGGTTGTGACCCACGGCTCTGTGTATGATATCACCAAATCCAGGCCATGCCTATAACTATTGCACTACTCACATTTATCGAGCACTTAATACAGGCCCTGTGCTTGTCATCAATTATATAAATCATGCAATCATTGCAACCTGCTATGAATTGGGTATTATTTGCCCAGTTTTACCCTGTCTTACAAATGAGGAAACCGAGGCTTAGCCAGGTGAAGCAAATCAGCCAGGGACACCCGGCTAGAGAGGGCCAGATCCAGCAGGATTTGAACCTGAGTTGGATGCCAGAACCTATGTTCCTAAGGACTGCAGTTTGCAGCCTAGGAATAGCTGGTCGAGTGCGCCGCTGAAGCAGCCTCAGTCAGTACTGCGGAGACACCCTATGGCAGCCTTCCACAGGCATCTCATGAAAAAAATGCTGGGAAAGTCTCTTGCTGGCTGTTAACGATCATCAATCCTCCTCAGCTGTGTTGCTGCTCTTTGTGCCAGGAGGGTAACCGACCTGCTTTACTAAATCCTGACTCACTTTAGAGAGAACTGAGCGTCTGCCATCTACCCCACCGGGATGCAATTCAGAGAGAAAAGCACCAACTCATATTTGAAGTTAGGCCCAGGTGGGGACAACGGGATGTGGACACCCATGTCTCAGTGCAGGGCTTCCACAAAGGAAAGTGAGGGTAAATTCCTCTTCTTTGAACCGTAATGCCTCTAATTCATTCTGCGGCCTATCAACAAAGCATTAAAATGTGTTTTACCGCAAGGCCCGATTGAAGGGAAGACAGCAGGCTGGAGCTGCCATATACGTATGTGTATATATTTAATCAATCTTTTAAAATGTGCTGTGCCAAAATAAAACTAGTAACTTGAGGGCACAGAATCATGCTTTAAGTGATAAAACTGGCTCATTCATTTCACAAATATTGTTTAAATATCTTCTCTGTGCCTATCCCTACTCTAGGCTCTGAGGTAATTGCAAAATTAGGATGTGCTCCAGGTTGTAAAAGTTCTCTCTGGTTAAGTGAAACATCTATGCTTTATATATTTATAGTTCTGTTCCCTGAGAATTCACAGTGCTTTATACTCTTTCACTGTGTCATAAAAACTTTACAAAATGACATTCTGGTAATAGCACTTGCATATTTAAATTGGGCAATTGAATCATCTTGTTTCCTTGTACTTTAAAGAGCCAGTGCAAGAGAGAAAATGCCATTTGGATGTGACTGTTTAGAGAAGGTGGAGCCTAACAATTGAAGGCTGTCTTTCTTTCCTTCTGTTTTCTTCACTTTCTTTGTTCCCCTCTTCCACCCACAGCCAACCGAGTACTTGGAATTATGACCCAGAGGGCTTTTGGGGAGAGAAGAATTTAGATGTTTCACGACATTAGCAGAGTGGGAATGAGAGCATAAAGAAAAAAGAAGGAAGCAGAGGGAGACACTGGAGTAATTGGACTGTTGCGAACTTAATTGTTTCCTTCACCAAAAAAAAAAAAAAAAAATCACATTAAAGCCCAAACCCCTCACATTATTCTCTTTGGAGATGGGGTATTTAAGGAGATAATTAACGTTAAATGAGTTCATGAGGGTGGGGCCCTAATCCAATGAGACTGGCGCCCTTATAAGAAGGGGAAGAAAGGCCATCGGACCATACTCTCTATATTTGTACAAAGGCTGTGTCAGAACATAGCAGGAAGGCAGCTGCATGCAAGCCAGGTAGAGTAGAGCTCTCTTCAAAAACAGGCTCTGCTTGGGGGCATCTGGTGGTTCAGTGGGTTAAAGCCTCTGCCTTCAGCTCAGGTCATGATCTCGGGGTCCTAGGATGGAGCCCCGCATCGGGCTCTCTGCTCAGCGGGGAGCCTGCTTCCCCCTCTCTCTCTCTACCTGCCTCTGCCTACTTGTGATCTCTCTCTATGTCAAATAAATAAATAAAATCTTAAAAGAAAGAAAAAAGAAACCGGCCCTGCCTGCACTTTGATCTCCTAGCCTTCAGAACTATGAGAAAAATTTCTGTCATTTAAGCCACCCAGTTTGTAGAATCTTATGAGAGCTGGAGCAGACTAATACATGGAGGAAGGCTAGGTGTGGGAGGATGAATGAAAAATTGCCCTTGGCAGGATGCCCAATATGACTCTTATGGAAAGGAATGTTTCATGTGAAATTGAAAGTTTTGTGGGTTTATGCATCATGGGATTCCTCCTGTGACCTCCACGTCTTTAGTAGGACCTGTTACACTTGTGTGTGGTCACAGTTTACCTCTTATTTTGTTCCTGGCAGCCAAGAGGCAGAATTTCACACCTGGGTAGATATAATGCAAACTAGGAACAGCATACACAAAGAGGCGCCTGAGGACAGCTGGTGCCCAAGGGACTACAAGCCAAGGAGAGGAGTGACTTTGCAGAAATTTGGAGGCAGCATTCTCTAAACCTAGAGATATCTATGCTAAAATAGAGGCTGAATGCCATTAGGAACCTCAGGAATCATTTCTAATTATTCCCTTAATTTAAAGATGAAGAAAATGGGGCCTTGAGTCATGAGGGCTAAGGTATCCTTACTCTTCATTCTTGTCCAGCTGGAAAATGACAGTTTTGGAGTTCCAAATTTGGTGCTTTATTGTTTGTTTACTAAAACAGTCCTTCTAGTTTGCTTTAAGCCAGATAATACACACACACACACACATACACACACACGTATATGCACACATATATATTTTTTGCCCCAGTCTCTAGCCCTGTACCATCTCTTGAAGTTTCCCAGTCTTATTCTGATTTGAAAATTCATACAATAATTGTACTCAGTGTTGTTTGAAAGACAAGATGAGGTTATTGAATAAGAAAGTGCCTTACACCTTGTAAAGTTCTGTAAAATGTAGGGTGTTTTTATTTTTTATTCAACTATGTAGTAAATTCACATACATATTTTCATTTTTGTCTGATGAGAGAAATTAGATTTTATTTTAAAATCAGAAACTGTTCAGACTGGAAAAATACGTTCTTGTAACTAGTACTTGACACATTATCATTGATTTTTGTCAGAATGCACACATACAAGCACACATTTCTAGTAGAAACATCCAGCGGATGAGGACAAAAATGAATAGGTACTGACTTTGCAGTTAAATAGGCCTAAGCTAAAAGCTAAGTCCTAGTTACTTCATTTAGTCACTGGAATACATTCCTCGGTTTCCTTCTCTGTGAAATTGGACCGATCACTGGGTTATTGTGGAGGGCAAAGGAGATATGGTTTCAAAAGTGCCATTTATAGAAATACATATTTATGTAATCCTTGAAGAAATGACTTGCCAATGAAATGGGGAAGGCAGAGTATTGCCATTACAGGGTTGCCCAGTGGATGAAAGGGAGAACACACATAGCAAATATTAGTTCACTTCTGAAATATTACTCAGCCATCAAAAAGAATGAAGTCTTGCCATTTAAAATGATATGGACGGAGCTAGAATGTATTATGCTAAATGAAGTAATTCAGTCAGAGAAAGACAAATACCGTATGATTTCACTCATTTATGGAATTTGGGAAACAAAATAGGTGAATATATGGGAGGGGAAAACAAGAGAGCGAGGGAAACAAAGCATAAGAGACTTTTAACAATAGAGAACAGAGGATTGATGGAGGCAAGTGGGGAGGGGATGAGCTAGATGTGTGATGGGGATTAAGGATGGCACTTGTGATGGGCACTGTGTGTTGTATGTAAGTCATGAATCACTGAATTCTACTCTTGAAACCTATATTGCACTGTGTTAACTAACTAGAATTTAAATAAACATGAAAAGAAAACATTAGTTCCTTTTTGTTTTTTTGAAAACCAATCTTAAGTAGATTTAATTTTGTGAAGTGAGAGACAGCTTTTTAAAACTCATTCACAATTATATTAAGAGCTTGTTTCCTTTATATTATTAAAAAAAATCAGGTATGAGAAATAAACAAGTCTAGGGTAACAAATATATATTTGTCAGAGTGGGTTTCCAGTCAGTCCTTAAAGCTGTTTACCTCAGTAAAGAACTGGCTTACAATTGATCCGATTTTCTGTCAGGGGGATTGTGCTAATGTTAACACAGCTCTGCTGGGTCTGGCACATGAAAAGTGTGGCCCCGGAGGGTGAAGGCAGTTCCTGAAAGGGAAAGAATAGAAGGGCTTTTAAACTCTCCAGTTTCTAGTACACGTGAGATCATATTGGATGTGGTACAGACATTGCTTTGCCCTGAACAGTGGAGCAATTCAAAGACTTTTATATTTTTGCATCACAAGTACCAAAGAAAATATTTACATTTTAATCCATTGCATTTTTAAGCTTTTTAGTGGACATTAAGAATATAGCAATTTTGTCTCAACCTGAGTTAATGTAAAGACAAAAAATTTTAAAGGTAAACATTTATTTCATTAAATGTTTTTATTTCATTGGAGATTTAAACAAGAATATCCACAAGTGAGTGGAAAGGTAAACCAACTTTTAAACACTGAAATAGTAAAAAGAAAAAAGAAAGAATTAGAACAAAGGTATTTTGTTCTGTATATTAATTGATGCTTGGGAGCAATTTAATTCTTGACTGGCTTTCAGATACTCAGAAATTCCTTTCCTTGTACACTACTTAGCATTTGATAAGGATCCTGACATTTTGGACATGATTTTTAATTGAGAGTGATAAAGAGATTTTTAAAGTACCCTAAATGTTTTATCTAAAGAGCAATATTAATTTTTGGCAGTGTAAATGTAAAACTAGAGTAAATTCTAGGACACAAAAGACCCATAGAAATCTAAAATACATAATATTCTACATTATTTCTTTTTCTCAGTATAGGAATGACTCTCTAAGGTAATATTTGAGAAAATAATGTTGCTATACTTATTCCAATTTGACTGTGCATCAAAAGCCATTACTAAAAACTAAAATGTGTGAGCTATTAATATTAGAAGATATATATCTTGTTTCTTCAATATCATTCCAGCTTTTTAACCATGAAGTTAATTAATAACATTTTAGGAAAGGGGTTCCTGGCTGCCTCAGTCGGTGGAGTGTACAACTCGATCTCAGGGTCACGAGTCCCGGCTGCACATTGGGTGTAGAGATTGCTTAAAAAAATAAAATCTTAAAAAAAAAAACATTTTAGGAAAGTGTTGAACACAATACTGTTTTAGATACTTTAAGAAATAAAAAATCAAAGAGCAAAAAGGTAAAAATGAGGAATCGTCTTGAGTCCAATATATTCCAAGAAATGATAGACTAGATAGAGTTAAGACTTAGAAATAAAGTAGTTCTCAACTGTTTCCAAAGCTACTAAGAACTCCCCTGTTACTCCAATGGATACAATATTCCCAATAAGTAAGTAAATAAATAAATAAATGTAGGATGGGCTAAATAAAAGTATATGAAAATAGGCATAAAAGTCAATTTTGTAATATTGTCCCAAAAGTGGGCATTAATTCCTTCATTGAGTATCTTAGAGGCTGGATAAATCTAGGCTGTCAGGATAGAAAATAAGTTTTCATTTCATAAATATAAACTATAAAGGATCCAATCTGTTCAGTGGGAGAATTTATCTGGAAGAAGAAAACTGAATCTATATTGGGAGTACTACTTATATTGACAGAAACATATTTGTTGAGGTTTAGAAGAGAATCTCTCCATGAGATCATCTGAATTGGGATTTGAAGCAGTTTTTCACTGCTAGTGAAAGGTCACCACAGTAGCTGTGTGTTGCTTTGTGGCTCCTGCAGCCAATAAGTCCTTTCAAACACCCCACAATTTTCATGGAAGAAATTACTTCTCTTCCACTATGTTCAATTTTGGGAGGTTGCCAAATGAAGTTGCTGGTCCTCTCTCCAGGGAAATCTGGTTTTTGAAGACTTCTTTTAGATCCTCTCACTACCTGTACAGCCACATGGATTTTTCTCTCTCGAGGGCTGAGGAATACAAAGATGGAAAAAAAAATGGTCAACATTTGTTTCTTCATTTCAGCTACAGATCAGTTCCTGCTTTTGAACTCCAGACAGTTGCCTGCTTTTTCTAAAAAACAAAAAAAAAATTAATACATATATATAGATCTATATATAGATAGCTATCTATATAGATAGATTTTATTTATTTGACAGCACAAGCAGGGGGAGCAGTAGACAGAGGGAGAGGGAGAAGCAGACTCCTGAGGAGCAGGCAGCCTGATATGGGGACTTGATGTGGGGCTTTGATCCCAGGACTCTGGTATCATGACCTGAGCCAAAGGCAGACGCTCACCCAACTGAACCACTTGTGTGCCCCAACAGTTGTCTGCTTCTTCAATATTCATTTGATATTCTAAGTGACTCCATATTCTTACAGTAATTTTTCTTTTGGCCAAGAGTGAGATTTGTTTTTTGCTAGAAACTAAGAGCCATCAATACTAAGAGTCAACAATGCAGTGAGCCTAAGCTAAAACCTCCTAGGCCAACCATACATATAGGTAAGTTAAGACACAGTTGGGCCAAGAGTTCAATCTGGCACGGAAGTGATCAAACATCACCCAGTTTCTGCTACCTGTGATACCATCCTGCAAGTGATACAGACGTTGCTTTTCCCTCTTATATATTGAACGCTTGTATGTGTCAGGCAGTATAATGAGGATTGGGGTATGAATTACATCTTTTAATCCTTATAACAAACTTATAAAATAGGTCCTAGTATAACAACCATTTTACTTAAAAGAAATTGATACTTAGAGGGAGTACAGTTAGAGAATTTTCCCAAGTCTCACAGTTAGCAAATGGCAGAGCTAGAAGATGTAAGTCCCTCAGAGATTAGCTAAAGAAAGTACAGTCAATTAGAAAGACGTATGGATAAAGTTTTCTCCAAAATCTTTTCTTCTACTTTAGAAATACTTCTCTCCAATTCTTTCTTT
>CM053607.1:30323011-30363260 GCA_028646535.1 Procyon lotor | reverse complement strand
CTCAAAAAAGATTTTTCAATTCCTAGACCTGGGGAGAAAGAGAGAAATGCCTTTGGTGCTTGTCCAAGGCCACAGAGTTCATTCCAACTTTTATCAGTACTCGAGAAATTATTTTGATGTTCCAATCTGCAGATTTGCTAGAATTATTTTTATTTGGTTTTGAACACAGATGAGAAAGAAGTGCAATTTGGTATGTTCTCTCAAAGTCCTACCTTTTACCATCTTTCAAAACCTCCATTCTTTACATGAGTCTGTACAAGAATTTACTATTTAAATGAATATTAACTGTGACTAGAAGAATAACCTATAAGAAGGTAATTTTCACATTCCTCAACTTTCCAGAGAGGACACCATTGAGGCCACTGTTGTCCCTAGCATTCAGATCCCCAAAATGATAAATGATTAACATGGCTTTTTTTTTTTTAAATAGAAGAAAAAGAGGAGCAGTTAGAAAATTATCTAAGAGAGGGCACCTGGGTGGATCAGTTAAGTTTCTGCCTTCCGCTCGGGTCGTGATCCCAGGATACTGGGCTGCATCAGGCTCTCTGCTCGGGGGGGAAGCCTGCTTCTCCCCCTCCCACTCCCCCTGCTTGTGTTCCCTCTCTCCCTGTGTCTCTCTCTGTCAAATAAATGAATAAAATCTTTAAAAAAAAGGAAAGAAAATTAAGAGGAAACATGTATTTAGGAATCCCTGAAGCTGAGGTTAATTAGTGTATTTATCTTTTTCCCCCTGAATGTCTATGTATATGTTAAATGATTCTGAAATTAAATATCGTATGAACATGCAATATTAAATGTATCAGGAAACGTGAACCCTATCAAGATCACTTAGGAGCTCATTGAAGAATAGATCAACTGATCTTACTGACTGAAAGAATCTTTCAGTTCATTAGACAAAGCAAAAAAAAAAAAAAATTGCTTTCAACCCATAGCTTTATGTATGGTTATTATAAGGTACTGTTCCTACAACCTATAAACTAAATCAATTGTTGTAAGTAGATTACATCTAAACAGGTTTTAGAGCTAAAGAAATCTATGGGTTTTCTGAGCCAGTCCACTTATATTAGAAAAGGGATTGTTGATAGAGTATTTTCAAGGATTATCACCAAGAAAAGCAGATTCAAATATTGGGTAGAGCTCTTCAAACTTCCCAGTCAGGAAGTTGTGGTTAGTGTTCTGTTCCTTGTTGGGAACAAGAAAAGTTTCAGCAAAGATCAACACTAGCTGAATGACATCACCTGAGGACTTTCCCAGATGGGACCAAGGTTACCTCAAGTTAAAATGGCTTTCCCTTCTCCTTATGTTCTGATCAACTGGATGAGCCTTGATAATCAGTACAGAATACAAAACATTAAGAGATGTCAAGACAATGTCAGGACAAGTTGACATCCTTTTTTGTTTGTTTTTAAAGCATTGTTCAAACAGCTTTCACTCTAGCCAATTAATCTATAACTGTGTAATATGGCAATGGACCACCATAAAATGCCATTGGGAGAACCTTCTTTTGATTTTTTTTCTTTTTGTGGAAATGTAAACGAACTTGAAAATTAGTAAAGTAAAACGAGGCTGCTCTAAAAGTGATGGTGTGAGTCATTATTCAGGAGAAATGGCTGTGGTCATGTCAATCCATCAGAACATTTAGCATCACCTAATTCATCACCATGGTTAAGGGCAGAAAATAGAATTTTTCCAGAAGTATAACCTCTTAGATACTTCTCTTGACTATTTGAGTTTTATTAATATAGTCTCCAAAATTTGGTGATATTAATATTAGAATGGTTTATTATGCAGGCTGTAATGTTCAATGAACTTTTCTTATAATCTTCCTCTGTACTTGCTAGTTAAGAACTTTGATATTAACTTGTTTCTTCATCAGTAAAATAGTGTTACAGTACCTACTTGATATAGTGGTTATTATAAGGCTTAAATTAGATATTGAATGAAAGCATTCAATATATACCAGATATTTAATAATTTAAATATTTTAATTGCAAATAATTTAATTGCAGGTAGTTTTATATCATTATTGTTAATATCAGAGACCGTGAGTTTTGGAGCACTTATATAAGAACTGTGAGTTTTCAGTAATGCTGCACAGAGATTTCAGTTGTTGGGAGGGTTAAGCTTTGTATCTCTTGTGTATCCCAATCACAGGATTTCTTGGGAGAGTCAGGGTTGGAATTGCTAAGCGATCCATTGGTGGAGCCAGAGGCCAGGATATAGCTTTAGGGCAGTGTGAAGTAGTCCTATTAATACTTCATTTGGATAGGCAAAGAGGCAGAGGCTTCCACCAACCCCACCCGACTCAATCACAATAGTTAACAGCATAAATTAATAAAAATAAGTTAAATAATAAGATTTAACAGTAATATAAGAAGAGAAATGGAGGTTTTAAAATCAGTGATAGAAATACATGCATTTAATAAACCCAGGCATTATGCTAGTGAAAAAGGCAATTAAAATGTTATGCATGATTCCCTTTATATACCATTTTCTAAATGACAAAACTATAGATGAATAACAGGTTAGTGGTTACCAGGGACTAGGCATGGCGGCATAGGGATTGGTGTAGCATAGGAGGGTCACATTGTGGTGATGGAACAGTTCTGTGTCTTGACTGTGGTAATGGTGTCATACATGGGACAAAATTTCTTAGAATTACACACACATGCACACACAAGTGCATATAAAAATTGCTGAAATCTGAATATCTGTGATTACCAATACCGTGTAAATGTCAATTTCCTGGTTTTAATATTGTATTATAGTTATATAAGATATTACCATTGAAGAAAGTTTTTTGAAATGTGTATGAGGCTTTCTGTACAAGGCTTTGCAAGTTCTTTGAGAATATAATTATTTCAAAATACAGAGTTTAAAATTTTAAACATAAGCAAGAGGATTGAGGGAATGATCACGAAAGGCCTAAAATGTAGAACTCTTAATAATTACGCAGCAAAGCTATTTAAGCATAAAAATCCATAAAATACAGATTTGATTATATGATTTTTAAACATCTGCATTCTCAAATATACCATGAATATATTAAAAAATCAAATAAAAACTGTGAAAATTATTTATGGCAAGATTTACAGACAAAATGTTGTTCCCGATAGTACATAAAGAGCTCTTATTGTTAAAAATAAGAAAAGCCAAAACGCCCAGAAAAAATCGGTTACAATATGCTAGTATAACAAACAAGAAACAAGAAATGTCAAATAAATTAAGTTAAAAAATTAAGTCATTTCCTTACCACAGATCCATTAAAATTTACATTGTAGAAGTATCTTTATTAACATAGAAAAATATTTATGATTTACTCATAAGTGAAAACAGCAGGTAACAGAAATATATTGTAATAGAAACTTCTATTTTCTCTTTAATCTTTATCATTTAAAATTAGCAGTTCATGGGGTGCCTGGGTGGCTCAGTGGGTTAAAACCTCTGCCTTTGGCTCAGGTCATGATCTCAGGGTCTTGGGTTCAAGCCCCGCATCTGGCTCTCTGCTCAGCGGGGAGCCTGCTTCCCCTTCTCTCTCTGCCTACCTCTCTGCCTACTTGGGATCTCTCTCTGTCAAATAAATAAATAAAATCTTTTAAAAAATAAAATAAAATAAAAATTAAAATGAGTCTGTAACCTTTAAGTTTAAAGTAGCTGTAGCTGGCTAAAGTTTGCATGCTTTTATAACATAGAAAAAATGTGATATTTAAATATCATCAATTTTCTTATCTTTCAATAGCCAAACATACATTATTTGCGATTTTAATACTAAATATCTTGGTTGCGAAATTCATTAAAAGAAGCCTATCCTTATTGATTAGAAAAGTGTAATATTGAAGATTTGGAAACATTAACAAAGAAACAAGAAAAACTATAGATTTTGTGGTTATTATTACTGAATATTTAAATTTTCTGATAATAAAAAGTTAATTCTTTAAACATGTCTCATGCTTTTTCACGTGATTTTTTTTTTTTCAAGAGAGAGATGTGCACATGCAAGGGAGGGGAAGGGGCAGGAAGAGAGGGAGAGAATCTTAAGCAGGCTCCATGCCTTGCATGGTGCCTGATGTGGGGCTGGAAGCAGGGATCCACTTGGGGCTCCAAGCCAGGCACCATGTCATGACCCTGACATGATGACCTGAACCAAAATCAAGAGTCAGATGCTTAATTGACTGAGCCCCCCAGGCGCCCCTCACATGATTCTTTTTTCTGTGGTTCTATTGTCACAACATAATGAGTGCTCAGGAAATATTTCTACAAAACCTAAAAAGAAACCCTGAATAGAACGAATGTGAATCCTGTGTCTATTGTCTCACTGAAATATTCACATCTCAAAACAGTTGCTGTAATGGATCCTACATTGGTATGAAAAGATGCGCCCTCTGTTCCTTGTGAATATTTGCAAATTAAGCTAATAACGATGTTTTATTGAATGGCTTTTTCAGGGACCTGGGTCTGATTCCTCACTTTTTTTTTTTTGGTGGGAAGGTTGTGTTAAGAGAAGTTTTTTTGTGCTTTTTGTTTTGTTTTGCTTTTTAACCATCATTCTACTCTATTTTCAAAAATAAGAGAAAAACTGTTACTGTTCAAGATGACCAAGAAAGTCTGTTTTGGTCATGGGAGAAATGTGACCCTGTGGTTCTAGAACAAAAGTAGAGGCAAGGAATGCCCTGTACAAACAAGATCTATTGTTTTGCCAGTGGAGAGTCAACTGACATGGTTAAGGAGAGTTGGTTTTTTTATCCCTTTAATAAATACACAGCCAATATGTGGGCTATTTGGAAGTTTCTTCTTCTAGGAAATCATTAAATTACTCATATAACAAGCTTATTAGTTGTTAATCGCTGTGTTAAATACTGAAAGTGCAAATATAATTAGGACATGATCCCCATCTTTGTAGAATATCACAAAGAGGCAGACAGTTAAGCACATTTTTGCGCTATATTATAATAAGTGATAAGGAAAAAAGTAAAAGGTACAAAAGAGAAGCAAAGGATTGTGATACCTTTTTTTTTTTAAGGGAAAGTTTCAGCAAAATCTGGTCAAAAGAAGTTGCAGAAATTTATTTGGTAGGGTAAGTGAGATTTTGCCTAGCAGTCAGTATAGAAATGATAATCCAAACAAAGAAGAGATTGTATATGTGGGACTATTTCTCAATTCCCAGTTCTGTCCCATTAAAGTCACTACTTTCAAAAAAAGAGAGAGAGAGAGAGAGAGAGAGAAGAGTATATACAATCACAACATATAAAGCAATACAGAACCATTAGTTTCCAGTACAGAAGGAGCTTAAAGCATGGTGGTGCAGACAGACTATGAACTAACCCTCTCCACCTCATGATCCCCTACTTCCTGGTCTTCTCACCTTTGTGTAATCATTTCCCCTTAATGGTGGGTTGGACCTGGGATTTTCTATTAACCAATAAACTGTGGCAAAGGTGATAGATTGCTACTTCTGTGCTTTCATAACATTGTATAAGACATCTTTTCTGGTATCAGACCTGCCAGGAAAATTGTTGG
This sequence comes from Procyon lotor, assembly GCA_028646535.1. NCBI lineage: Eukaryota > Metazoa > Chordata > Mammalia > Carnivora > Procyonidae > Procyon > Procyon lotor. The sequence continues at coordinate 30,357,743 of CM053607.1, read as the reverse complement.
TAACATCTGGAAGTTGTGGGTAGCTCCCAGCTAACAGCCACTAGAAGCTAAATGCCTCAGTCCTACAGCCCTAAGGACATGGAACCTGCCAACAACCTAAGTGGCCTTAGAAATGAATTCCTTTCCTGGTGGAGCCATCAGGTGAGACCTTATACCTGGCAAGCAGTTTGATTGCAGCCTTGTGCGATCCTAAGCAGAGAATGAAACTGAGATGGGCCAGACTCCTTCCCCACAGAAACTGTGGGATGATAAATTGTGTTGTTTTAAGCTGCTAGGTTTGTGGTAATTTGTTATGCCGTGATAGATAACTAGTGCAAATGATGAAGAGAAATAGACTGGAAGACAAGGAGAGAGATCACAGAGGGTCTTTGGTTAGAGAACATACCAGTAAAACAAAAAATATCAGTTAAATTGCTATTCCAACAAGCTAGTGAAGAGACAATAAAGACTGTAAGGTAGTAACAGAGTAAATGAAGAAACATACCTCTAGTTGATAGTTGAGCAAAATCATTCTGGGCAGAGGATGCAACAAGCAAAACCTAACACCTACTTTCACCCCCCCACATACTCACAGAATACTTGTCTTTATTAAAAATACAAATTAATTAAAAAATTATTAATTTAACCTATGTTTATTCAATACTTATCATATTCTAGGAATTGTAATTCTTTTTACTGACTAGAAGTAACAAGTGATAAGGAAAAGCATACACGTGCGTTTCTACAAGATTTAATTTAATGAATATTTTAAAAATGTCACCATGAGATTGATCCAGTCTACTGATGTGGCTGTTGTTTTGAGCCTGAAGTTCTGGGAATATCTCTGATATCCACTAGTTTTCTTCAGTAATCTTCATGATTATCAGAAAGTGCAACAAACCTGGTCTGGAAAAATATTAATCTGACCCTGTAATAGAGTCATTATGTTAAGTAAGATAAGGAATAGTTCCTATCTGGGAGTTTTAAGGAAAGAGACATTAATTAGAACCTAAAAGTATATCCATACTGAGGAGTAAACATGGTAAATACACCTAAAGTACCCAGAAATGCTGTTTCCTGCTTTTACTTCTAGATCCCAAAGGAATTCCTTTGTGTTCAGCCACCTTGTTTCCCTTCTTTGTCATAAGTTAATTAAATTGTCCAATTTTATTTGGAAGATAGCTATATTTTTACTCTATAGCTTATCTTTTTGAGATAAGCTTTGTGTTTATATTCCCTACTGGAAAAATAAAAATAATTATCAGATTTTAACAACAATTTTAATCATTCAGGTGTCAGTTATATCAAATTTAGCTGATGGAAGCAAATGGTGAAGAAATTTAAGAAAACAATTGTCCCAATATATTGTCAATATAAAAAGGAATATTTTTCTCCTTTGTACAACATTGGAGACCAAACTTGTTTAATCATAAAGACTTGCCCCTGGTCTAGTATTACTAAAGATTGTCTTGTCTTTGGCATCCTAACTCTATAATCTCAGTTCTCTTTAATATGGATATTTACCAAGGTTTTCTTCAAAACAGACCGGTTTTAATATGTATGGAACAAGTGTTACCAGCCATAATCCCTCTTCTCTATGAGCTTCTTAAAATTTTAAGACAAGTTTTATTGTGATAGCCAATTTTCAAAGATGTCTGCACAAGTGACCATGCCCGCCAGTATTTGCACTCTTCAGTGCCTCTCCTTTAAGCTGGACAATGCAGTAACAAGCTTAGAGCTCATGCACCACAACATAAATGACTCTGTGTGACTGTCAAACTCACAGAAGAAGAAGTTTTCACTCTGAAGTCTTGGGAGGCTTGCTCAGGAAGCCAGCCCCCATGTAAGATGGTGCACTATCATGATACCACCAGGTTGCAAGGAAACATAAGGTGAATATGTGGAGAGGCCTTGGGAAGATTCAGATCCCCAGCCAACCCCTCACTCCTCCAGCCTCCCAGCCTAAGTGCCAGATGTGAGTGAGGAAGCCATCCTGGTTATCTAGACACCCGACTGGACCATCACTCAATTTCAAACTCCTGAGAGACTCTAAGAACTGACCACCTGAGGCCAGCCAACCTGCAGAATTGTGCGAGATAAGAGTAAATTGTTATTTCATGCTGCTAAGTATTGAGATGCTTTATTGAATTATTTGGGCAATAGATACCCAAAATATTTAGTCCCTGGAAAAATTGGTTGTTCTCCTTTACTGATATATTCATCACTGGTTACTTCATGAAAAGTTTAAGTACAGAGGGGTTGAATTTTACATGAATCACGATTTTAAGGGTAAAATTTTTATGCCTATGTATAGGCAAGAACTTACCCACCTTTTTGACTTTCAAATAATTTTATTTCTCATTTGATAAGCATTTTGGCACTAGCAGAAACACCACAAAAAGGATTTCGAAAATTATTTCTCTTATTTCTGAAAAGATTAAAATGTGGGATAATAAATGCAGGCCTCTGCCAAAATTGATTTCCCACTTAAAATTTATCCAAACCTTCAATTTTTACTAAGGAACATATCTTTCTTGGAACACTTAGTTTCCCTCACTTTCCATGCCTTCGGTAGCAGTTGGCTTACTTATCAGGACCATTTACGTCACTTGATTACTGAATAAAAGAATTCAACACATATATTTGAGTGGTAATGATATGCCAGGCACTACTGTAGGCACTGGGAATGGAACAGTAAACAAATAGTCCCTAACTATTTGGAGTTTACAGATTAGTAGAAATGACCATCACCTGAGGTTTCCAAGTTTTCTCTGTTCATGGACCTTGTATTTTCTAAATGAGCTTTTTCATGGTGCTCCTAGACAAAAAGAAGTACCTAACATTCCACTTAATAAGTAGTGAAATCCAAAACACTTAATAGGTATTTTTGTTGTTGTTCTAACAACCTATTGCCTATAAACAATACACATAAAGAAAAAATTCATTCTTCCTTAACTACAATTACTTAGGTCTTAAGCATCATGCAGGTTCTCAAGCGTTGGAATCAGATTGGACACCACTACCCTCATTTGCTATATTACATTTATAGGTAGTGCTTTCTTTGTATTACAGGAACCACTGAGAACTCTGCTTCCTAAGGATATGATGACATTGTGTCTTCTAGCAACATCTAATATACAAACTATGAATGATCTTGGACTTCTAGTTTATATAGTTCCAGCAGATACAAAGGACCACTGTGTTTCTTTCAAACTTTTAAAATTAAAAAAAAATTTAATATCCTGGGGCACCATAGTGAGTTTACTCCAGTGCCTCAGCATGCCTGTGTGTGGTGGCCCTTGGGAACCAAAGAAAAGACAAAGAATGCAGAATAATATAGCCTGCCTGTAATGTCAGAGTTGGATGCTTATGAGGATTTCACCTACCAAATTCTGCACAGGTCAGCTACCAGATTAAAATTTGATGTAAACTGGCTTCATCAAAATAACAACCCAGCAAAGATTATCAATACGCTAAGATATTAGTGAGTAGGCAAAATCCAATCTACCGAATTCATGAGATCTGAAGGTCAATTATATCTAAGTAGAGTTTAGAATTAAATAATTATTTGGTCATGACAGGAGCTATAAATGCAGAAACAAGGCTATATAATTCATATAGAATATACATTTGTCCTCTGGATGTAGCATGTTTTGTCTTTTAACCTGAAAAGTGAAAAAATCTTTCTTATATTTCAGAAATTCACTGTGATTGCGGAGATGGAAGTCCTCTCTGACCAGATATGGTACAAAGAGAAAAAAATCTCAGAACTTTTATAACCCATCTATTATATATAATAAATATACAGATTATAAAATACCCTATGCCTACTTGGAAAAAACTAGTCTTTGCTTTCCAAAAGAGAGCTAAGATTTTTTTTTAAAGATTTTATTTATTTATTTGACAGAGAGAGAGAGATCACAAGTAGGCAGAGAGGCAGGCAGAGAGAGAGGAGGAAGCAGGCTCCCCTCTGAGCAGAGAGCCCGATTTGGGGCTCCATCCCAGGACCCTGAGATCATGACCTGAGCCGAAGGCAGAGGCTTTAACCCACTGAGCCACCCATGCACCCCGAGAGCTAAGATTTTATCTAAAAATAAGATATGAAGATTTTGTCATTATACTAAAAATAATTAGATGTACAAAAACCTCAGACTAGGTCCTTTAGGTATCTTTATACTATATCATTTAATAAAAAGATGGAGAAAAAAGAGGAAATAGCTCTATGAAATATCAAATTTAATTTACTTATATTTCAAGAGCACTTATTACGTATCAGTCTTTTAACATGTATTCACAGCCAACAATAGAATATTTACTATTGTTAATCAATTGAATTGTCGGGGGAAGAAATTGCACACTGCCAGCCCATTGGCCATCTCCACTTAGTGATGTTTTCTGGCCTATACCCCTTAGAAATTTTTCAATGTAAAATTAACATTTAAAATTCAGTTGTTTCAAAAAGAAGTCTAAATTATGATTTTCTTGTGTGCAGTGGAAGATCTGGTAAACTTGGCCTTAAAGGAACCATCTGATGCTATGTGGGGGTGTGTCTTTAAGTGGGCAATTCACTCTCCAGTTCTATTCCTTGTTTGTATCCTACTTATTTAACTTATTTGTAATTTATGCCTGGGCCTGTAAGCATTTGAGTTTGTGAATCCTGCTAGAAGATAGTTGATTTGTCCAGATAAGTCCTAAATCATAAGGGTAATCACAGAATGATGATAAATATTTTAATAAAGGGCATATAAAATCTCTTGGTTTTACAAATCACACCCATAAGTCAGCTTTCTTCCCCCACTCCTTTGGAAGAAGTGCAAAGAGAAAACAATATTTAGTGTCTCCTCAATCACAATCGAGTTTTACAAACTCAACTTGTTATGTAAACTTCTGGTGAGGGAGACTGTCAGGAAAGCACTTAAGGAGAAGTAGTGATCATGTAGAAAATCTAATAAAATACAGAGATTCACTATAGAAATCTAAACGCAGCTAAAGGCAAATCTTTTCCAGTAAAAATTTATTTAAATTTTTTTTATTTTATGGATTAAATAAAATATATAAGGATAAAAAATTGCAAATGACTAAAAGGAAAGATGCCGCACCTTCTCTCTTTATGAAGCCTACCATCTGTTTTAAATATAGCATTTTTAATTCTGTCACTTATTTTTGTATTGTTATTTCTTTTAAGAGCAATTTGAGGTGATTCATAAAATTTAATACAATGGAGAATAGGGTCATTAAAATGCAGAAAGAACATAAGGAGCTGGATATTTATCCTAGTTGATTTAGAATACTGTATTTGTGCACTAAAATTAGAAACAAATACCTTCATATCTAAAACAAAAAATTAAGAGAAAGGAAGAAAGAAACTTGGTAAATTATTCTGTCTGTTGTAGGAAGGATACACATTTATCTAAAGAAACATTCCTACATAAAATTCAAAGGTAAATGTTATATGCGATGCCTTATTTATAAAGAGGTTTGGCTGTAAATTAAAAAACAAATAACGATAGCTTAAACAGGTGTAGGCAACTTTTTCAAATGGTCTCCAAGGTTCCCATTCCCTGATGTGTGTTCTCTATATAACCCTCTCCACTGGAGTGTGGGTCTGGAAATATAATGGCTTTCAATTCCATGATTAAGTTGTACAATATAAGCAAGGTGATGGCATTTTGCAAATGCCATTAAAGTACCAAATCAATTGACTTTGAATTTATCAAAAGGAGATAATTCTGAGCAGGACTGATCCACTCCGGTGAGCCCTTAAAAAGAACTAGATCCTTCCTAGAAGAAGAGACTTGGGTGCCACACCAGAGAACCTCCTGCTGGGACAGTCTCCAAAATCTGAGAACCATTCCTGGCTGATGACTAGCAAGAAATTGTAACTTGAGTGCTACAACCACTAGGACCTGAATGCTGCCAACCCAGGTGTTGGGAAGAGGCCTCAAGAGCATTGTGTGAGGTTGCAATCCCAGCCAGTGCCTTCCTTCAGCCTTGTGATACTCTGAAAAGAGGACACAGCTTACCCATACCTGCATTACTGCATTTACCCATAGTAAATGGGTGCTGTTTTAAATCACTAAGTTTGTGGTAAATCCATTATGCAGCCCTAGAAAACTAACATAACAACACATAATTTCACTTCTTTTTCACTTAAAAGTAACCTGAAGATGAATGCCCAGGACCAATGTTAATCTGACTCAACAGGATCCAAGCAGCTCTATGATTTTGCCATTCTTCCTGTTACTTCATGATTCAAAATGGTGGCTCAAAATCCAACAATCGCATCTCCTAGTAAGAATAAGGAAGAAAGAGCATAAGAAAGGGCACATCCATTCCTCTTTAAGAAATATTTGTGCTTTTCTCTTCCTGGCCATTATTTTGCTACCAGCCATGTTAGTTGTATGTGTGGTTGAGTAAAGGAAGGATTTTGATAAGCTAGAGAAATAGAAAGCTAGCATGCTACTAGATTGTCTCTCTTAAATGAAAGGTATATTAAGGGGTTAGATTACCACAAACTTGTGTCTATTTTAGGTTATTTTTGGAAGAGGGGTCTATATGCTGTCAAATTATGGAAAAGATCAGACTTTGCATCCAATTATAGTCCTACAATTTACTATGTAGTTTGAAAGACTAGAGTAATTTCTCTGAGCATCAGTTTGTTTTTGTAATCTGTAAAATATAGGCAATTATTCTAAAGTGTAAGCATTGTTGAAGGAGATTAAGTAACAACACAAAGAGGCATGGGAGATGAGGTGCCAGTTATGAAATGTTACACTCCAGTGTGGTAGCTGCCTTCACTTACTAAGAAGTGTAGATCATGAGGTTGTGCTAGTTAGGAATATTGTAATTATTTTTTTCTTTATCAAAGAAGAACTTTTGCATCAGCTTCAGAATTTGGGTAAATATGTGTTTGAAATCACAGATTACTGCAATAAATATCATGGATAGAAAAAAATGAATGTGTTTTTAATCTACCAGCTTGTTCACAATTTATCTAAACACTATAGGAAAATGAAATGGAATTCCAATAGACTTGACAGGAATGAATTGGTTCCCAAAAGTATGACCATGTAACTGAGTAAAACAATCTATTAGATAAGGCCACTTAGGATAGCCAACTTAAATATCAAATAATATCTTTTAAGAATAATGAATTATGTTAAATTGACATTTACTTACTTTGTTGATGATTAACCAACAATTTTAGCTGCTACTTAAGGTTGCTCGTTTGGATGTAGTAAACCAGTGCTGTTAATGTGGAAGAGGTATAAGTTTCCTATTTGCTAGAGCTGGTAAATATTTATTTATTTCCTTATTAGATAATATACATTTTGTTTACCAAGAAGTCAAAATGAAATCAAGGTGAGGGGATTAAGACAGAGCCCTACTTTCTTTATGCACGATATTTAAATCACCTGCTTTGTTTGTCAAAGTCTTTTCTCTGCACTCTGATTTTGGCTGTAGAATCAGAAAATAGGCTTTGGAAATGTACTAATAGACTTAAAATTATGATAGGCTTTATGATTCAGACTTGGGATGGCTCCTGTAAGTCGAATTAAAATCTGGCAAGAGATTTATGAATGCTTCACACACAACACTCCTACATAACTATTTTATTATTCTCAGTCACTTGCTCTATAAGCTAAAATAATGTATAGCACAATGATCACAGTTGGAGTGGCTATAAACCAAACTTGATCCTCTCATATGTAAGATAGATTAAATGATCTAATCTTGTAGTTTTGTGTAGAAGAAAGAAAATATGTTTTGGGAGCATATGCAGAACATTAATTGGTCCCATATATTTTGGATTAATGTGTCTGTGAATTGAGAGTATTATTATATAAAATAACAAAAATATAAAAATATAATACATATATTTCTGTGTATATATATATACCTACATTTATGGATATATATAGGTATATATACACATATATGCCTCATAGATGTACGTTTGCATTTTGTGGTATATACATTTACATGTCAAGAATACTAGCAATAGCAAAGTCCTTTATAGCAAAGGCAGATAAAAATTTCAGGAAATTTATATTTATTCATGTTATCATTCAATTATTTTTCTCAATTTGTGTTTGTGTGTAAGATATCTGGAAATTAAAGACTTACAGACAAGAAAAAGCAAACAGTAGTGAAAAATAATAGCAAATTCAACAATAAAAGAAATGTCCACCTAGAAATATAAAATATAGCAAATTCAACAATAAAAGAAATGTCCACCTAGAAATATAAAATAAGTGACTATAAGTATGTAGAAGAGTATCTTGCTTAATATTGACAAATCCCTCAAGATCATTTTAAAAACCTACTGAATTTACCTAAAAATATCAAGTAATTATGGAAAATTAAAAATGAAGTATCACACATTTTTCCTTTTTAAAAAATCATACTTATCTTTGTTACATTGGACATGATAACAGAAACTACAATAATTAAAATTGTGAATTTCCTGATTATAGTTTGTTAATTTGCTTCCTTAATGATTATATTTGTAAGCCATTCAAACACTAGTTTTACAGAAAATCCTTTTTATAACAAAAAAAAATTCCTGAATTATAAATAATTGAGCCCTATTATTGTCTGTGTGTGGGCCAGGGAGTAGGAGAAAGTGGAGTAGTTAGCCTTAATTATCTGGATAATTTATTTCTGTCAACCCAGCCTTGGTGCCCTTTCCTTTCAAAACTGAAAAGTTATATTAGAAATTATAGTTCGTCTTAAAGGAACTATAACATTAGAGATGACATTTCAGCACATTTGAGGATAAGTTATTTTCACTATGTCACCTTTCTCTGTGATAGTTGTGCAGTGTTCCTATCCCAGGATAGAGATTGAGTGAGTAGATGACAGGAGGGTCAGGGGACTCTTCTCTTTCACTCGAAGGCTCCTACCATTGCCATAGGAAATCAGATTGTTAGCATGTCAGCTCAGTGTGTCAGATTCCCCTGAGTGCTGCTCGGCCAGCTAAGAGAAAATACCTTGTGTATTGGCTGTGGATGTCCCTTAACAACACCCAGTCACTCAGTCATGCAGCCTAAATGGGGCAGCACACAACACCTTCACACTAGTGTACGATAACTGAGCTTTCCATCGATGTGCCTTGACCTTATAAGAAGGCACAGCGAAGGGCCAGGGTGAAGAGCCCAGAAAGCCTTGATTGCTACTAACCTTCTCTTGTCTGTTAAAAATGGCAGCTCCTTTTACTCCAGTCAGTCAGAAACAAATGCAATAAAACAATCTTTACTCAGAAAACCAGTATTTCTTTTATGCAGTGATGAAATACAGCCACTAGATGACACCAAGAGATAGTTTCTATATGTCTGATTAATATCCTACACTCAGTTGCCTGTTCAAAGGTAACATTCTTGAGATTTTCATTGAGATCACAGATGTAGGTCAATTAAGTATTCGGAATTTTTCAAATTGCCTTGCTTCAATATTGTCAATTGCCATCTATTCAGGAAGACAAAATTAAAATCCACCTGAAACAGAAATAAAACAAAACCGTTGGGTATGGGTCATCTGAACACCCAACCTCAAACATTTCCACTTTTGTTTCCTGTTGTACATGCACCATCAATGAGCTGTCATTTTGGAAAGTTTCTGCCAGTACTCTGTCATAAAACCTCCTCAAGGACCTGAAATTCAACAGTAATACTTCTCTTCAGTCTACATTTTTTAATCCAAGTCCTAGAATATGCATTTTTACATGGTTGCAAATAATTGGCCTGCTCCTATGTCTGTATCAGCAAGAGAAAAAACAAAACCAAACCAAACCTGTAACTATTAGTAAGTTTCAAATCTCAAATGATTATCAATATTTTCTTCAAAAAACAACTGATGTTTTATCTTGGATTTAGTATGCTGATGGTTCACTGCCAAATTTATGTAATTTGTATCCTGGGAATAGTCTTTAACTTTAAAATAGTAGTTTCCTCCCATAATACAATACTGTTTTAGTAGCAGGGTATCTGTTTTATTTTTTTTTTTAACTTATTTATTTATTTGAGAGAGAGAGAGATCACAAGTAGGCAGACAGGCAGGCAGAGAGAGAGGGGAGAGAGGCCCCCCTTTGAGCAGAGAGCATGATGCGGGGCTGGATCCCAGGACCCTGAGATCATGACCTGAGCCAAAGGCAGAGGCTTAACCCAGTGAGCCACTCAGGCGCTCCATAGTAGCAGGGTATCTGTATGATAATAGTTGCATACAAGTTTCAGAATCCACTGTCTGAACCAGTAAAAATCTCCAGAAGTTCAAGATCATGAATAAACAGTTAATATTAAATACATAATTCTAGTAAATGTTACTTAAAACAACTTTGTAAGCTTCTATGTGTAGCTTCAAAATATAATAATGATTTTGTCATTTAGCTGGCATTACTACATGGTCAATTAAATTGCATTTTTTTATCAAAGATATTTGTTATTAGAAAAAGACTGTATATTAATTACATTATGGAGGAAAAAAATGCTCTTGATCCTAAAAGTAACATGTTAAACACAATCATGTCCAAGAAGCAAATGTGTAGAAATTAACAAAACACAAGGTCATACTCAGGTATTGAATATTAATTTAGTAAAACATATGCACATCTATTAACTTACAAATGTAAAATGACAAAGAAAAATTCAACACTCTATTCTAGTTATTCAGTACATCTTTTCTGTTCCCTTTATGAATGTTGGACCATTACATGTCTGATTTTCCTGAGTTTTATGGGTTTCCTGAAATTATGGCAGGCTTTTCATATTTAAATAGCACTCATATTTTAAAATCAATATACAGAGACAAATTTCACATTGAGTATCTTCCTTAAAAAGGTTGACTAATTTGCATAAAAACACTGGTACTTATATAGACTTCCTTATTTATTTCTTTTTTATTTTCTTAAGTGAAAAATCTTAGGATGGACCCACTTAAAAACTTGGTTTGTTCTTGGGGTGCCTGGGTGGCTCAACTGGTTAAGCATCTGACTCTTGGTTTCTGCTCAGATCATGATCTCAGGATCCTAGGATCCAGCCCCACATCAGGCTCTGCACTCAATAGGGAGTTTGTTTGAGATTCTCTCTCCCTCCCCTTGTGCCTTCAGTTCACTCTCCCTCTCTTAAATAAGTAAATCAATCTTAAAAAGAAAACAGACAAACAAACAAAAAAACTTGGTTTGTTCTGAATGCCAAGAGTGTTAATTATACATTTTATATGTATAATGTTCATAAGAATTTCTTTAAAATTCCATAAGAATATGGGAAATGAGTTACTCAAAAATATTTTACTTTCAGAAGAAATTTTTTGATTTTAAGAAATTAGCTATTTTATTTTATTGGAATATGTAGGTGGGAGAACAATTTTATACCAACTACTCATTCTTCCTATGGTTCTGTTGAGTTAAATCTTGTCTATTAAATTGACTATATTAACTTTCCATTCCTGAGAAAAATATGAATTTCAAGTCCATAAAATGAAAAATACGCTCACATGTAGATACACATGCACACACCAACACCCCTGTCATTCTAAAATGTATTAAATGTATTATAAATAGCATGCAGAAAAATACTGTTGTGTAACGCCATGACGTGTTAACTCTTGTGTTGGAAGTCATGGAGTAGTTAGTAGGTGTTATCATCTCAATTCCATTAACAGTAGTTATATAGAGATGTGGCAATGGGAAAAACAAGTTGCCTGGATTCTATAATGCACAATTGAAATGGGTACATGAGAGATAAAATACTAAGCTTCACTGGGAGTTTCTGTTTTTCATCATTTATTTTCCTATGTCCTAATTTTAGTAGCTTCTTGAGCAGAGATACTTTATCATCTGATTATGTTTATTGAAAACTTTGAATTATTAACCATCTGAGTTTTAGAGGGAGACCTCACAAAGCAAGTTAAACATAATTCAGCTGTCGAGTTTATTTTTCTTCCTTTTTATTATTTTTTTTTATAGAGATATTTTCTTTATTTTTTCCTCCATTTACAGGTGCAGAATTAAAGAACACGTTCGCTCACTATATTATTGATGCACTTAAGTGGAGTGTTCCAAAGCATGTAATTACCGTGTAGGCTTATGGCCCTGAAGTAGCCGGGGATAGTGGTGCTGCATATCCATGATTTGAAGGACATACAGTGATGATTATAGAGGCAGTACTCTGCATCCATTCTAGCCCTTTTGTGTTTAGCTGGTTGTCATGGCAAATAATTGGATAGAATTTAAGCCACTTTCTTCCAAGTGGGAAATTCATAATTTTACCCTTCACCTAATTTTGTAGATACTTTTAAAGAATCTTAAAGTTTCTACAGGAATGACGTAGAGCAGTGTGGGAAAAATTTTTCACAGAGAGTGGACACCTCTGGTATTAGACATCTTCTCTTTCAGGGGGTAACAAAGTCAATTTTCATTTGCATCAGTTTGCTTTATTTTCTTATAACTAAGCCAAAGACTTTTTCTTTGATGAAATGAGCCCGATGTTGATGTTGACAGCTTCTGAGAGAAATGGAAAAAGGGTTAAAAAATTCTTATTAAATTTTAGCTAAAAAGACACTTTACCTAGAGTGAGATCTGGGAAAGGCATAAGAGTCTTTTCAAAACCCAGCTGGTAGAGATTGTAAATAGAATTTTAAGTTAATAGCATGATAGTATTGCCATGAGATGGAGAGTCAGGATTAATTGACCCAAAAGATATGTAAGTCAGGTAATAATGATGTATGTCTTTCATTACTTCCTGTTTTACTTGTATAATATGGAAATGTATACTTATTATATCACTTTAATTGTAAAATACATTTAAAAACCTTAGAAAATTTAGAATAAAAAATTTGAATTAAATACTGATTATGATTAATTCAGTTATTCCCTGAGAGGTACTAATTTTTCAGTCAGTCTATTTAATGGTGCCCTCTGTCAGCCATTGAGAATAATGTAATAAACCAGTTTTTAAAAAAGGAACAAACAAATAAAAACACTCCTGCCCTTAAGATGTTTACATTCTAGAGCACCTGAGTAGTTCAGTTAAGCCTCTGCCTTCAGCTCAGGTCATGATCCCAGGGTCCTGAGATCAAGCCCCATATTGGGGTCTGCTCTGTGGGGAACCGTCTTCTCCCTCTCCCTCTGCTACTCCCCCTGCTTGTGTTCTCTCTCTGTCAAATAAATAAATATTTTTTTAAAAAAAAAAAGATGTTTACATTCTAGAAAGGATTTCAAAATAGGAAAGATGATGCTTAAGAGAGTGGTAGCCACGTCATACAGATGATTATTTTTATATCACACTGGGATCCAAGTCCAAGTTCACAACACTGTCATTCTTTGGACAGAAAGGCCCCTAGGTCAAAGTTATTTACTGTTTAACTGCAGCGTTGCATAAGCTCTCTTACGCATAGCAGTACAGAAATGGCAGGCACACATAGAAATATTGTAGGATCCTGGAGGGTCGGAGGTTCTTCTTTAAGACTAAAAGTCCTGTTTGAGCTCAGAATCATTTACTTCTTAATCAAGGTAAGAGGAACTTAATAAAGAATTAATAAGACGTATAAACAAAGTGGAAGAAAGGTGTAACAGTGGGGAAAGATGAGACAGTGGTGAAGAAAAGAGATGACCTCGCAGTAGAGGCATACTTGGAGATATTTCAAGCTTGCCTCCAGACCACTGCAATAAAGGGAATACCACAATAAAGCAAATCAAATGATTTTTTGCTTTATCAGTTATAATTTAAAGTTGTCTTTACACTATAGTTTTTATATAAAAGTTATATTTATACTGTAGTTTTTAAGTGTGCAATAGCATTGTATCTAAAAAAAATAAATGACTTAATTTAAAAATACTTTATTGCTAAAAATAAAAAAAATACTTTATTGCTAAAACATGTTAAGTATCATCTGAATTTTCAGTGAGTCATGATCATTTTGCTGGCAGAGGGTCTTGCCTTGATGCTGATGGCTGCTGACTGATCAGGATAGTGGGTCCTGAACGTTGGGGTGGCTGCGGCAAATAAGACAATAATGAAGTTCACCACAGGTTTTGATTCTTGCTTTCATAAACACTTTCTCTGAAGTATGAGATACTGTTTGACAGCATCTACCCACAGTAGCACCTCTTTCAAAATTGGAGTCAATTCTTCTCAAATCCTGCTGCTGATTTACCAACTGAGTTTATGCAGTATTCTAAATGCTTTGCCATTATTTCAACAAGCTTCACATCTTTAACAGGAGTAGATTCCATCTCAAGAAGCCATTTTCTCTGCTCATTCATGAGAAACACCTCCTCATCTGTGAAAGTTTCATCATGAGATTGCAGCAATTCACTAACACCTTTAAGCTCAACTTCTAATTCTAGTTTTCTTGCTATTTTGATATTTCTGATCTGCAGTTACTTTCTCCACTGAAGTCTTGAACCACTCAAAGTCATCCAGGAGAGTTGGAATCAAATTCTTCTGAACTGTTTATGTTGATATTTTGACCTCTTCCCATGAATCATGAATGTTCTTTTTTTTTTTTTTTAATTAATGTTCTTAATAGCACCTACATTGGCAAAACTTCTCTAGGTTTTCAAGTGAGTTTGCCAAGATCCACTGGAGGAATCACTGTGACTGCCGTAGTCTTATGGAATATATTTCTTAATAAGACGGAAGATTAAAATTACTCCTTGATCCATGGGCTAAAGAATAGATGTTGCATTAGCAGGCACGAAAACATTCATCTCGTGCATCTCCACCAGAGCTCCTGGGTGGCCAGGTGCATTGTAAGTGAGCAGTGATATTTTGAAAAGAATCTTTGTTTTCTGAGGAGTAGTTTTCAACAGTGGGCTTAAAATACCCAGTAAACCATGTAAACAGATGTGCTGTCATCCAGGCTTTGTTGTTCCATTTATAAACCACAGGCAGAGTAAATTTAGCATAATTCTTAAGGGCCCTAGGATTTTCAGATGGTAAATGTGCGTTGGCTTCAACTTGAAGTCACCAGCTGCTTCAGCCTCTAACAAGAGGGTCAGCTTGTCCTTTGAAGCTTTGAAGCCAGGTATTGACTTCTCCTCTCTAGATATGAAAGTCCTGGATGGCATCTTCTTGAAATAGAAGATTGTTTCATCTACATTGCAAATCTGTTGTTGAGTGTGGCCACCTTTGTTAATGAACTTCACTAGATCTTTTGGCAAACTTGCTGCAGCTTCCACATCAGCATTTGCTGCTGCACCTTGCACTTTGATGTTCTGGAGATGGCTTCTTCCCTTAAACCTCATGAACCAACCTCTTCTGGCTTCAGACTCTTCTGTAGCTTCCTCACCTTTCTCAGGCTTCATGCAATTAAAGAGTCAGGGCTTTATTCTGGATTAGGCTTTGGCTTAAGGGAATGTTGTAGCTTGAACTCTATCCAGACCACTAAAACTTTCTCCCTATCAGCAATAAGGCTGTTTTGCTTTCTTATCATTTGTGTGTTTACTATAGTAGCACTTTTAATTCCCTTCAGAAACTTTCCTTTACATTTACAACTTGACTGTTTGGCATTAGGGGCCCCCTATCTTTCAACCTATCTCAGCTTTCTCTGTGCCTTCTTGACTAAGCTTAACCATTTCTAGCTTTTGATTTAAAGTGAAAAAGATATGACTCTTTTTTTCACTTAAACACTTAGAAACTATTGTAAGGTTATGAACAGGCCCATTTTCAATATTGTTTTGTCTCAGAGAACAGCAAGGCTGAAGAAAGGGAGAGAGACAGAATAAGGTAAGCAAAGCAATCAGAACACACATATTTATCAATTAAAACTTATATGGGTACAGTCCATAGCACCTCAGAATAAATATAATAGTAACATCAAAGCTCACTGATCACAGATCATCATGGCAGACATAATAATAATGAGTATGTTTGAAATATTGTGAGAATTACCAAAATGTGACAGAGACAGGAAGTGAGCAAATATTTTTGGAAAAAAATATTTTTGGTGCTAACCATTTCACCCAACATAGGGTTCCACAAACTTGCAATGTGTAAAAAACACAATGTGTGTGAAATGCAATAAACCAGGGTATGCCTGCACTTAGAACACCTACCTTGTAGCTGTAAATTTGAATTAAAGTTTTGACTTCTCCCCTGTCTCACAAATATCATTCAGTCAACTTCAGAATACCAATGTGAAGTAGTAACTATATATATTTCACAAATGTCCAATCTCAATCATACAATGATGTGTGTGTGTGTGTGTTGGGGGGTGACTAACACCATTCAAAGCAGAACTAAAATTAGATCCCAGAAGTCTTGTGTTAGCCTAAAGATAACAACCAGATCATTACTACAAAGGAAGTTTTATTTTACAGTGACTAGAAGTCAGACTTACTCTGCAAATCCTGATGAGAACAGATACCAGTGTGTACCTTGTGCAGCATGGCATGGTAGAAGCATGTTCCACAAGCTAGGAAATCTCTCCTTTCACTAAATGGTTAGCTATTTTTAGTGACTGGCACATAAGGGTTCCTTATTTCCTTATCAGTGTTTTGGATTTCTTTTTTCTTTTTTTTTAAGATTTTATTTATTTATTTGACAGAGAGCAAGAGAGCACAAGCAGGGGGAACTGCAGAGGGAGAAGGAGAAGCAGGCTCCCCACTGAGCAGGGAGCCCAATGTGGGGCTCCATTCCAGGACCCCAGGATCATGACCTGAGCCGAAGGTGGATGCTTAACCAACTGAGCCACCCAGGTAGGTGTCCCAGTGTTTTGGATTTCTATTTGACCTGACTGAGGTATTGTAAGAAGAAAAATGCAACATATCAGATATGGGGCTCTTTGGGATCCACTAAAATAAAAACAAGATACAATCAATAATTATAGTGTTACAATTAAACATTATAAGAAAGAACAGAACTATGAAGCAGCTCACAAAAATAGTTGAGAAAATAAAAAAGTCCATAAGAAAAACACATGAAGTATATTTCCAACAGGAAGAAATAGAAAAATGTATTCAAAGTCTTTTCTTTGCAAAGGTCTAGAGATTTTCTAATGGAGAAGATTCTTCCCAGGCAAGTAAAAGTAAATGTGGAAAACTAAGTAGCACAAACAGGGGTTTTAAACTATTGCTTTGTACAGTTGTCTTTTAAATCAGGAGAGAAAAAATCCGGTTACAAAAAAAGCACTACATTTATACTATCTTTTATTTTTATATGCTATATTTATATTTGCTATTATATATATACACATATATATGTGCGTGCGTGCGTGTGTGTGTGTGTGTGTGTGTGTAGTTCCCTTTGCCAGTGCTTTTTATTTTTTCAGTGGTTTCAAATTATTGTCTAATGTTCTTTCATTCCAGCCTGAGAAATGCCTTTTAATCTAGTAGAACAGGTTTGCTAGCAAAGAATTCTCTATTTTTCTGGGGTTTTTTATTTTATTTTTTAATTTCAGTGCCTTATTTTTTTCTTTCCTTTTTGGAGAATAGTTCGCTGGTATCAAATTCTTGTTTGGCAATTTTGTCTTTTAACACTTTGATTATGTCATGTCCCTGCCTTCTCATTTTCATGGTATCTGATGAGAAATTAGCTATTTTATCAAGGATTCCGTGTAAGTTCTGAATTCCTTCTCACTTGCAGTTTCAAGATTGTCTCTTTGGCTTTCAACCATTTGATTATGATGTGTCTAGGTGTCAGTCTTTTTGAGTATATTATACTTGGTATTCATTGAAATTCTGAGATGTGTAGATTAATATTTCCTATCAAATTTAGGAAGACTTCAAAAATTATTTCTTAAAATATTGTTTGTCCTTTCCTGTTTTTGAGGTCTCATTTTGTGTTTGTAGATACACTTGATGGTGTATTCCATGTCTTTGAAACAATGTTAATTTTTCCTTTCTTTTGGAAACAAATGCATGAGCTCCCATGTCCAGGAGTCCCTGAAATATTTTCTTTCCACCCTCTGACCATTTTATTCACTCATGTTTCTGTAGGCTTTGATTGACAGTTCAGAGTCAGGCCAAGGGACACAGACCCTTTGATCAGTCATTGTTTTAAATACATTGTATAACCATCGTTCCAAGTAATGGGAGGTCATGCTTTAATGTTGGCTTTTCAGTGTTCAGATGTCTGGGGATTCCACTGATCCACCCAACTTCGAGGAGTGCTGGATTACGACATTTCTTGGGATGCCATCAGTGTCTGCTTTATTTATCTCATTTCTTCCTAACTATTTAAAGATTTACACCTTGTTAGAATGAATCCTTTCACTCTCTTTTTCTTTCCTCTTTGTTTTGCTGATTCTCATGAATCGTTCTAACCTTCTTTGCTATCTATTTTTTCAGAATGATTTTTCCCTTTGGAAGTAGATTTGAGACCCCAATTAAGATCTACCCAAGTATTTTCTTTGCTTTTATTTTAATTTTTACCATTGGTAGGGCCCCTGAGGCTAGAGACTGTAACTCGGTCTGGTCAGGATCCAAGCTTGGCCCAGAGTCAAAATTTGCCTTCACACCTTTTAATTTTTATTTTGACTTTATCCATTGATATGGGACCTGAGGTTGGTGGCTATAAGTTGGATGTGCCAGAATCCATATTTGGCCCAGCATTCTCCCTTGCTCTCATTTTAGCTGTATATTTAGCTCATATCTTCTTGCCTTATATTTCTTTATGTATCTGGTGAGCCAACTTTTCAGAAGATGGATCCATTATTTCTAAATTCCATTGATAAGTTTTTTACTTCCATTAACTAATCAAAACACAGCTGTAGTTCCATACCACGAGTGACCAGATGACCATTCAAAGTTTCTTCATCTCCTATCCTATCATGGATTCTCTTTCTTTTTTTTTTTTTTTTAAGATTTTATTTATTTCACAGAGAGAGAGAGAGAGAGAGAGATCACAAGTAGGCAGAGAGGCAGAGAGAGAGAGGGGAAGCAGGCTCCCCACCGAGCAGAGAGCCTGATGCGGGGCTCGATCCCAGGATCCTGAGATCATGACCTGAGCCAAAGGCAGAGGCTTTAACCCACTGAGCCACCCCGGTTCCCCTCATGGATTCTCTTTCTAAACAGCATGTATTGGTGAATCAGTATCATTCTAGGGAACTTCTAATCCTGTTACCAAATACCCAAAGTCAAACTGTGAAGTATGAGAGAACAGTTTTCCAGGCTTCCAAATCTTCCCAAGGCTTCTGACACCAAATGATGGTTTGGGGGTTCCCCAAAATCATCTTAAATTTTGATGATTGCAAGAAAACTTCACTGAACTGATTAAAAGCTGTTTTATACACAATTATATTTTATTACAAGGAGAGGATAAATTAAAATCAACCAAGGGAAATGATTTCACAGAACAGCGTCTATGAGGGTTCCAAACATGAAATTCTATTCTTGTCTAGACACATTGTCTTCCTGGCATTGATATGTGACACTACACATGAACTATTGCCAGCCACGGAAGTTTACCAAAGATTTATTGCCCAGAATTTTTATTGGGACTTCATTATACATACATGACTGATTGGTTGATTTCCCACTTGGTTGAACTCAGTCTCCAGGTCAACTAATGTCATGTGACCTAACCCTTCCTCCCTTAATCACATGATTGGTTTTCTGCTATGGCCAGCCTCACCCTAAGATCTGGTATGGCCAGCCTGTGCTCTAAACAAAGACACTTCTATCAGGTGTGACATTGATTACCTCCCCGAAGTTGAGGGAAAATGCCAGACCTCTCTTTGGACAAGGTCAAATTCTTTACTACACATATTTGACAGGTCAAATAATGACAATGCTCTGGGAATGAGGCTTAAAGATGCTCCACACTTATTCTGTACTCTGACTGCCATGCTGCTGATTTTCACTATGATTGCAGGCTATTAATTTCTAAGGCCACACTCCAGAACTGAAATGAGGAATGGGAACAGGTCAAGTTATAATGCCATAAAGTTCACTCTTCTTACCAAAATTCAATAATTTATTTTTAATATACAATCTCTGGATCGCTGCAAACCTTTAATTTTCAGAGTATTGAAAGAGTTGATTCTGACAATTTTTACTAGTTTTTAGCTTTTATGGAGGAGGGAATTCTTGGGGGTCCTTTCTCTACCATTCACTGATGTTACTCCCTCAGCCTACTTTCCTGAATAAAACGTTGGAACATAGCCATTCTCATCTGTTTATATATCATCTATGGCTGCTTTCCCATTGCAACGACAGGATTGAATAGTTGTAACAGAGACCTCTGCCCCACAAAGCCTACAAAAACCTAAAATATTTACTATATGGCCTTTTATAGAACATTTTTGCCAACCTCTGATCTAAAGTATAAACATGTCTCTCATTCTTCCTGTCTCTCTCTCTCTCTCTCTCTCTCTCTCTCATTCTCTGTGTGTGTGTGTGTGTGTGTGTGTGTGTGTGTGTGTGTGTATGGATGGATAGAAAGATAGATAGAAAGATAGATAGATGATAGATAGATAGATAGATAGATAGATAGATCTGTACCTAAACCCTGGGGTAAAAGTGATATATTACAAAATTTTATTAAAAGAAGACCATCTGGACTACACAGGTTTTTTGTTGTTGTTGTTGTTTTTTAATTTATTTTTTTATTATTTATTTATTTGACTGGGAGAGACACAGCAAGAGAGGGAACAGAAGCAGGGGGAGTGAAAGAGGGAGAAGAAGGCTTTCCGCTGAGCAAGGAGTCTGATGTGGGGCTCGATCCCAGGACTCTGAGATCATGACCTGGGCTGAAGGCAGATGCTTAACTGACTGAGCCACCCAGGTGCCCCTGGACTACACAGTTTTTGTCCATACTGTTACTCACTGTTTTTGAAAACACAATGGTTTATGACATCAATAGGAAGGGGAAGAAATAATTAAAATAAAAGCCATATCAAATTTTATACTACAAAGCCTCATTAAAAATCTGAGCATTGGCTTCTTTTTCTTCTTTGTTTTTTCCATACACCATTTTGTCAGTTTTGTACCAGAAAGGTAGGAATCAATCCTTTTTCCCCAACTGTATAAGGTTAATAGAGTTGAAATAAACATCTTAAGTGCTATTCTCTACCTAATAAAAAGCTATGTTTTTATGTGAACAAATATGATCAATCCTATTATTTACTTTTAAAAATTTAATATTTTATTTGAGATAATTTTGAGAAAAATTTCATTTATTTAACCAGGTTTCCTTTCAAGCTCATCACTGCTCAGTTATCTGAATAAAGATTCTTTAGCTTCAGGAACCCTTCTCAGCATGCCAGTTCCCTTGGCTGTGGTGAGCACACATACCCAATGGATCTTGAGATTCACTGAATTTATGTTAATCTTCCTAATCAAGAACAAAACCTATTTTACAAAAGAACAGTAAATTATAGGGGTGCCTGGGTGGCTCAGTCTGTTAAGAATCTGACTTGATTTTGGATCAGGTCATGATCTCAGGGTCCTGAGACTGAGCCCTGTATTGGGTGTGGGGCTGGGTGTGGGCTGGGTGTGGAGCCAGCTTAAGATTCTCTCCCTCTCCCTTTGCCTCTTCCCTCTCTTCTCTTTCCTTCTCTCTCTCCCTCCCTCCCTCTCTGAAAAAGAATTTTAAAAAGAATAGTAAATTAGAAATTTTTAAAAGGTAAAAATAAAGTCAGGTATGATGGGTCTGAATCACTGGACAAGATTTCCTGTGTAAAAACAGGCTTTGAGTTTGCTTCTAAATTAATAGGATCTGCAACTTATTTTATCACTGAGTCTTATTACTTATTGACTAGAGAGCAGACATTGCCTTTGACATTGCCTTTGAAGGTCTTTTTACAATAAATTTAATTATCAAACAATAATATGAACCAAGACTTGACTTATATGCACAAATTATATATCTTTGTCTACATTTCTGTTTACATCTCTATATTAAATGTGTTGTTTCTTACTGTGGAAAAAATAGATACTTTTAAATCATGTCAGCAAGTAAAGGAGATGATTTGCTCCTTTCTAAACTCTTCTCTTAGAGTAAGAGCAAAGTTTGAAAGTTTAGAAAACGCAATTGTACTGCAAAAAGAAATATAAAAAATGAGAAGGGTCTGGGGGTGGTAAGGATCGTAGGGTATCAAGGAGACTGTTAATACTAATGATTCCTGATATTACATTTCTACATGTGTTTATTACCTATCCTATCTTCCTATGGCCAAAACCTCTTGGTCCACTTTGCACAGGGCTTCTCTAATGAGATGCCGGCAGGGACAACCACAAATGCCTTTTGCCGAGGAGGGGTGAGGAAATATTTCAACAAAATTTTATCCACTGTTGCTTTCTCATCCTTCTATCCTTGTCTGGGCCCAGAAATCATCACCCCTTACCATAGTTTAGACACACACATACACTGTCAAACTTTATGATTTCAGAGCCAACCAAAACGACGTTTGATTAGTTGGCACACCCTTCCTCTGTGCTATCCTTTCCTTTGCTTGCCTCCAACCACTGAGGTAATTATAAGTTTACTCTATTTTATCACTTGACTGTATCTGTCAAAATGTTGTTTTAAGAAGTATACGCCTGCTGTTTTTAAATCTTTCCACATCCCAGTCAAGGCCTTTTGTGCAGAAAACGTTACAGTTGTGCCTTTTTTTCCTTGCTGCCTGGGACGGAAAGAAAGGGTAGGTGACTGTCTGCGAGCTAACGGAGAACTTCAATAACTCCCACTGGAGGAGCCAGTGGGGAGTTTGTATTTTTGGCCATGAATCCAGGGCTTTCATTTTAAGTTTCAGGGTGCGTCATGCAGTTGAACGCTGATTGAATGGGGGCACTGGAGGCTCCAGGGATCAAGCTGTGACATTTTTCTGAGCCTGAAGGCTGCTCACAGTTATTACTGCACAGGCCTCGCCGACTGCTACTACAGGGGACACAGGGAGAAGGAGGTTGTGCTTCCGAGTGTGGGTGGTCGAATAAACTCTTTTAGCAGCAGCAGTTGGTCTATTTAGCCTGAAAAAGAGACCACCAGCAGCCCCCAAAGTGCTAAAAAAAATTACAATCAATTTTAAAAATATATATTATATTACATAAAAGACTGTAAGAGCGAGTGCTGAGCATTGCTGCACAGAATTACCAGCTGCTAAATGAGGCAGCCAAGCGGGATTTATCCTGTAACCCAGAGAATTTCCACATCTCCCACCATTCTACCTTTTTCTCAAGGGGAAGAGAAAAAAAAAAAAAAATCTAAACAAAACAAAAAATAGCAGCAGAAAGAAAAAAACAAAAAACAAAAAACACAAGCACTGTTAGAGCAAATATACCAGAGGGAACTGCTGAAATAGAGTTGTCTTGGTGTTTATCTTTTGGTTTGAGTGGTCTAGCGTTTGTTTGGTTTTTTGTGTGTTTTTTTTTTAAAGATTTTATTTATTTATTTGACACAGAGAGAGATAACATGAGGGGGAGAAGGTCAGAGGGAGAAGCAAGCTCCCCGCAGAGCTGGGAGCCTAATATGGGACTCGATCCTGAGACTCTGGGATCGTGACCTGAGCTGAAGGCAGTCGCTTAACCAACTGAGCCACCCAGGCGCCCCCTAGCGTTTGTTTTTAAAGGAGTTGTTCGTTTTGGTATATTGACCATACATGTAGATGGTGACTAGGGATCGACTTACTTCTTCAAATTCATTAAGGATGTTGGTTGTCAGTACTTTTTAAAATATTGGTGTTAACCCAGTTTTAAAGATTGTCTCAAAACTTTAAAAGCTATAAGCTATGTCACTTTACTTAATTCAGCGTTTAGTTTAAGAAATTCTTGACTCCTGGAATTTTTCTAATTGCTAATTTATATTCTTATGTAATGCATAAAAGGCACTTCAACCATCATATTAAATTAAGCAATTGCTTTTTAGTCCAACAATCAGAAGTTCAAGGGTCAGGTTAATTTGCAAGCAATATATACATCGGTGGATTGGCTATTGATATCTTAACTTCAAACATAGAAAATAAAGTTCATTCCACACTTTGTGGTTCTCATCAGACCTCAACTTTAAAATGCAATGTATGAGATAAATAACCTTTCTAGGATAATAGTTAAGAAAGAATCCTACATTTTGAAAGACTCAGGGATATACCCTGCCTCAGAATTCTTTCAGTCATGGGAAATAGGGAATCTTATTGTACTTTTAGACAACTTTCCCTGTTAAACATATACACTTAAACTGAGGTATGTTTTAGTTTCTCTCAGAAGCAGATTCCTTTAGGAACCCATACCTGATGCACAGAAGGAGTAAGAACCCCATATAAAGGAGTGCCGTCGTTAGGATATGACAACTACATGACTTCTCTCACCTGGCTTCTCTCTTCATCCAAAACTTGTGCCTTCTCAACCTACTCCAGCTGTGACCCATTTCTACCAGACCTCCCAATTATTTGTAATCAAACTGTTCTGATTTTAGCCCCTCAGTGTCCTGCTTTCCAGGTTTCTGATCCATAACTTTATCTCCTGTTCATAACTTTCTCATCCTTATTGATAAGGGGTATTGGGACTCTCAGCTCTCATAGGGTAAAGATATCTCCAGAGTCTTCAGGCTTTCCTTTCCCTCAGAGGCCTCCTAAGTAAGGTGTGACCTGACATTTTTAGAGCCTCTTTTCTTAATTCTGATCCTAGAAACCAAGAGACCATAAAGATGATTACCTTAGGATCTGATCTTCCTAGAATTCTCATCCTAGGAGCCTGGTGTCTAATTCTTTATGATTCTTCCATTTGGAGCCATACAAAAATTACGTAATCATCTTCCATTTGACATTCTTTTGTGTTTTTAAAGCTAACTCTCTTCACCAAGAGAACTGACATTAATTCCTTCAGCATTTCCTTGAGTTTCTCTCATACTGTGAATCTTAGAATGAAAAACTTAGCTTTGATTATACTGTGGCAAGTGAGATTGCTCTTTCCTTTCATCTGAACACTATTGTTCTACCTAAAATTTTATTTACTATTTCAGAAGTCAAATTACATCAAGGAACTGAAAATAAACTAAAATTGTTAAGCTATTTTCATAGACACTTCCATTAAGGTTATATCTACGTCATCCTGTAGCTCTACAGTTACCTTGAGGTTTGTTTTTGTTTTTGTTTTTCTTAAACACATCTCTACAAATTTAATCATATTCATTGTGACCCCAGATTGAAAATTCCAGATTTTTAAAATCATTTAAACACCTGTCACTTATTTAATATGTTGAGTATATCTCTAGTAGCATTTAGAATTTGGAAAATGTGATGTACATGCCTTATAAATTTTCAATCAGAATTCATAAATACTTATTAAGCACCTATTATGTGTACTTATAATACAATTAAATGAATAAGACACATTTCAAGAATGAATGCAGTATGAAAGTGCTGAATCACTATATTGTACACCCAAAACTCATATTAAACTGTATAACTAACTGGAATTTAAATAAAAACTTGAAAAAAAAAAAAAGAGTGAATGCAGAGCTGTGTTGATTATGAAGCCAAAGGAAAAAAATCAGTTGAGAAAGAGGCCAGAAGTAGGTTTGGAGGGGGAGATGAACCAGTTGTGGACTCTGAGCAACAAACTGAGAGTTTTGGAGGGGAGGAGATGGGGGGTTGGGCGAGCCTGGTGGTGGGTATTGAGGAGGGCATGTATTGCATGGAGCACTGGGTATGGTGTATGAACAATTAATCTTGTAACACTGAAAAAATAAAATAAAAGTATTTGGGGAAAAATAAAATAAAATAAAAAACTGTAGAAAAAAATAAAATCTTACTACATTAAAAAAAAAAAAAGAATCTGATGTCCATATGAGATTCTTCACGCTTAAATAGCTCTATCAAGCTATTAGGGCATGCTAGAAAAAAATGTGACCTGCTCTATGGAAACTGTGCTGGCTTCTAAGTGATCACTGATTTGATTTATAAACTCTTATAATTCAAGAATTTTATTGGAGATTAATTGCAAGCCACTCTTTATAAGTCTCCCAATCGATCTACCTACCTTTTTGGTAAAACGGCAATATTTGCTATCTACAGATTTCATCACGAAATATTTCTACAGAATTTTCTAAAGATAGTCTTTAGTATCTTTGGGTCACCATACACACTTCTTTGGGTTCATAAAATACACTTTTTTCCTTAATCAGAGTATTGAGCTATTTTACAAAAATTTTAAATTTAACAATTATAGCTCTTTAAAACACAATAACATATCTAATTCTGAAAATACCATACTCTGCCTAATTTTTAAAACAAACCTTTGAAGACATAGTCTATTTATAGGGCATCTTGTGTCAAACCATCTTATAATTTAAGAAACTGAATTAGTATATAACTGTTAAATGTTGAGACAGTCTCAGGAACTAATTTATTTCTTCATCACAGGGGTTTTCTAATCTCCTTTTAAATAATTGACCCCTTTCCTCAATGGAAATCTGACATATTTTAAACAACAGTAACACTAATAAAATTAATGAACATATCAAAGTAATTGTGATTGAATTGGGATGGGATTTGGAATAGAAAAATTCCCATCCATCTAAAGATGTCAAGTGCACCTTGTCCCCATAGTTCCAAAACAGATCTAACAATACTTCTGTAGAAGACTCTGGTTAAATACAAAGCTTTGGTCAAGGGAATGCTGCTTAAACTATTTACTGTCTCTGGGTTTGTTAAGCATTGTTTGTGTCTTCTTGACCATGAGATTTCATAGGTCACTCAGGTGAAAGTGACCTCTCCACAGATTAGTGTCAGAATATCTAGACAGCATTTTGGTAGTGTTCTCCAAAACCACTCGATGATTCAATGACAGTCATTTGATTGTGTTGACCCCTCACCACATAGAGAATAGACTCATTCAGATGTCAAGTGCATGCTGACAAAGGCCAGCTTAGTTGTGAGTGGTTGTGCTTAAACCCCTTTAAACAGACTTATCCCTCCATCAGATGTGAATGTTTCAGCATTTTCAAATGAGTTATTATAAAAACAGCTATTGTAACAAAATTTTAATCCAATAAAACTTATTTTTGTTTCAAGGTGGATCTAAGTAGCCAATATGTTTTATTAAATGTAAAAAGTAACGTTTTGAATTGAAAGCACTTCTCATTTTCAAGATAACTATGCAATCATATGGAATAAAATAATATGGCACTAGCCATATCGCACAATAACAGTTCATTTCCTTTCAGAGTTTAGTTTGAAAGAAGAAACATTTTCTGTCACTCTCCATTTAGTACATTACATAATTTTCTAGAAAAAAACTAGTCGTGTTATTTTATTTTTGTGAATCAAAGACTGAGTAAGAGACGATTCTCAGATAATGAATTATGAAGGCAGGCTCAAAAATCAAAAATAATTATGTGAGTTTAAAGGTGAGATAATTTTTTTGTGTTCGAATAGCTTAGGTGTATTCTTTACAAAAGAAAGAAAACTTGATGAACTAGAGAATTCTCAAGATATCTTACTGACATTCAGATCTTACATATTTTTTCTCACCTATTTTACTTATAATTAGAGTAATTAATGCTTAGTTTGAAATTAGAGTCATTTTCCCAAAGCTATCTTTCCCTTTTTCAATTATTATACTAATAGTAATAATAATGTATTTCCTGAACAATGTATTTCTCTGTAATTTGTAGGGATTTTTTAAAGTGATGATTTATTTCTGTTGCTGGGCAAATTTGTTCTTTCTAATTTGATTCTGATGGACCAGGCAATTTGTGTCTTTTATTTATTTCTATATGTTCACTTATTTTTCTGTGCTTCATCTGCATCTTCATATAAAAATTCCATGTAATAGTAAAATTATTTTATTTCTGAAATCTGCTAGTAAGATTTGTGATAAAAGAACTGGACATGCCCCATCTCTTTCTCATAAAGAAATTCTACACTATTTGGAAAATATTTAATCTCATTTTTAATTTCAGTTCGATATCACATAAAGTTCAAAGTAGCACCACTCTTCTCCTTCTTCTCCATGTTAAGTGCTATTTGAACATTATCTGAGCATTAGTAAGCACTGGAGAGTTAGAGACATAGGATTCCTCTATATATTAAATGAAAACCTTAAATTGTTAATGTATCACCTGGCTTACATTAGAGTTTTATGATAATGTATAAGAACAAGAGATAATGATCTTTAGGGGCTTAATGATGTTGATTAAAATATAAAGCACATTAATTGGCCAACAGATATACACTGAAACCACAGAGTTTAGTTATTATCCAGTTGTCCTGGAATCTAATTCCATTTCTACCTTCCATTTAGCTATGTTACTTTAGGTAAATTACTTACATGCTCTGTAACAAAATTCCTTCATTCCCCAAAGACACTTCTTTCCAAGGTGTTGTGGTGAGGATTAAATAAATTAATATAAGCTATATATTCAGAAGCATTATTGGAACTTAGTGCAGTATCCATATTTGCTATTATTATTTTAAATTATTATTTAAAATTAATTAGTCTTAGAGTGTTTCAGTTATCTCTGAAAGTCATTCAAACTGAATTATTTTAGACTTTTAAAAAAATGTTTCTCAAGTGAAAACCTGAAGCCCATGTAGCCAGTCAATGAATGGTCAGAAGGGAATAAGATCAGGATATTTCTAATGAGGAGGGAAAGAAGAAAAGAGATTGGGGGGAAAGAGTGCAATAGGGTTTAAGACAATTTAGCTACTTTATTATAATAAATCAGAGGTCAGGAAACTTTTTCTATAAAGGGCCAGATAGAAATTATTTTAGACTTTGCAAACTATAAGATCTCTGTCCCACATACACAATTCTGCCCTTAAAGTGAGTGAGCCGCCACTGACAATATATAAATTAATGAGCAAGGTGTTTCCATAAAACTTTATTTGCAAAAACATTAGATGTCATTAAGTACTCAGAAACAAGAGTGGAATCTTTTTCTTTAATCATTGTCCTTTATCACAGTGTTTTGAATACCGGCAGGCAAGGGTTCTTGGGCATTTCCAGTTAGAAAATTCAAGCAAGTAATTAAAAGTGACAAAGAATCCTGAAAAGGAAATCAAACAGATAAAAATACAACCAATAAGAATATATCAGATCCATGGGGCACCTGGGTGGCTCAGTTGTTAAGCGTCTGCCTTTGGGGCTCAGGTCATGATCCCAGGGTCCTGGGATCTAGCCCCCGCATGGGGCTCTCTGCTCAGCAGGGAGCCTGCTTCTCCCGCTACCATTCTCTCTGCTTGTGTTCCCTCTCTCGCTGTGTTTCTCTCTGCCAAATAAATAAGATCTTTAAAAAAAAAAAAGAATGTATCAGATCCTTGAAAAATCAAATACAAATATAACTCATTAGAGTTTAGTAATGATAGTAATAGTAATTTAAGATAAAGTTCTCCTACCAAATTATCAAAGAATCTGACACAACTTCACTAAATGTCCAAATAATATGATTCAGTAATTATACATGTTAATTTAGTAGACACTAAAATATCCTGTAATGTTATATACTTATTATATAACCAATTTGTTTGTATGTGTGTAAGTTTCAAATGTAGTTTGCAAAAGTGTAAACTTAGTCTTGTATCCTTTTTATCTCCTGTTACTGTTTTCTTTTTTTACATACACGTTCAGCTTCTGAGATGCCTCTTTGGCAACAATTAGAGTACTTTTATACAGATTGTGGCTTAAATATAGGTTCATTAAAATAATAATCCTACTCCATAACAATTTGTTCTATTCTGTCTGCCTCTTACAATCTGAAATTAACCACATGATTCAGGATAACAAATATTCCATCTAGCATCAGAGATTTTAGAGAAAGTCAATGCAACTAAACTAGCTACATTAGATATGATGAGTAAAATGTTTTGAGAACCTATAGCATTTCTTTCCATGAGCACAACTCAAGTGATTATGCTCTGGCCTACTTTTATCTTCCTGAGTGCAGGAGAAGCATTCATCAAAGTAGAGCTACCCTCACATTAATGGGAAAATGTTCACATCACATCAGATGAAAAAGGGCCAGGGAAGACATTTTATTCTTTGAGGAAGAGACAAATATGTGATGGCCAATTTTATTTCTTAAACTACATGTTATCTGTGGTATTATTACTACTATTAAGCATTTATTGACTACCAACAACATGGGTACTCAGAGCACCTCTTCAGTGCTGATGGAAGCATTTTGTTATGGGAAATAACCTCTGCTTAATGCATGTGATATATAGTGTCTACTTGACAAAAAGTGGAGCTGGAGAAGGTCTCCCATAGCATATGTGTTGCTAATGAATGTCTTACAGGCTAAAACCAGCCCAAGTGCAATACCAATAAAACACTTTCAACGGCTGCCTCTTTCATATTGTTTTCTTTCTTAGCATATCTCAGTTTCTTCAATCATTTTTTTCTCTTGAGCACACACACCCCATTTTCTGGGTCTGTCTCTCTCTCACACTTTCCCTCTGTCTCCTTTATTCTCCATCTTTCATGTATTATTTCTGATTTGCTCCAAAGGAACCCTTAAGCCTTATGCTCACATACACTAACTTTTCTCATGCTCTTCTATTAGGTCACAGATTTGGCAATACAGAAAGAAAAAAAAAATACGTGACTAATGTGGCATTAGCTGTCCAAAAGGTGTATGTCTATTGACCCAAAATCTCAAATCAATAACCATCCTTTCAGTCGAGTAGGCAGTAGGGAGAATCATTGAAAATAGTACAGAATTTATAATATATGCTTTTAGTACTTTGTATTTTTGTAATATTTTTCCTCACGTTATGTAGAACTACAAATATTTTTGACATAGCACAGAGAATCTTTAGTTGTAATTTTTAGGTAGAATAACAAATGTATTGCTCAAAGTGATGACTGCACATTTTAGAAACCAAGACTGAGATCTACTTAACCTACACATGCCATCATATGCCACTAGTGATCACACTGCGTGCTGTTGCTTTTCTTCCAACACACATTGCAAGAATTATTTTTCCATTAGTATCCTTTAACCTAACAATCCTAGCAATATTCAAAATTTACTTTCAATTTTCCCTTTTGACTTTGAAGCTCCATTTTAAAATCCTCATCTGTGTGAACCCGATCAACCCCTCAGTCAGTGACAGAAGTGTCACAGAATTCACCAAAGCTGATCTCTTTTCTCTCAGGAGACAGCTGCTCACTTCTCACAATCTTTGCCCCAAGCACTGACAACTAGAAAACTTGCTTCTAATGTAGTTACAAATCCTGATCCAGCTGGTGACTCCTCAACAATGGAGGTTACTATGAGCCCCATGGTAGCACTTAGAATTGAAACCAGTCTCTACAGTACTTTAGGCTCCATATGCTGGCCCTTTAACCCTTATTCTGGGCCCAGCCCTGGCCCTCAAGCATATGCCTATGACCAAGTGTTGTTCACTGCCCTGTGTACATTTCTTTCTTTGTCTTGGCCTCTCAATCTGTCTCATATATGCCAAAGCATACAATAAAAAACTATTATTTTGAAAATGTTTTGAATATTTCTAAGCTACTCAGTTACAGTTAAGATGCATGGAGTTCATGTTAGGCTTCAGTGTACCCTCCTTCATGCTGGAAATAGCATTTTATCCAATCCCAATCCTCTTATTACATTTTAAGGATTTGTTTGCTGTAACATTCAGCATAAACATGAACTCCTAAGATGAGTGAAAGACAATAGAAAGCATCATAATGTAATTAAAGTTTTAACAAGTTGCACAACAAAAGATGTTTGTCTTTTATAAGATACGAATAAAAGTCAACAAGTTTAAACCAGCTTTATCAATTTAATCCTCATTAAAAAAGTGATTCATTTTCATATATATTTGCCATCTTCCTTTTTTATTCCATAATTCACCAAAACGGTAACATTTTATAATTTGTTAGAAAAATGAAGTATTTTCCTAGCTGAATTTTTTAGTGTAAGTAGAAGAATTATGTAACTGATTGGAATGGATTTTATTTTATGTTCATCTGGAAACTGTGACTACTAGACTTATTTTAAGAGCTAGCAAAGGACATTCTAAAGATGTGCCATATTTCACTGGAATTAAAAATTTAGGTTTTTCTTTCATACAAATATTTGAGACTGAAATAAGAGTTAAAGATTTGTTTTACACTTCAAAATAACACAGAAAGAAAATGAACTATGTAAGTGAATAATGTTTTTGGTTCATCAGGCAAATAATTTGGGGGTCAGAAATATCAAAAATTAGCCATAGTTATATGTTTTTCTTTAAGATGATTCATCAGTATTATCTATATGTGTGCATATCTATATTCTAGATTTTTATACACACATATCAAAAGAAATCCCATATTAATTTAATTTTCACTCTCAATGTACATGTGAGGAAAAGAATGAAAACAAGTTCAGTTATAAGTCTCAAAGCATTTGAAAAGAACAAACTAATTGAAATTTCTACCTGTATAAGTAATGGAAATGAGGAAAAGCCGTGGATGAGGAAAAGAAATTGGTTTTAATGTTATGATAACCGACTGGGCTTCAGCAAAAACAATTTAATCTTTATTATCGTTACAAATTTTCAGCTTGTGCTTTTCTCCCTTTTACATTCCTATACCAAGAAATTGTGTGTGTGTTCTACTGTAGCTGAAAAAAAAAAATACATTGTGTGTAAGACAGGTGCTATTTGCAGCGTTTATATAAACACATTAGTACTTCTTTCACACAACATGACCTGGACAAATTGTTCATCCTACTGGTAGTAGGGAAATAATAAGGGATGTGTCAGAGCCAAGTTCATTCGGACATTGCAAAATTAACAGCTTATGAAAATGCTTGCCACTGGTAATTAGTCCTAAAAATTGCTGGAGGAGTTGCCCTACTGGGAAAGATACTGGCAGAATTATTTACTGCTAATAGACCTTGTTTAAGTTTTTACCACTTGTTGGAGATAAAACTTAATAGGTTACTAGATAATTGGTATAGAACTTTAAACTGTCCTAAGGTTTGATGACATCACAGACTACTCTGGTTTTTGGACTTCAGCTCTACTACTGAACCTTGCCATATGTTGTTTCAATTGAAAAGCTGAGAACTACAAACTGGTTTCCTGAAATAACATTTCCATTTTATTTATTGACTTTTTTTAAAAAATTGAAATATAGTTGACTATTTGCCGGCTTTGTATGTGTTAGTCTGTATTGTTTTGTTTACATTTTATCTGGCTAGAATTTAAAAATCCTTGGTGTGTCTGTGAAGTTTGAAATTAGATTTCATTGAATGAAGTTTAGAAATACAAATGATAGAATAACCACTTTATTAAGATACTGATGTCAAAATATTTTGGCATTTGCTACCAATGTAAATATATGTGCATTTATGTATGTATAGAGATGTGTGTGCATATATATACATGCATTTATGTATATATGTGAAATACTTGTCTACACATATTTGGAATTATATATGTAATATATGTAACTGTGTCTTTTAAATATTAAAGGGTAAATCAGGCCGACAGATGAAAATTTTGAGGAAATATATTTGCAATATTGCATCTAATATGCCTAAGTAACATATAGAGAGATGGAGTTTTGTAGTTTTTTAAATTTCTATAATTAGAGAAGTTAATACATGACATGCTTAGAAAATTTAGAAAATTCAGGAAAGGGAATAAAAAATTTAAATCACTGATAATATGAAAAACAACCCAAAAATCACCATTTTCTACTTTTTAGTATTGTGCCTTGTAGTTCAAAACTACATAAGTTCAGATAGAGGCATGGTTTTCCTTCATGTGGTGATTTGGAAACTAAAGCATCTTGACCGCTCAGCTGATTCTACAGGCAAGAAACAAGTTTCTACTATGTTAAACCACTAAAATACTGGTAGGTAAAGAGGAAAAAAAGACAGAGAGAGACAAATCAAGGAACATATTCTTTTTTTTTTTTTTAAAGTTTTAATTTACTCATTTGAGAGAGAGAGAGAGATCACAAGTAGGCAGAGTCAGGCAGAGAGAGGGAAGCAGGCTCCACGCTGAGTGGAAAGCCCGATGTGGGGCTCGATCCCAGGATCCTGAGACCATGACCTGAGCTGAAGGCAGAGGCTTTAACCCATTGAGCCACCCAGGCGCCCCAAGAAACATATTCTTCACTCTAGAGAACAAACTGATGGCTACCAGAGATGAGGTCGGTGGGGGGGATGGGTGAATTAGGGGATGGGGATTAAGGAGGGCACTTGAGATGAGCACTGGGTGTCGTAAGGAAGTGTTCAATCACTGTACTGTACACCTGAAACTAATATTAGGCTGTATGTTAGTGAACTGGAATTAAAATAAAAATTTTAAAAATATATATTAAAAAAATAAAATTAAATTAAAAATAAAACTACTTAAGGTATTTTTGAAAATTTGAGAGACTGTGATACATAGGTTTGTCGCTTAATTTTTAACTTACTTTTTATTGTCCTTTGTATTTAAATATTTCAAAAACATTTTTACTTTTTATACTGTAGAGTGGCTAATTCTAACAATATCATTTTTCTGTATCTGACTATTTTCTTTGGATAAATTCTTAAAAGTGGTTTTATCAGATTGTAGAGACAAGAGATATCTTTTGTGGCTTCTAATGCGTATACTTGAACTGAGAGAGCTTGTCTCCTTCAATGCTTGGGCCATTTTGTAAGTAGAAAATGGTTCACTTATGTTGTATTTCACATTTATTGGTTAATAGTAAGAATGAATATAGGTTTATATGTTGCTGCCATTTGTGTTTCTCTTTTGTTATGTGTTCTTTAACTATTCTGTATAGGGGGTTAGAGATTCCTATCCAATTTGTAGGAACTTGTTTTATATTAAGGTATTGACCTTATTAAATATCATGTTCTATCCCTTTTCTTTTGTACTTAAG
>CM053607.1:30299690-30322511 GCA_028646535.1 Procyon lotor | reverse complement strand
AAATGTTCCATGCTCAAGGATTGGAAGAACAAATATTGTGAAAATGTCTATGCTACCTAGAGCAATCTACAATCTACACATTTAATGCAATTCCTATCAAAATACTGTCACCTTTTTCTACAGAAATGGAACAAATAATCCTAAAGTTTGTATAGAACCAGAATAGAGTTGAATAGCTAAAGGAATGTTGAAAAAGAAAAGCTGGTGGCATCACAATTCCAGACTTCAAGCTCTATTATAAAGCTGTAATCATCAAGACATTATGGTACTGGTACAAAAACAGACACATACATCAGTGGAACAGAATAGAGAGCCCAGAAATAGATCCTCAACTCTATAGTCAACTAAACTTTGACAAAGCAGGAAAGAATGTCCAATGGAAAAAGGACAGTCTCTTCAACAAATGATGTTGGGAAAATTGGACAACCACATGCAGAAGAATGAAAATGGACCATTTCCTTACACCACACACAAAAATAGACTCAAAATGGATGAAAGACCTCAGTGTGAGACAGGAATCCATCAAAATCCTTGGGGAGAACACAGGCGGCAACCTCTTCGACCTCAGCTGCAGCAACTTCTTCCTAGAAACATCACCAAAGACAAGGGAAGCAAGGACAAAGATGAATTATTGGGACTTCATCAAGATAAAAAGCTTTTGCACAGCAAAGGAAATAGTCAACAAAACCAAAAGACAACCGACAGAATGGGAGAAGATATTTGCAAATGACATAACAGATAAAGGGCTAGTATCCAAAATCTATAAAGAATTTATCAATTTCAACACCAAAAGAACAAATAATCCAATCAAGAAATGGACAGAAGATACAAACAGACATTTCTGCAAAGAAGACATCCAAATGGACAACAGACACATGAAAAAAGTGCTCAACATCACTCACCATCAGGGAAATACAAATCAAAAACACAGTGAGCTATGACCTCACACCAGTCAGAATGGCTAAAATCAACAAGTCAGGAAACAACAGGTGTTGGTGAGGATGCAGAGAAAGAGGAACCCTCCTACATTGTTGATGGGAAAGCAAGCTGGTGCAGCCACTCTAGAAAAGAGTATGGAGGTTCCTCAGAAAGTTAAAAATGGAGCTACTCTATGACCCAGCAATTGCACTACTGGAAATTTATCCCAAAGATACATATATAGTGCTCTGAAGGGGCACATGCATCCTAAAGTTTATAACAGCAATGTCCACAATAACCAAACTATGGAAAGAGCCTAGATGCCCATCAACAGATTAATGGATAAAGAAGATGTGGTATATACATACAATGGAATATTATGTAGCCATCAAAAAATGAAAACTTGCCATTTGCAATGACGTGGCTGGAGCTAGAGGGTATTATGCTAAGCGAAATAAATCAATCAGAGAAAGGCAATTATCATATGATCTCGCTGATATGTGGAATATGAGAAACAAGGCAGAGGATCATAGGGGAAGAGAGGAATAAATGAAACTAAAGAGGGAGACAAACCATAAGATACTCTTAATCTTAGGAAACATATGAAGGGTCGCTCAGTGGAGCAGGGTGAGAAGTGGCTGGGAGATGGACATTGGGGAGGGCATATGCTATAGTGAATGCTATGAATTGTATAAGACTGATGAATTACAGACCTGTATCCCTGAAACAAATGATACATTATATATTAATTTTAAAAATAATAATAAATAAATAAAAATTAAAAATTTTGTCACTTTGGTTAAATGGTTAATTAACTCTTGTTACATAATTATCTGTGATCTTATTTGGTTAAGTGTCCAAAAACTTTTGTCCTTTTTTGACAACCTTCGCCTAAATCAAATTCTGGGTGAAGTCTTTTAAACTTTGAACTATAGATTTTTCTGATAGGTACCTAGAACATCTCAAAGAATTTGTTCTCTCTTTATAAAAAGGGAAAATGTTAGACAAAATTAGGCTTAAATGATGTTAAATTACATGGGAAGCATATAAAATTAGAATAATACTAAACCTTCTTCACCTTATATTTGTATAGATATATGTTAATATAAGTGTTCTAAAACCTATATGAAATTCCTGAAATCTACTGCATCCTGATATAATGTTATCAGTCATAATTTTAAAATGTATGTCACAGAAATAAGCAAATCCACTAGTCAGTTCCATTATAATTAACTTTCATCAGATCTTTAATAATGGACATTTTTAAGGCTTTTGTCATTTATAGACAGTAATTGTTTTATTCTAATGCTTTTGCGAATGTGTTTCATCTTCAGAGAAATTCATGAAAAGCATTCTGACAAGTACTGTAGAATATAGGTCTCTGATGGATTTAAGATCATACCACTGAATTGGATTTAGGGAAATGTCTTCTCTTAAACTATCTATGATTTAAAATAATTTGGTAAAATCTTTGTAAACAAAGATGAAACAATTACAATTGTTCAAAATTACAATTGTACAAAAAAACAATTTTTTCCCATCCTGATCCTTCCAGAATTTAAAAACTTTTGAGTACTTTTTTCTCATGGCAATGTAGTTAGTTGTTTGCATAAGTTAAATAAGAGTGTGTCTCCTTGTAGACAGGCTACTGTTTCCTCTGTGGCTAAGATCCCATCAGAAAGGATCACTTCTACGTGGGAATACCCTTCCTTCTTTGAACTTCATAGTAACGGAAATTCACTTTACCAGCCAGGCACTTTGACAAGTTTGTGTTATTTGGCTGGTTTTGCTGTGCTTATCACCTTCGATTCTCAGGGCTAGTTGAATGCACTAATGGCATCATTAAGACTCAACTGACAAAATTTATAGAGACTTTTCAAAACCCTGGCCAAAAGCATTGCCTTTAGTCCTTCTAAATCTCAGGTTTATCTTTTTGTGGCCAATAAACACTTACTTTTCAAAATAATTACTTTTCAAAATTGATGTATTTAGTCCTTGCTTCTTTTGATCCACAGCTGATAAAAGTAAATATACTTCAATGTTGCAAAAGTCTAACAAAATCTATTGAAAATAGCCATGCTTTGGTAGGGCAGACTTTTCAAAGCATGGTGTCAGGACATGAAGAACTCAAGCATCACTCCTTATAACCCAGAGATTTCATGTATTGGAAAAGACATCTCCAGAAAGACTCTCTTCAACATCATTGGAAAGGCTCTGTTAGTCAGGTTCTGTTAGTCAATTCTTTGGGCCACCAAACTCCAGGGAATAGACTCTTGGATCCACATGTCACATCTGCAAGAAAGCACCAAACATTGGACATTCCTACTAACTGGTGATTTGAAAATAAAGATTTATAGGAAGTGAAGTAGACAACAGCTGAAGGAAACAACCTTCCCAAGACAATGGGATCAGACCTGTATATC
This sequence comes from Procyon lotor, assembly GCA_028646535.1. Classification (NCBI taxonomy): domain Eukaryota; kingdom Metazoa; phylum Chordata; class Mammalia; order Carnivora; family Procyonidae; genus Procyon; species Procyon lotor. The sequence goes on along the minus strand of CM053607.1, from coordinate 30,319,170 downwards.
TTTTTCTTGCTGTTACTTCTGCTTGTCTTATTTTCTCTTCTTCTTGGAAAGGCAATGCTTTTATCTGCATTTCCCAATATATTGCAAAAAGAGAAAAATCTTTCTAACTGATGGATTTATCAACAGAAACTCCAAACATCATGTCAGATAATGCCATGATGTCAGATACTATAATCATCTTATCTATAACTAATGTCTTCTTCATCCCCAATGCCACTGTTGATTATACTGGCAAATGTATAGATGTTACTTACTGGGATAGGCTGTTATAGCCAGGCATCCCCACACCTTGTTTCAACCTTTCCCAAGTCACAACTGTACTAGCTCAGCTAGATACCTCCATTTTTGCCAGTTGTATGACCTTCACCCCCCATGTTCTTCTTCTTATTTAAATATGATCTATCCCCCAAATCCAAGGGAAATAAAAATCATCTAGCTCCTTTGCCCAAGGCTTTTAGAAAAGAACTCTTTAGGATGGGGTGGTACCTCACAGAATGTTATCCCAATTCCTCTAATCTCTGGCTTGAAAAGTATCAAGAAATTCTAATGGATCTATCAATAACCAGACTAACTGGAGTCCTCTGCATTCCACCCTGTTTCATTTTTGTCTGTGAGGGATGGCATTTCCCATGGGCATATGAGTGTTTTGATAGCTGGTTAATTGAAGGGTAATGCTCATTGGGACATTCAGTTATCCCTGTTAACATTCATAACAAATTAGAAGCCTCCTATTGATCTTTCCTTTGGTTCACCCCATTGAGCCTCCATGGCCTTCTCAAAAGGGAACTTCCAGAAGGCACACATTACTCTGAGCTTTCCTCCATGGAGATATCCCTTCTCTCTTTGATCAGAGTTAGTGTTGATGAATGCATGATCAGAAATCTCTTCATTAGGAGAGCTAGCCATTTCCACACCCAAGGCAGCTGCAGCTCAACAATGATCACTTGACTTACTGGCTAATGTAGTTTTGGACAATTACATGGTCCTTGCTTACCTACTTGCTGAACAAGGAGGTGTTTGTGTGCATAGATACCCCCTTCTATGCATAGATAAATTCCTCTGGAGAAGTGGAAACCCAATTACATATGATTAGGGAAGAAAAACATTGGTGATAAAAAAAAAATCACCTAATGATCCATGATCCTTTTATCTGCTTAGACGATTACCTTCAGGTCTAGGCTCCTTGTTTAGAATTATAGAAATTGGGGTCATTATTCTGCTCCTCCTATTACTTTGTATAATAATGTTTAAATTTCATACCTGTGGCTTATCTAACCTTTTCAGAGACAAGGTGACCATTAGGCTGATGCGAACCCAGTGCATTGAGATGATCTCCAATACATATGACCCTGATAAGATTTTGGTGGGAAATGCCTGAGAATTCTTCTTCCTAACCTTCCTTGTTCCTCAAATGGGGTCTCAGTTTCTAATCTGTACACTTTCCTTCTAACATGACAAAGGACAACCAAGAAAGTTCATTCCTGGCACTGGCATTTAACGTAGAAAACCTGACCCTTGATCAGTGACGCTTTTGAGGAGAGATCTTGATCAAAACTGGGAAATGTGAAAATGAGTAAAGGAAAACCTCATTCATTCCTTTACCTCATGAGTAAAGGAAGGGCCCTGCCTGCCCTTGGTCGGTGCCAAAGCCAGCTAGAACCAGCTGTGGATCTCAGCCCCTGAATGCAGGGGGAGGAGCAGGGTCTGCAGGGAGGGAGGTCTTGAGCTAGGCTGGGAGGCCGCTGCAGAGGACAGATCTGTCTGAACAGCTCTGCTTCCATATTTGTTCTTTGTGTCTGCAGGGTAAGGGTGAAATCGCCGTACAAACGGGTGCTTGTGGTTGGGGCGGGGGCGGGGGTAGTGGGGAGTCTAATAGGGGAAGGTATGAGCTTAATTCTTTTTTAATGCATCATGAAATGATTCTTCCATGCTGTCCTCTTACCCAGCTGACTGTGTCAGATTACCTCCACACCATGACTGGCCCACCGCTTGCATTTGTAAATAAAGTTTTATTCATACACACACACACACACACACACACACACACACACACACACACAAAAGTGGAGTCAGTAACTCCTGAGTATGTATCACTCATCACAGATTTTCTCCTTGCTCAGTAAAACCCAACCAATGAGCACTACCATAACTCAGCCAATGAGAAGTCTGCACAACTCTGAACTCTTGCTCTCCTCCAATGAACTTTGACTCCACACAGCTCCTTTCGACTTCCTCTTTTCCGGCATAAAATAATGCTCTACTTTTTTGCTCTAGAAAACAAAATTGTTCTTGCCTATGGCTTCCATGTCCTGAATTGCAATTGCTCTACTATTTTTGAATAAACTAACTTTGCTGGTAAACTAACTGGCTATTTTATTTTTAAAGTTGAGAAGAAAAATGAGATTAATTAAATTTTTTATTTATTTGAATATTAATTTTCCCAGAGCAAAAAGCTATGGTAGTAGAACTTAGATACAATCTCAAGTCTTTGTTGCTCTTTCAAATATACCACACAATTTTTCCTAGAATAGTAGAAGGAAGAGTCATTGCTCTAAGCTTTTATAAATTAAGTATAGCTTTCTTCTCAATTCTGGCTTTGCTTTCAGGGAAATGACATATATAAAAATTCATGATATTAAAAGGGAAATGATGTATGTGATATATTAAATTATCTAATCAATTTACATAACTATAATGATATGAAAATTATGTAGAGAATATTTTAAATTAAAAAAAAAAAAACAAACTCAGGGCACCTGGGTTGTGCAATTGGCTAAGAGTCTGACTTTCAGTTTAGGCTCAGGTCATGATCTCAGGGTCCTGTGATCAAGCCCTGAGTTGGGCTCCATGCTCAGTGTGGAGTCTGATTAAGTTTCTCTCTCCCTCTCCCTCTCCCCTCCTGCTCATGCTCTTTCTCTCTCAAAAAAATAAATAAATCTTAAAAAAAGAAACTCAAATAAAGTTTAATATAATATTTTCTTATAGATTTGTTAGTCTTATATTTACAAATGTCAAAAAACAAATGTAAGTACCTTAATAATTAGAAAACGTGCCTATACCGCCAATATAATGCAGACAATATGAGGTAAAACAGATGATTCATGATGATAAAAGACAAACTATATCTCTGTATATTTAAAATTCAACCCACATAGTTGTCCAACTCCTATTTGTCTTATTTATATTGTGCACATAAAATTGTAAACTATATGGATAATTCCATTTAATTTTAATAGAAGGGAAAAGCTTTTTCTCAAAGTTTAGAAAATGAGTTTTGTTCTCCAACCAAAAATCCCCTCCACAATTTTAAGACAAATGCCATACAACTTTTTGTGTTATAGATTCCATTTCATAGAAACTAATAAGCTCTAACAGTGAAGAACACTTTTCTTTAGTAAATGGTCGTAAGTCATTTAAGTTTTTTTCTTTTATAATTTTTAAATAAGCGGGGAATTGTAAAGATGTCTCTTTGCACAGTTCCGCAGATCACTTAGCTTCAAGGTATTGGTCAAATGCTTTACTTTTGGAAATGTAGGTAATTCCTATCTCAGGGCATCAAATATTTGACCCATCATAATTAAACATGTTGTTGGTGGTGGGGGCGATGGTGGTGGGGCCTTTCTTTCTCTTCTCCTGGGTTGTGGGTTTCTGTGGGAAAGCTATGTGTCAAAGATGTATTGCTGTTATAGCTAGTAATTATAGTCACTAGTTACTATTTTCTATTGTAGAAAATGAATTTCGATTCAGATTTACTTATAAGTATTTACTTCTACTGTAATTTGCATTAGGCTTGTTTTGGAATGGGAGCATTTATAAAATCTAAAGTGCATCTGTGATAGAATTTTCCAAACATTCACATTTATTCCTATTTAAATTAATAATTATCTTCTCCCTCCACACCAATGTTTATATAGACGAGGTAAAACACAGTAAAGAGGACTTTTTCCTTTTAATTGATTTTACTTGACATTTTAGCTTCAATGCTAGAAAATAAAAGAAGTTTGTAATGTGTCCTGAATTGCCTTTTCTTTTCACTTACAGAGCACTTAAGTGTCATGTTAAGCCTGAGGCAGATCTGTCCGGAATTGTGTTTACTGTATTCCTTTCCAAATGCAGCACAGAATCTTATCGCTTATCAGTGCATAAAGTCTAACAGATTGCAGACTCAAATTTCCCCTTCCAGGCAATGTTGGGTTTCACTATTGTTTGCCATGACAAAGGTTTTCATGAATTCTAGGGCTTGGATTTCTGTCTTGTTTTCCTTAGCATAACCCTCTAGGCAACTGATCAGCATTTTTCAACTTCTAGAAATTGTTCAAACTGTTACTACAAAAAGCTACACTTGAAAACTCCATCTTTATGCTTTTGGCTCCAACTTTATGTTTTTGGCTCTTTCTTTGAAAAAAAAAAAAGTTATGCTGGGCAGTTTTGGTAATATTGAAAAGAAGAAGCAATTATACCTTGTCTGCAGATGATGCTGCTGTAAATGAGGCTGCCTGAATTTGGTGAAAGCGGATGTGTTCACAGTTCATATTTGGGCTGCAATTTTAAAACTACAGGAGGAAGGAAGTTTCTCGGCGAGGGACAAATTTAGCTATGCAGACTTTTTTTTTTTTTTTTTTTTTTTGGTCAGTCATCCATGTATGACGACTTTCAGGTAATTTAGAGACACTTTTAACAAATATAATTAGCTATGAACCCAGAGTTTCTTGGGCACATAACGTCTGTCCTTCCCATCAGAAAATCAATCCAAATTTTTAGATGCCATTCAAATTGAATAATAGTTTACATGGGCTGAATACTTTTTGTCGATTGAAGTCTATTTTTCAGTCCGTTCACATATTCCAGGTTTTACTAAGCCTTGTGGATTTGAACACCTAGTTATTTCTCTATCTCACTCTTCTACTACCTTCGGTGAGAGCCTTACAATTTCTTACCAAACACTTAACTAGTGGTCTTCATCTCCAAATTGTGTCTACATTGTTCTAAGTGGTGCCTTATAAATCCCTAATTTGAGGGGCACTTAGGTGCCTCAGTCGGTTAAGCGACCGACTGGGTTTTGGCTCGGGTCTTGATCTCACAGGTCATGAGGTCCAGCTCCAAGTCAAGCCCCGCCTGGAATCCATACTCAGCAGGGAGTCTGCTTAGAGATTCTCTCCCTCTGTCCCTCCCCACCACTCATGCTCACAAAGGCGCATGCACAAACACGTGCTTGCTTTCTCTCTCTAAAATAATTAAAATAAATCTTTAAATAAATAAATAAAGCCCTAATTTGATCATATAAGTTCCCTCTTAAAATCCCTCAGGTTTCCTACACTATAAAATTCACAGCTCTTAAAATGGCATAACAAGACTTTCATGATCTCACTGCCAATGTTTCTAAATTTACCTCTCATGCCTTCTTAGCTCCTGTGCCACCCTGATTCAAATATGCATTTCTTCAATCATATTAGGAGAGAATAAATTCTTCTATCCTCATTCAATTCTTGATGACTTGGCATTTGTTATTGTTCACTAAGCTGAGGATGGTCTTCCTTATTGCCTCTCTCTCTTATTGCCCATCACATATCCTTTCTATTCATCTGTTAAGTCTCAGTTCAAATGCAGTTGCTTATAAAAAGCCTTCACCAATGTTCTCTGACAGGGTCAGGGATATTTTTCTTGTTTCCATAATGATGCTACATCCCTGGGTTTTAGCATGCATGCATCATATTGGTGGAATAATTGGCCAACAAACATAAACAAACATCATGCAACTATAAACTTTGGAAGTTGATATTTTGGCAAATATAAAGGATTAAATATATCAGTTAGATAAATAATTAATTATTTGCCATAAACAAAGGTTGAGAAACTTTTGAGAACACCCCTGCTTTACATATCAGTGTATAATGTCCTAGACATTTTTTATTCACAGTCATTCGTTAAACAACTACATACGGAGCACCTCCTAGAATAAGTTCTTATATAACTGTAAGAACGTTGTGTTTATATGTGTGGATAGTGAAATGAAATATATGATCTTATCCTATCCTTTGTGGATCTACAGACAACTTTTCTTTCTAAGGTTATTCTCAGTCTTTAGTAAGTGTCTGAGATGCTCTCCATTATGATGGGATGAGCTAAAATAGATAAGGCGTCAAAGCCCCTTTTCCCTGCACACACATTCATACACACATGGGCACATAGAAAGGTTGGATCTGGGGTGCCTGAGTGGCTCAGTCAGTTAAGTGTCTGCCTTCGGCTCGGTCATGATCCCAGGTCAAAGAAATGTTGGATCAAGTCAAATAAAAAGTTATAAATTACTAGGATCTAAGTAATGGATAAAAATATACAGATTGAAAATGGAGAGCTATCAAAGCCAGAGTAGTAAACAGAAGGTTGAAACTTTAACAGCCCATTGAAATTGGTCTAAACAGAGGCCCAAGATCTAGGCACTAAAAACTTCAGGTTCCAATGACCATATATAATGAGGAAACAGAGCCACAGTTTGAATATTGAGATAGTTGTAAATGGGCTCCTACATGGACTCTGAAGCCTTGAAGTGCTCCTTATTCCCAACCACTAGAAGAGTCTATGCATCAGTGGTAAAAAGAATGGGAAAGTTTACCGTCTGTCAAAGGATTTGGGGCCTAAAAATAATGTGGGAATTAAAAAAAAAATCTCTTAAAGGAAAGAAAAACACAAGAATGTGGGAGAGGAACTGTTCAAAGACACAATGTCTGAAAATTTTTCCTAATTAAAGAAAGAGATACGTTTTTAACTTGAGGAATTAAAATTTTTTTTTAAGATTTTGTTTATTTATTTGACTGAGGGAGAAAGAGAGCACAAGCAGGGAGATCAGCCAGGGGGAGGGAGAAGCAAGCTTCCCACTGAGCAGGGAGCTGGATGCAGGGCTGGATCCCAGGACCCTGGGATCAAGACCTGAGCCAAAGGCAGATGCTTAACCAACTGAGACATCCACATGCCCCAAAGAATCAAATCTTATTTCGTCCACTTATGACCCTCCTTCAGCAAATGTCCCTACATCCCTCCTCACTGAGGAGCCAGAATATATGCAGAAAATATAAAATATTTGCAGAAAATATGACTCACAATGAAAAGGGAAGAAATTAGCTTTAATTAGTATTCCTTTGATCCCTAAATGTTTTTCTTCTGGAGAGAGAGGTATTTATATTTTATTTTTAAATAAAGTAAAATTGACTTAATTCTGGTGTATGATTTTATGAAGTTTAACACACGTTTAGACTCGTAACCATGACCACAATCAAGATACAGAATATTTCTATCACCCAAAAACTCCCTGATCCATCTCTTTATGGGTGACACTCCTCAACCATCCATAAAGCCTGGAAAACATAAATCTATTCTCTATCAATGCATTGGTTTTCCCCCACCCCTAGGTATGCCATGTACTAGAAATCATACAGCATACAACTTTTTGTAACAGGCTTATTTTATTTACTCAGCTTTGCTCAAGTTGCTGCATATATTAGCTGTTCATTCTTTTTACTGCTGAGTATTTTTCCATTGTATTCGAGTATCACAGTTTGTTTTTCCATTCACCTATTGAATAACATTGGGGTTGTTTCTAGTTTTTGACTATTCTAAATAAAGCTGCTATCAGCATTTGTATACAAATTATAGGGTGAACATAAGTTATCCTTTTTGTAGGGTAAATACCCAGAAGTTGAAGTTCTGGTTTGTATGGTAAGTGTATGTTTAACTTTATAAGAAACTGCCAAACTGTTCTGCAGAGGGACTATAAAATTTCCTCCTCCCACCAGCAGTGTATGAGAATTTCAGTTGGAATTCTCAGTATTTTTTAATGTTAACCATTCTAATGGGTAGTGATATGACATGATTGTTGTAATGTACAGTTCCCTTGGATTTAATTCTCTATTCTCCAGTTTTAATTTTATTTTCATTTTATGAGAAGACAAATCCCCAAGGGGCTTATAATTTGTTGGTAAAGTCAGACATGAAAAAATTATAATGCTTCAAAGTAGAGAAAAATACTTAAAGATATTTATTACTTATAATAAAGGAATTAGAAAAGTCCATATAAATGAAGGTAGCATTTGAATTGACCTAAGGGAGAAGAGAGCCATTCCTAGTCCCTGTAAATCATATCATAAGACACTAATGCAATGGCCTCCCTTGACAAGGAAGTAAGCTCCTTGACTCTAAGACTAATAAATGACAGCCTGTCCTTAGTAGTTTATTCCCTATAAAGTTGTGTAATATGAGAAAGTAGGTTTAATTTTTTTACTGTGTATCTGTCTACCAAATGTATCATACTTTACATAAGAAGACAGTGCTCTGTTGTTTGAAGACCATATGCTTTGGAATCACGCATTCACATGTTTGAAACCCCAGCTTCTTTACTCATTTACTAAGGGACCTTTGACAAGTATTATGGGTTGAATTGTGACCACCTAAAACTTGCATGGTAAAGTCCTAACCCCCATACCTCAGAATGTGACTTTATTGGAGATAAGGTCTTTACAGAGGTAATGAAATTAAAAAGAAATTATTAGCATTGGCCCTAATCCATTATGACTGGTGTCTCCAGAAGAAGAAGAAATTAGGAGACAGATATGGAAAGAGAAATATAATGCAAGGACACAGAGAGAAAATCATCACCTATAATCTGAGGAGCAAGAGGTCCAGAACAGATATGTCCTAACAGCCCTCAGAAGGAACCAACCCTGCCAGCACCTTGATTTTGGACTTCTAGCCTCCAGGACCAAGACAAGAAATTTCAGTCATTTAATTCACTCAGTTTGTGGTACTAGTTTATAGCAGCCCTAACAAACTAATACAGCAAATTACTAACCTTTCCAAACTGGCAGATTTCTCACCTATAAAAAGGGAATAGTGACTTCACTGTGTTGCCAAGAGTAATGAAACAAAAAAAGTATGAGAAATTATGTCTGCAAAAAAAGGGTATTTGTTTAGCCCTCAGTAGACAGTGTGTAGGACATGCCGTCAGTACCCTATCCGTGTCCCTGGAGAATGCAGTGTGCTTTCCTGGCCTTGTAGTCTCCAGTGGCTGTGTCTTTGCCTGAGGGCTCTTCCTTCCACTGTCCACCGCCCTCCACCTACAAAGGTGGAAAGCCACATTGCCCAAATGGAGCAGACTAAAAGTGAAGAGGGGGTGGGAACTTTTTCAGTCTGTTCTACAGTTTCACATGTGTGATTTGTTTGTAGGTAATGCTCACTCCAGCCTCCTCCAACACAAGAGAAAAAGGGAAATATGAACACAAGTTCTCTACTTGCCAGAGTGTCACTCTGTTTAATTGTGTCTTTAGAAAAGAGAAAAGCCAATACTAAGCCATGTACACAAGGGGCAATATAATAGTTTTGACCTTCTCTGTTCTTCTTTATACCAATTGTTTCAATTCTTAGAAATCAGAGTTTCTTTGAGAATGCAATGAAAATAGCTTCTTCCAAGAATATAAAATCTTGCAGATCTCTATTTTTGTTTTTATACAAATTGGCCAAACTTGCCAGATTTCCAGAACTGCCAAGTAGTAGAAAAAAATTTTCAAATAAAGATTAAAGTTTAGAATGAAAAACAGACGATTTGATCTTCCTCACCTCTCTCTTTCATTTGTTATTTGAAAGCCCAGTGTAATCCTTTTTTTATAGTAGATTCTTGGTTTACAGAGGACTTTCAGATGCTATTAAGAGTCAGAGGTTAAAAAGAAGTCTTAAATCATTAGACATACAAGCCTAGATTTCTGAGCTTGAACAAATGTACAAATGTTTACATGCTGGTCCAGGTCTGAATGATTACATAGCCTCTAGATTCTTGGCTTGAAAAAAATCCTTTTCCCTTATATTTTCCTCATATATGTTAAGTGTATTGTACTCATTCATGCCCTCTCTATTTTAAAATATTTCAAGACAGTAAATAAAAGTGAAAATCGGTGTGAGCATTTTTCCCCATCAAACTATATGAAAATAAATATTTCAATTACTTTTATTTTGTGTTTTAGAAATGGAATTGTGTTAAGTTAATATTTAGTAAACATTTTTTGTGTACAGGTTATTACTTCTAAAATATAATTTATACAGAAAGTGTGGAGATGAAAAGATTTATAAAAAAAGAAATTGTTTCATACAAGTATATAGGTCTCTGTAAAGAAAGAAAGACATGTATTTTAACTTTTTGCAACTTTTAGTGTATCTACCATTAAGTTTAAAATCATTGAAAGAGCTCACTGTATTAGAAGTTCCTTCCAACCTATGATTTGCTCTCTCACCTTCTTCTGGGTGTCACTCATGTGTTGCCTTTTAGGGAGGCCTTCCCTGACCATCATGGTTGAGATCAGTCCCTCCCCCCCCAGCTCCATCATTAGACTGTGCTAGTATTAATTACCTGAATAAAATATCATCATCCTTCCTACATAGATTATTTTAGACTGATAAATAGCTATGATAATGAATTTGAAGCCATATTACTTAAAATCATTATTTTAAAAACATTTATTTAGAAAGCCTAACACATATTGAACTATATTTCTTGGGTACTACAGCAAATTATTGAAATCTATCATTGCAAACTGAACACAGCAAAGAAAGAATTTGTGTCCTCCAACATAGAGACCCAACATTTATTAAATTAAACTTCACTGCTAAAACCCAAAGTTCGTTAAATCTTTACAGAAAAACTAGAATCAAAATAAAATCTTTAAATGAAATACTAATAATAACAGAAGAAAAATTGCTAAACATATAATTTTACTCAAATTTTATATTGACTTTGAAATGTAAAAATGCAGTTTATAAATTCTGCTATATTACCTATAGTTAGAATAATTTTGAAGAAACAACTGAAAAATGATGTTAACAGATCTAAGGAAGACACTGGCATTCCACAGACACTTCTCAATTACGGATGGAATCTATTCCTAAAGACATAGGCAAAAATGAACCCCTGAGTCTTGCATAGTTGTTGGATTTTAGTTTCAAATCAAAGATTGCACCATTAACAACACTCAAAATTTTTTCTTCAGTACCTCAAGGGCTGAAGCAACTCTCTCATAATATTTTTCTGTAATAACATCTCATATTTTGATTAATAACTTTGTCTATTAGTTGATTTAGCAAGATAACTGATATAAACTGGAATTCGCATAAAGGTAGTAAAAATAATTTTCAATTAAGTCTTATTTCCTCAGAATGAGAGCTACAATTGCTTAGCAATAGGAAAGTTTTTCTAGTCTCAAAGATCAGAGATCATCTCTTATTTAAGATTCAAAAGATGATAGTACTGGCCAACTGAAAAAAATATATATGTGTATTTTATGTTAAAAGATAAATATGTGAGATATTTGAAGACTTTTGCATTTTAACATTTGTGCCTAACTAATTGAGCTTTCTTTTTATGTGAAACAATGTTATAAGCACACAGTAAACAAACAGACAAAAAAAGACAAAAAAGTAGTTGTGTTCTGGTTGTGCTTAAACCTAGGATTCAGTCTCCACCATCTGCCAGGCTGGAAATTGAAAGCATTACTCTTATCCTTATATTGAGTTTTAGTAATTTAGTAAAATGATTTAAATGTCAGATTTGCACAGAAACTTATTCTCTGCTAAAGTTGCAAAACAGTTTTATAGACACACAATCTATTAACTATGGATCACAAACTGTATCTAGCTTTGTGATAGCATGTCAACATGAAATAGCAAAATCTTGAACCTGAGTGTGTTGGTAAACATCTTAGCTTTTTGAGATGTCTTTGTCAGAAAGAGTTTAAAAATGTGTGAAATGAGCACAGACTATGAAGTCAGACCTTAGTTTGAATTTTGACTCTGTTACCTTCTAGCTACCTGACTTGGGCAAATGTCTGTGCATTGAACCTCAGTTTCCGTATCTTTTTTTTTTTTCAGTTTCCATATCTTTAAAATGGAAATCATAACAGCTATACTACAAAGTAACTTAATTAAAAATTGAAATACATTTAGTATAGTTCTAGGCATTCTTTTAGGATCCAATAATTAAGAGCTCTCATAGTAGAAAAAGTATCAGTGTTTCGATATAAGTAGCAGCATTACATGGATCTGCTTTTCATCAGCAAATGACTCCATCTGTGGGGTTTCATGACGTTCCCACTTAAGATTTTTTTTAGGTATGGCCCAGGTATCCCTTTAACTTGTAGAGACAGAGAAGGTTTTCATGGACACAACAAATTCAGGGTTGGGCCTGTCTTAGACTTTTCCCCCATGTTAGTGTAAGGTAGGGAGATGTCAGCAGTTGACCAAATCCACCACTACCATCACCAAGAACAAAACAAAACAAAACAAAAAACAGAGCCCTTTAAGCTTCTCTTACTTTCTGGGTTTTTCTTTTTAATTTTATCTAAACTCCTCTTTCTTTACCTATTTTCTCAGTTCTGCAGTTCCTATGCACTTTTACCGTCCTTTTCCGTCTTTCACATTTTTCTCGTCTTTGCTCTCAACTCCGCTTCTCTTGTGTTTCTTGGTTCAGTCAGTCAGTTGGTCCCTCAGTCAGTTAAGCCTCCGATTCTTGATTTCTGTGCAGATCATGACCTCAGGGTCATGGGATCAAGCCCCATATGGGGCTCCATGCTGGGTGTGGAGCCTGCTTATCCCTCTCCCTCTGCTCCTCCTCCTACTCACTCTCTCTCACTCTCTCAAATTAATGAATAAGATCCTTGAAAAAAAAGAAAGAGAAGAAGAAACTATTTTTAAATGTGAAGTGAATCCTTTATATTATGAACCACAGAAATTGTTTCACTCTTCTGTGAAGGAAAACAGGATAAATTAATCAATTATTTGTATTATAATTTTTAAAAATCTATAATTACACAATATATTTTCATGTAGTTCCATGTGGTCCCAGATTATGTGAGAGTGATTTTTAAGAAATATAAAATAAAGGTAGAAATATCCTTTTATAAGATTACAACAAAGTTTTTCTTTTGCAATTTAAAATGTGAGGCTCCCATTTCTCACATTTATCACAGGTAGCTGTGCAGCAATCAGACCGCCTTTGTTTCCTCTTTCCCTTATTGCTCTGTGTTATACATGTCAGCTTCGAGGATGATTGAGCATCTTAGTCTATTAGAGTCAGGATGGGTTTGGAAGTGTGAGATGGGATGAGTGATAAGAGGGCAAACACATGGGAGGGAAAAACAATTTCCTGGCATAATAAAATTTAAAGTAATCCAACAGCAAAGCCAGGCAGGTGTCTCTGAGGTTCTAAATAATGGCACTTTTCTAATAGCACATTAGATATGAAACAGCTTCTTATAGTAACAGTGAAAGATTAAAATGAATTGAAAATAAACATTAAATTGTGTTAAGAATGCTATAGGTTTGTGCGTGTTTGTGCATTATATATAATATGTATTATTTTATATTTTATTATACATGTTATATAGTATACATTATATCATATATTATAGAATATATTACTCTATATTATATATAATATATATTATATAACATATATTACTCTGTATGATACTCTTGGTCTGATAAGATACTATGCTTTAATCATCATAGGAAGAAACTTTTGATGATCTTCCCATAAGGTAGAAAAGTAATGTGAAGATGCATTTAAATCTTAAAACAAATTTATTCCAAGTTTCATTTGAACCACAGTAACTAAACACAAGCAAATCCTTGGGTCATATATGCCTTTAGGGAAGCCACTTAATTGGATAATTAAGGATTTACATCATCCTCAAATGGGTATCATATTCAGCAATGACCCTTGATGGTGATCTAATGTTTATGGAGAAAACCAAAGAAATTTAGTTCCAAAAGAGACCGAGAAAAGGGCTTCTGTTTGGGGAGATGAATAAAAATGGGAGAATTGACCCTCATGTAAGTCATCACAGAGATGTGAAAGATGAAGTAAGGGCTGGGCTTAGAGGTATTTAAATTCATTTAAAATAAGTTAAAAAAAATGAAACTCAGAATTCTAAGTTCAACTCAAAAATATCTTTTGGACCACTATGTCATGATTTAGTTTTGTGCCTTCAGTTTTATTCTAAGTTCACTGAGTTGTAATTTACATAAATGAAATCCACCCATGTTAAAAACACAGTCTGATGAGTTTTGTTCATTGTGTATCATTGAGTAACCACCCCTAGAATCAAAATATAAATCATCTTTCAAAAAGTTCCTTTAAGTTGCTTTCCTTTCATAAGTGAGCATACTGAAATGTACAGAAATTATCCGTCTGGCCCTGGGTTTCAAAACAAACTTGTAGCAAAGCCTGTCTTAACATTTAATTTAATTTACAAAGCTGTCATTGAGAGTCTGCTATGCTCCAGTCACCAAGACTAAAATAAAAGACAGAGAGAAAGGCCTGGAGAAAGCGAGAGAGAGAGAGAGATGCCATCTCTAACCTCAAGGAGAAGCAGAAAAGCAAGGGGATTTGACAACTGGTTAAAATATAATACAAAGGAAATGTCAGAACAGGGAATGCAAAAGAGCACAGAATAAAGAGGCACAGGACATCCTGAAAAAGAGGAGGAAACCAGAGGAGTCTTCAGACATAAAGTGATCACTGAGTTTAGGTTTGATCCTCAAATTACTAAGGAAGCACTTGGGGGAGGATTTTATTCATTTGTGTATTTATTCACTCCTTCAAGTCATATTTACTTTAATCTCAGCATGTATCAAGCACCATGATAGGATCTGAGGATTCAAGGGCAATCCAGAAAGGACACGGCTTCTTATGATTAGAAATAGTGAAGGCGTGGGGATTGGAGGATTTAAGAATCCCCAAAACATGTACTGATAAAAAGCATAAGGAAATATTAAAACATAAAATAAGGAAGAGCATGGTTTCATGGTGCAGGAAGACTTCCTCAAAGAAGTAGCATTTAAATTGTGATCGACATAATCAGTACAATTTAGTAGAACAAAAGGAGGGAAGAAATATTCCAAGCAGAAGGAAAGGGTGTTGAAGGGAATATGTAGCTGAAAAAAAAGCCAATGTGGGATACAGTGATCCAAAAAAGAGCAAGACCGGAAGAAAATGGATAGAAAGACTGGGCTTTCCACTCCTCCAGGATCCTGTTAGTGCCTCTCACACTTCAGCATCAATTCTGATTCAGTAATTCTGGGATAGGGCCTGAGAATATGCATTTCTAATAAGGTCACAGGTGAGGGAGATGTGCAATGCTGCCCCTCTTTATACAACACTTTGTACAGTAGCCCCGCTAAAAGCTCTGCTTAAATATTTGCAATTGAGAGCTACTAAAAGAATTAAACAAAATCATATTGTGGTTTTGGAAGATCACTCTGTCAACTATAGGAAACAAACCGAGGGTTGCCAAAGGGGAGGTGGGTGTGGGATGGGGTAACTGGGTGATGGGCATTAAGGAGGGCATGTGATGGAACAAGAACAAGGGGTCACACGCAATTGATGAATCACTAAATTCTATCTCTGAAACTAATAATACACTATGTGTTAATTACTGAATTTAAATTAAAAATTTTGAAAATATAAAAGATTACTCTGACTATGGTATGCTAATTTTCTTTTAAAGCAGAGAGAAACTGAGTGCTTAAGATATAAGATAAAGATTTTTAACAAACGATTAAGAATATAAGGATGAAGTGCTCACTTCAGGAGCACATATACTAGAATTAGAAAGATACAAGGGTGCTTAGCAAGGCCCCTGTGTAAGGATGACACACAAATTTGTCAAATTCGTGAAGCATTCCTCATTTTTTTCAGAAAGTTAAAAAAATGCAAAGATGAAAATCTTGGGAGGTGGTTGCAAAGGATTTGAATGGATTACAGAAAAAATAAGGCAAATACCTTATTTATTCTATTAAGTTCATGAACAGATATCTGATATAAATAATAATAAAATAGATATTGAACTAGTTATCTCATTCAATTTAATCAAACTTGTGAAGATTAAAATTATTGATACTAGCTAGTGTTGTAAATAGTGTGATAAAATAAGTATTTTACATAGTTGATGGTATTCTGACACAGTGTCTTTTTGAAAGGATGATTTGAGAATATCTACCAAAATTGTTAATGCATACATTGCTTAATCTCCATTTCTACTTCTAGGAAATAATTTACAGACACTTTCATTGCAGTACACAAAGAATTATCCTTAAGCTCATTTAGTATACTTTATTTATAACAAAAAACTAAAGATAATATAAAGGTCAAGAGGAAACTGGTTAAATAAACATGGTATATCCTTCCAATACTATGCAGCTTAAAATGATAGAGATTAATTATACTGATATGAAATAGAAATAGTAATAATAGCTAACATTACTGAGCACAAAGAAAGTTTGCAACTATCCAGGGATAATTATCATTATCATTCTACTTTAATATTGTGTAAACCGAGACACAGGTTGAGTAACATAACCAAAATCGCAAGGCAGAAACTTGATTTTAGTCCAGGCTATTAGTATACACTGAACAGCCCATGATATGGTAAAGTCTGTAATATATGCCTATATACCTATATGTGCATATACATACCTACACACATATATTAGCTCCTAATTTTGTTTAAAATATGTAAGGATATATTTTTGTATGTACCTAAAGCTCTGAAGGGATTATCCCAGAAAATAGGATCATTGGTTATAGGTCCCTCACTTCTTATTTTCTGCCCTTCTGTGATTTCTTTATCTTATTACTACTGTGTGTTTCTTCTGTTTCTAAAAATACAAAATTAGACAAAAAGTAGAAGTTTTTTGTTTGTTTGTTATATCTAGTAAAGTTATATATCAAATAGAGTTTGGAAAACCTCTTATAGGAAGTAACTTTTTTTTAAGCAAATATGATTTTTAAAAAAATGTGCATCCTTGTAGGTCTTTTAAAAGAATCAGGACATGATTGATCTATTTTGGTTGTCACAGTGGCATATATTGACTGTCACTGCTGACTTGTTTTGCAGTAGTCTGCAATGAATTTTTTTTTTAAGATTTTATTTATTAGAGAAAGGGGGGGAGTCCACTAAACAGGGAGCTCCATGTAGGACTAGATTCCAGGACCCTGAGATTAGGACCTGAGCCAAAGTCAGATACTTGGGGCGCCTGGGTGGTTCAGTGGGTTAAAGCATCTGCCTTCAGTTCAGGTCATGATCTGAGGATCGAGCCCCGTATCAGGCTCTCTGCTCAGCCGGGAGCCTGCTTCCCCCCCACCCCTGCCTGCCTCTCTGCCTACTTGTGATCTCTCTCTCTCTCAAATAAATAAATAAAAATCTTTAAAAACAAAACAAAACAAAATAACAACAACAACAAAAAATAACAAAGTCAGATACTTAACTGACTGAGCCACCCAGGCACCCCTGCACTGAGTGTAAAGATGTTAAGACAAATGAAGGGATAGGGAGGATGGCTTATTGGGTCCATGTGAACATGGCCACACTACCTCTTATCATGGCAACAAGAGGGAATTTCTATTGCTTGCTGCCCAATTTAAGTTATTATGATGAATTTTCTAATTTACAAATGACATGAATTTAAGATTATGTTTACTCAGAGCTTACCTACAAAATAGACCACTGCATAGCAAATGGGATTATATAATTTAGAAAGCAGTTTTGACTTACAGTCTTTATAGCTATTTTTCTTAAAGCGATCTTTATGAGTTCTTTACATGGAAAAAATCCTCACAAATATTTATCTGTTATATGTAATATGTTTTATCTATATTAAAAAATCTGATTCTTTACAACAAAGTTGCATGGTAGAAATTATTCACCATCAAACCTTTGTCCCAACTTACCAGCTCATGGTGAATGTTCATTCAGAGATTAAATCACTTCTCCAAGGCCACATTCAACAAGAAACAGTGGTGGTATTTATGAAGGTCTATTTGGTTACCCACTAAAGCTTTATAATATATGTTTCTCTATCGACTTATTATTATCCTCATTTTTATACAATTCAACTTAATATGCTTTATTTAAAATATGGCTTCTAGTTCAAAAATATACTAAAACACTTTCTCTTCATAATTTAATGGGCTAATTCATGTGAAAGTTGCAAATTAATAGTACTTAAGGGCCAAATTAACTTTTTTGGATAATTTTTTTGTATGACATATTTTAGTATCTGATTTTTAATGTTACCATTAAAATCATATTTCTCTTGTCATAATTTTCCATTACAATCATATAAAATAATTACATATGTTTGGTACTAATAGGTTATCTTATTTTGCTGCAGCTATACAATCTGAAACCCCCCACCATGAGTAATATTTAGCTCTACTTTAAAATGTGACTTTTAACATAAAAATGTATACATATTTTGGTTTTGCATTTTAAATATAGATACAAGATTCCTTTTGGGAACATGCTATTAACCTATTTGTAATGTTTCACAATGTACAAGTTAGTGTACAAATTTAAATTTGAGTCTATTATTTATAATTAAATGTTTTTCTATTAGAAGTTACTTTTAGAATTGTATCTTCAATTTTAATATTTAAATAGATATTTTCATTGATGAATTGATTCAGGTAATCTATTTTTGGAGTATCTAATAAATTAATCATTTTAACTGTTTTGTTTCCTAGATTAAATTCTAAACAAACTCTGGATAACGAAAAGATTTTTATTTGGTCAAATATGCTACTTAAGTTCACTGTAGCCTTTTAGTATTAGTGGTGACTATGTCTGTTTACACAAACAGCATCTCTGAGGAGTGAAGTTCTTTGTTCTGGTTGAGAGTAGGTCTGCTTACTGGCAAAGCCAGTACCTTCTTGCCCTATTATTGACCTCGACTTTGACCTGGCTGGACCACCCTCACAGGAATGGAGGGTAATAAAGTCTTCTGGCCAACTCAAGCCTGAGTTTAAGCTAAGCAGATATAATCAATCACCTAAAATTAAGTGATGTGGTTTTGTGATGTGGACATTTACTGGAGACTGAGCTGAGATCACCAAACACCATTCATTTAAGTCTTCAGGGCTGTCTCAGAGTAGGATCAAGGGTATTTTAACTAGTACTTCAGGAACTACTTACCAGATTCAGAGTGCAGAGATATGATCTTACAGCAAGAAAGAAAGGAGGAAAGAAAGGAAAAAAGGGAAAAGGAAAAGAAAAGAGAACAAGAATTTCAAGTAACAAGGATAGACATTATAAACAAGGAGTTACACAGAAGAACTAAAAACTCCTTCAGGAAATATTACCTTTCTTAATTCGCCTCAAACTTTGGATCAAACTCATTAACAACTCACATTTCTCAATTGATTAGCGGTATTTCTTTGCTAGCCAAATTCATTGTTCTGTAAAATCAGTTTTGGAATATTAGACAATAATCATGCCGGGTTTAGATCTCCTTTTCAAGATGTTATTTCAAAAGTCTTGCCTCTTCTCCCCCCTGCCCCCATCTTTCTGAAGATCAAGATTCTCTTGGACTGTTTTAAATGACCCTAAATTCCAATCCCACTCTGACCTTTCCCTTTTTAACTTTACCCCTGGAATCCACACATTTTTTT
>CM053607.1:30285959-30299190 GCA_028646535.1 Procyon lotor | reverse complement strand
TCTCTCTCTCTTTCTTTCTCTGTTAAATGAATAAATAAAATCTTTTCAAAAAAATCAGAAGATCCTAACTAACTTTGTGACTTTGACATGTCACATGAACTCTGGGCTTTAGTAATCTCATTTAAAAAATATTTTAAGGGTAAAGCTAAGTCATCTCAAAAGTCCTTTCGAAACTTCTCATTTCCTTGATCTAGATGAGATTCATAAAATGGGACCATGGTGGTGAAACATAAAGTATAGGCTATAGTAATTTCAATTTTATCTTGGGTGCTTTTTCATGTCCTGCTGTTAATTTCCCCTTGATTTATAGGAGTTAGGCTGAACAAAACTTTGAAAAATACACAAACTCTTCCTGTAAATGTTAACATTTGTAGTAATGAAATAAATATACCTACATATTAAATGTGATGATTTTTCTTCTACACAACTATTGAGCCCATTTTTTTCTCTTCTGGTTTTCCTCTTTAATATTTAAATAGTATGTGTTGCTTTCAAGAGAATACACAACTACATCAGTGTCATTTCTGGAAAACAATGTAATATAAATTTTCCTTGACTTATGTAATTGAAAATAATCTTTATTAAAGTCACTTAGTAGTTTCATTTACACACACACACACACACACATATAATGCATCTGCATATCTTCATGATCTGGAAGTTATTGAAATGCCATTAAGGGATAAACAATTCTACTTTCTAAATATTAATACAGGAATACTATCTAATGTAATCTAGACTAAAGCAGCAGATATTAAAGGAATTGAAATACTTTCTAATAGTCCTAATAAAACAAAGATATCAAAATATGCTTACCACTTTAATATTAGGTTTGTAAAACATTGTAAAAAATGTGGATTTCCTCTATTTGACATTCTTACTACTGTTTTCAACAAAGGAATTCATAGAATGGCCCTTAGGGTTTGAATTATTACTCTTTTCAAAAAAGCCCCTTCAGAAATAAAAATTAAAAAACAAAGTGTGCCTATGAAAATCGAGAAATATCTTCATGCATTTGCACATGCATTCCCTATTTACTGAATGCCCATTAAGTGCCAGGCTGTGGTCAAGGTACTGAGAACATAGCAGCTGGCTGAACATATAGAGTCAGTTCTCATGGAGTTTACATTTAAGGAAGGGGAGAAAACACACACAACTCTGTGCATAGGATCTTTGACAGTTGAATGTAAAAATATGCTATTATCAGAATGAAATTATTCAGCCAGAATTATTGGCAATTTACCCACAAATGAGGCAAATGCTGGAGAGGTTACCTTGATATTTGCTCAAATATGAGTTGATATTTACTGTTTCAACCAGTAGGATGATAATTTTATTTTATTTTTTTAAGATTTTATTTATTTATTTGAGGGGCGCCTGGGTGGCTCAGTGGGTTAAAGCCTCTGCCTTCGGCTCAGGTCATGATCTCAGGGTCCTGGGATCGAGCCCCACATAGGGCTCTCTGCTCAGCGGGGAGCCTGCTTCTTCCTCTCTCTCTGCCTGCCTCTCTGCCTATACTTGTGATCGATCTCTCTCTGTCAAATAAATAAATAATATCTTTAAAAAAAAAAAAAGATTTTATTTATTTATTTGAGAGAGAGAAAGGGTGCGAGCAGAGGGAGGTGCAGAGGGAGAGGGACAAGCAGACTCCATGCTGAATCCCATAATTCTTGGCATAACTCTTTTCTGGAGATGATGGAAAAAAAAAACCCTAAGTAGTTTTATAGAGAAGTAAATGAATGTCTCGAATTTTGAGAAAATCCCACATTAAGTCTGATTCAGAAATAATTGTATTCTATCACCCCCTTTGAAATAGAAATGAGACTTCTATACTTCTCAGGACTGATTTGAAAATTAATTCATTAAAGCCCTTAAGTTGTCCTTAAAATTAAATCTGCTATATTGATCTAACTACAGCATTATTATAAACTAAAACTTGTCACTTTCATTAGCCTTTATAAACTTGAAACTCCATTTCACTAATGAAATAAAATATTTTCATTTTTCTCTTAATTTGTGCTGTCTGTTTTGCCATAACTGCACATTGTTATTCTAGTAATTACAGGAGACAGACTGCTTGTAAGGGGTTAAGATACACAATGTAGGGGTGTCTGGGTCACTCAGCTAGTTGAGCATCTAACTCTTGATTTCAGCTCTGGTCATGATCTCGGAGTCCTGGGATCAAACCTCAGGTTGGGCTCCCTGCTCATCAGGAAGTCTGCTTGTCTCCCTTTTCCTCTGCTCCTCTTCCCTCTCAGCATGCTCTCTCTCTCTCTCTCTCTCATAAATAAATAAATCTTTAAGAAAAAAGATCACAATATTTGCTTTAAAAAGCATGAAAGCTAATTAATTTTATGACTTGTAAGTGCTTTGTCTAGTTTCAGAAGCACTGAAAGTGCTTTATGATTGATTAATAAAAGTAACTAGACCTAGTGTTGCCACACACTTTATTGGTGATCCAATAGTGGCAGGAATAATTTGTACACTCAACTGTTGGGACGGTTTTCCTTTACACTTTGGATACCCAGATAAGTCACCTTCTTTCTCTTAGTCTTCTTACTTTCTTACTCTTTCTTCTTACTTTCTTACTCTTGAGAGACATAAAACTTTATTGACCATTTTAATGTATGGTTTTGATATGAGAATAAATGAGTAGGTAAATGCATAAAATAAATACTTAATAAGTGTATTAGTCTATTATTACATTAATATTTGATCTATCCTTTTATAGCCTCAGCCTGCAGGAGGATGTTCTACAGTTGGAAGGCCATTGTCACATCACAATTCCCTTAGAGCATAACCTAGTACATAGGTTTATTGGCTTGCAAAATATGCAAAATTGTAAAATGAGTGAACTTATTCATTAGTATGCACATTGTTTTTCTACTTTTTTTCACTTATTAGGTACAAAAGCCTCTTTCCTCTGTGTGTTTCATAGGCATGTAATGTGTGTAACAAATTTCTATATATCATTTTCCTCATCTCTCCAAAGTTTACCTATCTTCTTTCCCATTCTTTCAGGGTTCTGCTCTCTACCTTAGAAGACTGTAGTCATTAAATTACCCAATATAAGTCAAGATGATAGTGTATGATAATGTTGCTATTATTTCTAGCTCATGTAATTTTTATTGTTTATAATAGGAAAAATGCAGAATGTATCCTAAAATAAAGGAATGACTCAAATATTGAAGAGTATAAACAAGTCAGGAAAAGATTTTTAGATGTTTGAAAATCTAAAACAGATATTGTGATTTAAAAATAAAAGCCTAATAATGTTTCTGACAAGGGGGAAATGTACTAGTCACAGCAGATGGGTTGATTTTTTCTAGTGTGCTGTCCTTTCAGAAGTGATAAAGTCATAGGCAACAATGTTTTCACTACTGGGAAAAAAGAAAATACTGCACTAAAATATTGAACTTATATTATAGAAAAAGAACAAGGGAATTCTAAAGAAAAAATACATCTAAAAAAAAGTGTGGAACGGTGAGGAGGGAGAATTCTAGTGGAATAAATGAATATAAACTTAAACCAATAAATACGTAGAATGATAGGCAGGTAACAAAAATATCTGTGGGTACAAATTTACACACATAGAATTGGAGAAACCTGTAACTAACTTAAATTTTAAAATAAATTAGATATGAGAGAAGACGTAATATTTATAATGCAGTGATAAATATTAGAAAATTCTCTGCAGTCTTGAAAAGTATATGCTGATAAATTTTAAAACTTCAGTAACTGTGGACCACATCTTTATCCATTTGTCTGTCAAAAGGCATCTCAGCTCCTTCCACAGTTTGGCTATTGTGGACATTGCTGCTATGAACACTGGGGTGCATTTGGCCCTTATTTTCACTACATCTGTATCTTTGGGGTAAATACCCAGTAGTGCAATTGCTGGGTCATAGGATAGCTCTATTTTTAACTTTTTTTTTAAAGATTTATTTTTATTTTTATTTATTTGAAGCAGAGAGAAAGAGAGAGCATGAGAGGGGAGAGGTCAGAGGGAGAAGCAGGCTAACCGCGGAGCAAGGAGCCTGATGTGGGACTCGATCCCGGGACTCCAGGATCATGATCCCGGGACTCCAGGATCATGACCTGAGCCAAGGCAGTTGCTTAACCAACTGAGCCACCCAGGGACCCTATTTTTAACTTTTTGAGGAAACTCCACACTGTTTTCCAAAGTGGCTGTGGAATATAATGGAATATTACTCAGCCATCAGAAAGAATGAATACCTAACATTTGCATCAACCTGGATGGAACTGGAGGAGATTATGCTAAATGAAATAAGTCAAGCAGAGAATGACAATTATCATAGGGTTTCACTTATTTGTGGAACATAAGGAATAGCATGGAGGACATTAGGAAAAGAAAGGAAAAAATGAAGGAGGGGAATCAGAAAGGGAGACTAACCATGAGAGACTATGGACCCTGCGAATCAAACTGAGGGTTTTAGAGGGGAGGGGGATGGGGGGATGGGTATGCCTAGTGATGGGTATTAAGGACGGCAAGTATTGCATGGAGCACTCAGTGTTATATGCAAACAATTTTATGTTAGTATGGTGACTAACATAAAATAATAAAAAATTATTTAAAAAGACTTCGATAATTGTATAAAAATAAATACATTACATTGGTGCCATAGAACAATTGGAAAAATGCATCTGCAATTATTTCTGTATGGTGACGCTTGTGAATAAAAAAAACAAAAACAAAAACAACAAACAGATAATTGCAAAGCTTAAAAATTTTTCCAGCCGGTAGGAAATGGAGGAAAATTAACTGATTCATTTCACTAAGCAAATATTGCCTTGAGCATATAAAGGTTCTAAGATAGCTATACACATATCTAGTATATATCTGTACGTATATGTACATGTTCATATATACACACACATGCATGCATATGTACACCTATATACATATATGTGTGTCTCTAACTTGAAATTATCATATAGGAAAATAATAATTAAAATATTACTGATGGTATCTGAATATTTTAAAAATAATTTTGCTATGAGTCAAGAAATCCAATTCCAGATTTTTAAGCATGGTTTGCTACTTAGAAATATAGTAATTTAAAAAAACATAATATGTGAGATACTATATTATCCTCTTATAAGATTTCTAAAGTACAATTTGATATTAAATTCAATTACCCCCCCAAAAATCAATTATCCCTAATTTTTTATGATGGGAAGTATTTTTTTTTAAAGATTTTATTTATTTATTTGACAGAGAGAGAGAGCACAAGCAGGCAGAGAGGCAGGCAGAGAGAGAGGGGGAAGCAGGCTCCCTGCTGAGCAGAGAGCCTGATGCGGGGCTCGATCCCAGGACCCTGAGATCATGACCCGAGCCGAAGGCAGAGGCTTTAACCCACTGAGCCACCCAGGCACCCCTGATGGGAAGTATTTTAAATTTACTTTCAACATTTTATTTAATAGTAAGTCTTGAGTATAGGTTTATTATTACCTGTGACCAATGGCAGAATGTCATGGCATCTATGATCTGAATGTTAAAAATAAAAACTGAAGGGAGAATTCTTTTTTTCTTAAATACACTTCTTGTTTACTTAGAAAATTGTCTTTTAAAAACAATTCATGACACATTGTACAAATAAAGTTTTACTGTTTCCTTTCAAAGAAATAGAAGGTGGCATGAGACTCATTGTATATACCATGCAACCAACCACTGTCTCTGTTTTGATATTTAGAATACTTTTCTATTAAAAGAATAAAAGAAAGTGTACCTTATCAATAATTATAAACTTCTAGTATTTGTTTAAAGTCACCTAACTTACGTTGGAAAATGTCAAAGAAAAGATAAGATTAAACTCTTATGTCCTTCACTTGCATTACTAAACACAAAAGAACCAAAATTCTCAGTGATGCTTCTAAGGCAAATAACATTTGGAAATTCAGAAGAGTGATTTAGCTCTGTCCCTGAGAAAGCGTGGATTATTTATGTGGCTGAGAAGACTTTATTAATGGAGACCGAAATGGGATTTATTCCATTAAAAGACTCTTGTCCTAGACTTTTCTTCCAAGGTGGGTTATTCAGTAATTGAGCTAAGGAAGTACTTCATGACTGAAAAAAATCATTCCAGCTCCCCTTGAAACAATCTCTCCAGTTTGCTCCTTAAAACAAGGTGAGTTCTATTTGTTATCTAATAGTGTATAAAAACAATCATCCATAATTTAGTGACCTGAAACTTCTAACATTTGTTGCTTGTGCATCTGTAAGATAACTGGGTGGTTGTGCTGATTGGGCTGTACTAAGCTCATCTCAGCTGGGCTTTCTCATGTGTCTACTGTCTGCTGGCAGCTCAGCTAGTACTTGAATAGTCTAAAATGGCCTTCCTTACACATGTCTGGAAGCAGTCCAGCTGCTGGCTGGGGTGATAGGCATAACTGGGCCACGTATCTCTCATGCTCCAGCAGGCTAGCCAGAATTCATGCACATAGCTGTAGCACGGTTTGAAGATCAAAAGCAAAGGTCCTAATAGACAGATGCTTTTCAAACCTCTGTTTGCTTAACTAATCCCTTTGGCCAAAACAAGTCTCATGGCGAATCCATATTCAGGGAATGGAAAAATGGATTTTGTTTCTTTAGGGAAATGGGGAGAATTATGTATTACTTTAATAATCAGCAATAATACCGAAGAAATACCTCTGTCAAATGACACTATCTACTTCTAGCATTTCCAGCACCTTCCGTATTTTGAAGCAGGAGGGTTATGGGGTAATTGAGTGCAATTCCATTTCTCATCAACTGCTATTCCTCTGTTTGACCAGCTCCCCATTTTCTCTGGTTGCATATATGCAGGTTAACCAAACAAGAATTTCAATTTTTACAATTATTTTATATTAATAGCAGATTATTTTCTTCACAAAAATAAGCAAAAAATTATTCTGATTAAATGTAAAATGTGGGGTGCCTGAGTGGCTCAGTGGGTTAAAGCCTCTGCCTTCCGCCCAGGTCATGATCTCAGGGTCCTGGGATCGAGCCCCGCATCAGGCTCTCTGCTCAGCAGGAAGCCTGCTTCCCTCTCTCTCTGCCTGCCTCTCTACCTACCTGTGATCTCTGTCAAATAAATAAATAAATAATTTAAAAAAAATCTCTTTGAATGTAAAGTTTTTTTTTTTTTTTCAGAACAAAGAAGTCTTTCTTCAATAGGGAGAAATTATTTAGGTTGGCATACTTTGCAGATTTTTTGACTATAAAGAAGAGATACATTTCCAAACCTTATGACCTTATAATTAACATTACGGACACTACTGATAAACTACAAGTTATTTGCAAAAGCTTCTTCTCTTGAACTTTCTATGCAGAATAAAGTATTTCTGATATAGTAAAGCACTACCAAATTATTGGCAAGCAGAAATGTCATATAAGTAGAAACACCACAAAATTTTGAAGTTGACTTCTGCTCAATCTTGAGTCTTGAATTTGAATTTTATTTCCTCTGATGAGTCAGTGTGGTGGAACTTATCAATGATTTTGTCACCAATTTGAGACAAAGGAAATATTTAACTCAAAGAGTCTTGGAGAAATGCAGTGATACTTGATAGTTACCAACTTGAGACAAAAGAAATATTTAACTCACAGAGTTAAATTTCTGCAAGAAATTTATTTCTACAAGAGTCTAAATTTCTACAAGAGTCTTGTAGAAATGCAATTGGATGGAAGCAGACATTCTTCATTTTGTGGATTCTATAGCCCTTCCTTGTTGGAACTGCCCCATCCCTATGAGACTAGGATCGGGTGATCTGTCTTCTGTAGCACAGGGGTAGGCTCTTCCACTCAGGCTTCCCAGTAAAAACACTACTTCCTCTTGAGCTAATCATCAGTCTAGGCTGGATGTGTGGCTTGGGAATACAGCAAGAGGGTATCAGAGCCCAGAAGTCCTTCCAAAGCTAGACATTAACCTTCTTTAAATGTTGGATCCAGGTACGGGTCCAAGTTCATTCCTTTAGACTGTGTAGCTATGTGAACTATAAATTAATTTTTTAAAATTTTAAGCTACTTTGAGTTGGATATAACATAGCTTTTAAGTAAAACCATTGTTTTCCTGAATTAGAGTTCTCAGCACTTATTGCCATCAAACTGATAACAAAGATTAAATAAAATTATTTTCATATCAAAGAACTTAGAAAATTTTTAAATTTAGTCATCAAAAAGTTGTTTCAGAACTGACTTTTATTTTTCTCAATAGTAAAATATTTTAAAATAAAAATCCAAGCTACAAAACACAGGTAGAAAACATAAGTACATATTTACCATACCTTTTTTGGCAGATATGACATAATTTATTTAAAAGAATGGTGAATATATTTGGCATTGCAAAAATGAACACATCTATATGAATTAAGATAAAAAGAAAGATATGTACAAAACCATTACAATCCAACTTAGTAGCTAACATACAAATAATTACATAAACTATATAATTAAAAAGACATAAAAAATAAAAATCTCTAAAAGCCTGCGTGCCTGGGTAGCTCAGTCGGATAAGTGTTTGCCTTGGGTTCAGGTCATGACCCAGGGTCCTGAGATCGAGCCCCACACTGGGTTTCCTGCTGTGTGTGGAATCTGCTTCTCCCTTTCCCCCTGCTCATGCTCTCTCTCTTTCTCGAATATATAAATAAAATCTTTAAAAAATTTTAAACAGAGATGGTTTTGAAGATCATAAGTAATGGGAAGTTTTTTATGTAATAATAAATAGAAAACTGAGATACAAATGATATGTTGACCATAGTTATAACTAAGTTACTGTTAATACTCCTATTTAATAAGTAGCACCAGGAAATTGGTCAGCTTTTTGAATATCCAAAGTAGTTTGAAGCCATACCTCATACAATACAACAAAATAAACTGGAATCACATCATATAATTTAAGGGGAAAAACAAAGCGTGAAATCTAGAAAAATGTAGCATAATATCCATTGCTTTTGGAATATAAAAACACTTGCTGAGCTTGGTTAAAATAAAAGGAAACATATTGTTTATTACAAATATAGATATTTAAACTTCTGGTCATCAAATATAAATGTGACTAAAATTAATGGCATGCATAAAAATGTAAAACATATTTGAAACATATTAGAGAATACATTAAAATTGTTTTTAAAAAATTTCATTTATTTATTTGACAGGGAGCCAGAGAGAGAGAGAGAGAGAGCGAGCACAAGCTGCAGGAGCATCAGAGGGAGAGGATGAGAAGCAGGCTCCCTACTGAGCAGGGAGCTTGATGTGGGGCTGGATCCCAGGACCCTGGGATCATGATTTGAGCCGAACGCAAATGCTTAACCAACTTAGCCACCCAGGCACCCCTACAACAAAAATTCTTAAAATAAGTATAACTACAAAAATTGTTATGATACTGAGATTCTAGGAGATAACAAAAAAATTCCCACGCAATAAAAGTAACTAATGAGCATATGAAACATATTCAGCTTGATATTAATGAAATAGTGTTAACTTGAAAATAAATTACTTCCCTCTGTTTACCAAGTCGAAAGAGGCCTAATCAATTATGTGGA
This sequence comes from Procyon lotor, assembly GCA_028646535.1. Lineage (NCBI taxonomy): Eukaryota > Metazoa > Chordata > Mammalia > Carnivora > Procyonidae > Procyon > Procyon lotor. Next base: position 30,289,647 of record CM053607.1, on the reverse strand, counting down.
AAACGGGGAAGGTAGAATCAGATGGGCAAAAGACTAAAGGTATTAACAACATCACTTTTCTAAAAAGCAATTTGGTAAAATGTATCAAAATGTGTATACTTTTCAGTCTGGTAATTTTATTTAAAAAATCTGAGCTAAAGTTAAAATAAAAAACTTGAAGGAAAGTTAGAGTTGGCACAATAATGTTTATAACAGTATTTCTCTTGAAAAAAAGATAATAGTCAACATTAAGTAAATGATAAAGTAAATTATAGTATCTGTATGATAGGATATTATAAAGCCTTAAATGCATGTTTAAAGAAATAAATGTTAAACTGAAAATTGAAACAATTTTTAATATTTTACCAATTTAACAATTTTAATTTTAAAAATCTGTAGGAAATTAATAGAAATTGAAACATTAAGTTTCTAAAGGTGATTTTCTCAGAATTTTGAAATTGTGGTAGAAGTTATGTTCTCTTCTACAATTTTTTGTGTATTTTATTTACCTTGTAATAACAGGTACCGCTTTATGATGGTGTAATATGATTTGTTAATATTGTATTATAATTTTTTAGAGTATGCTCATAAATAAGGACATAAAATGCTATTCAAATAAGTCTTTGTTTCAATTATTACAGTCCACCATATCTTCAAACTATCCCTATTTCTACTCCCATATTCTGAATCCTTGGTTCCGGCTCTAACAGAAAGTGTCCCTTAGAGTGCAAGTGACAATCTGTCAATATTAGTTGAGCTTCAACGTTTACATCACCTTCTCCCAGTTTTTGATAAGCTATCACTTGGAACAGCAGCAATATTACAGGGACAACTGAAAGTGGTCAATTTATATTACTGGCTTTTTGTTCCCTTGAACCTGTTTTTAAAAATCAAACATTACAAAGGCAACCCAACATAAACCTCTTCTCTGTTGCTCTTGATATTACATTAAAAGGAAAGAAAAACCAGGAAATGCAGACAGTGCTCAATCAGAATAAATAATTCATTTAGAAAGGATGCTACGTTATGCACCGAAAGTCACTATAAATGTAGGTCCCTGGACAAGCAATATAGTCTAGGACAGTAGAAAATACACCACATTGCTTCCAAATGGGTGGTAACCATCCTCTCTAGTAAAATAAATATCTGTGGCAAATGACACATACCTATTTAATGGCACTCGGAGTTCACGTGAAGTTTGGCAGTGTAATAAAAGTCTTATCTCTTGCTTTCACTGTTATTGCACAGATTTAAACTGCTGTCTCAGAGGCAGTTTTACTATCTTTTTCAATCTACCCCATAAAAGTGAGACTTGATTTGCTTAGCATGAGAACAGATCAATAAAAGCTAAGTTATACAGCGGATTAGATCACTAACTTGGAGATCAAAGATGTTAAATACAACTTGTATAGAAAAACTAGATCAAAAGTTGAGCTCAGACACACAGTACATATTTGCAGAACTCAAAATAGCTTTTACTCTAGACCAACAATTTACCTTAAGTTTTGTCATGGTCATTTTATGTTGCAGTGGTTTACACAGAGCTGACAACATTTTAAATATACATAATATGTGCACATTTTACAGTATTTTTTTGCACCAAGTTTCTGAATTATTCCTCTAAAACCAAAGGTAGAAGAAAACGGTGTTCAACACAGCACAAAGAGTTCATTTTATAAATACCTTATTGATACTATTAACTTTTTAAGTTAGATTTTGTTACAGAAAACGAAACGACATGTTATAGAAATGTGAGTCATTACTATTATTTTTACCTTCTAATTTTTATTTTATAGTAAATCTATATAAAATTTTTGTTGAAATAAACTCGTTCTGTAATTCATAGCTGTGATTTTGTGGAATTGCTCTATCGAATATTCACTTAAATAATTTAAGAAATCAAAAAGTGTATTTCACCTTGCCATTCTTTCCCCATCACATTTAACCCCATTAAGAATATGTATGGGTTCAAGTGTGATATATTCCTGTACAAGCTTTAGATCACACATGGGGGAAATAGATAAATAATATCCATAAAATAGGACGAAATAATCATTATCCCCACTACAATAAAATCCTCAAGTTATATCTTCCCAATGTGAAAGTACAATGTTATTAAATATTTCCACCATGGCGTATTATTCATAGCCTTTTAGACCAAACCCTGTTACCTCATGTTATCCATGCAAAACCTCATAGTTTATCTCAAGGGAGCCCGTTCCCAACAGCTGCTTTCTCACTAAAAATGTTTCCTGATTGTATCTTCTTTTTAGCATCCTGTGCAGCTTACTTCCTGCAGTTCATGAGCAAAAGAGGCCTGACTGCCCCTGAAAAGTCACCTGCTTCTCATCCATACATTGTCAAATTCCTCATTGCCTTTTAAACATCCTTTCAGCATCTTGATGTGCTGTGTTCAATGTTTCTCCAGGATCTGTTCTCAAAATACAAGAAATATTGACTGAAATACAAAGAAGTGAAGACGAAAACAAATATTTTCCATAATCACATGGCCCCCAACTAATGACACTTAGCATATCGTTTTGTAGCTTGTTTTCAAGCGTGTTTTTCTTCTCAAAGTAACAATGTGTTGTTGTTGTGTTTTTTTTTTTTCACATTTAACTGAAATGGCAAGATATTTATTAGGGAGCATATATATTACACACATTTATAAAAAGTTATTTACACATGTTAAACACATGAGTATTTTGACACTGTGAAATGTATACTGTTCTTTTTTTTAAAAAAATGGAAAGAAGAAAAATAGCTAGTAAATTATCACAAATATTCATTACTCACCCCACAGTCTTTTTTGTTTGCAAAAATTGCCAAATTATGTCTAAGAATATTTAGAACCATAATAGTTCCTAGCAAAATGATTATTATTAAAGAAAATTATTCTCCTTTTGAAATATGAAAATTTTAGTTATACAGTGTTTTCAGAAAAATATGAGTGACAATATTTTAAAAATAAATAAAAGTGAAACTTTAAAAAAAAAACTTTAAATTGCAATGAGTCAATTGATTGGCAGCCCTTTAATCCTATGGGGTCTTTGGAAGTTGGAAATTTGCTAGTTAATCATACTGATATAGTAGAGAATATAATAAAAAAACCCGATACCATTGCATCAGGACTTGATTATTTTCATTATGTATTAACCAACTATCAGCAATTTGCACTAGCATTAACTTTTTAAAAAGAACCTTAGGTTCTTCAAAGAACCTTATGTACATTATATAGGTATTTTTATGTAAACCATAGTCTAACTTGTGTTTTGCCTTTTGCACATAGATTTCATAAAGTTTTTGGAAAAAGTCATCCAGAAATGTGAGGAAATTATTATTGTGATAATTATTAAAAATGAAAGAGCTGTATGCTTTTGTTTAGTTTTTTCTTAAAGACATTTGATCTTAAAATCATTATCAGATGGTTTTAGTTGTTTGTAATATAAGTTTTGACTTTCAATGCTTGCATGAAAACCTAAGGTCTACTGAATACTCATTGTTTCAATAAAGTCAATCTACTTACTGAGGAGGAGATCCATCTTTAAGAAAAGGAAACACGGGGTGCCTGGGTGGCTCAGTTGTTAAGCGACTGCCTTCAGTTCAGGTCATGATCCCAGAGTCCTGGGATCGAGCCCTGCATCGGGCTCCTTGCTCTGCAAGAACCCTGCTTCTCCCGCTACCATTCCCTCTGCTTGTGTTCCCTCTC
>CM053607.1:30208843-30285859 GCA_028646535.1 Procyon lotor | reverse complement strand
TTTTTTAAAAAAGTTCAAATTTCTGGTAAAGCATATACTGTTAATTTAAATAACCAAAATTTTTTTCCTTTCTCAAACACATGTATATTTTTCCCTCTTTTTTACAACTGTAATTTGGTTTGTTGAAAAAATCAATTTGAGAATATAATTCATTTCTTTGAATGTTTACTAAATAATCCTGACTTTATTTATTTAGTATTTTTGAGGGGGAATATAACTATAGATGTAATATTTTTATGATAAAACTTTACTTTCTGAGTTAGAGATGTAAGTCCTTTCTTTGTACTAATGATTGGCATGGACATGATGAATATATTTCCTGGGCATAATCTATCATTCTGAATCTAAAGATGTTTCAGAGTGGTATAAAGGGTGGTCATCCTGATGTGATTGCAGAAGGGAGCCAGTTTCACAAAAGGATTGATTGTTAAGAATGAAGTCCTTAGGAACAAAGGCAATATGCAAAGGTTGCCAAAGACATTGCATTATCAGAAAAATCAGAGTTAAATTTTGGTTTTGACTTTCTGCATCTTCACTGCAAAACAAGGCATGCCAAGGAATTTTGAAAATTTCCTTCAGTTTGGAATTGGATTAAGAAAAATAAATGACATAAATTTCCATTATATTAGGAATATTTCCATATTTACTTTAAGGACAAGTGAAAGGTGGGAGTTAAATAGGTAAAGTAATTCAGGAGAAAAAAATTTTTGCTTTCTCTGGTGTTTTCTTGCATCATCTGGATTTGCAGTGTATTTTCTTTCTGTTTTCTCTCATTTTAATTTAATTTTGGTTTCATATTAATTTTAGTTATTACAATATTATAGAATGAAGAGTACATAAAATTTCTTCCTCTGAAACTTTCAATCTTAACCCTGAAAGAAAACTTTATTATATTCTTTCCCCTTAAACAGATTAAATAAGGATATTAAGCAATCTGAAATTGAAGGACTCATATTTAAAATCCTTAAATAAAATTACTATTTAATTTATAAGCTATGCATTACAACACATATTGCAGATCTTATCCACTCTTTTTTTAATTTAATTTAATTTAATTTTTTCAGTGTTCCAAGATTCATTGTTAGATCTTATCCTTTCTTAATTATACCTCCATACCAATATGGGATAAGCAAACATTTGTTTCTATAGGTAGATAAATGAAGAGAAGCAAAGATGGAAAATTTAAGTAATTACATTTTTATTTTTTTAAAGTTTAGGGTAAATCGGAATAAAGTTTCAAGATCACAAAATAAGATAGTGGCCAGAAAGAATACTCTGGTTTTTGTTTTGTTTTTGACATGTTTTTTGACATGTTTTTTGACATTGCTATTTTGCACTTATGATAATCCAGTTTTTTCAGTTTTATTTTTGTTCACAATTGGCCAATAAAGCATTCTACCATATTTTATTCTGATACCTTTGACTGCTGGGTACAAACATAATGTTAGGTAAAATTTCCTGCTCTCATTTAAAGGCATAGTTACATTTGGTAGGAGATTCCTAACATAAAGAAAATGTCAAACAAAGAGGCTCATTAACATTTTATTAATTATTCATAATTAAGGAAAATCTTTATTGAATGTGTAATTTATCTTAAATTATGACATTATTTTGTAATAATAAAAGTACCCGTGAAACAATAAAAAAGCATAAACATATTAATTTAGCATGTCTTAATTTAGAATAAATATTTACTTAGTCTACAGTCATTATCACTCCTGATATTGTGTGCTCCAGTAGATACTAGCACAACTTATCCTCATATGTGTTTTTATTCTTTAATCAGTCTTAAGTTTTTCATTTTCAGAACTATCAGAGTTAAGAATCTAGAGCTTAAGTCTAGAGTCCAAAAGAAATCTTAAGTAAAGTAAATATCCTTGAAGTGCATAAAGAAAGATGGAAGAAAGAAAGTCTGGACTTTCATTATGCTTTTGGGCACTGTGTAAGGGGAAAGGGAGGTGCAAAGTTATTATAAGCAAATTAAAACCATGGGTTTGATGAAATGGGGTTTAGGAAATGAAGACTACCGATGAAAGTATGTGACTCCATCTCAAACATTCCATTTAGCTGCACTTTAGGAAACTGGGAAGAAATGGTAATCAAGACAAGCAGGCAGAAATGTGTCAGATCATTAGAAAGACACTGATGATTTTTACAGAAAACCATACAGGAAAAAAGGGAATAAAAAATATTAACTAAAATAAAACCAACACATCCAGAGGGTCTTGCTGAAGCATGGAACTGAAGATCCTGAAGAGGAAACAGAGGTGAAATTACTACTGCACTGGTTAGTCCTAGTATCAGACTTGTAGGTATCCTGGTGGCATACTTAGTCTGACCTTCTTTATTTATGTGAACATAAAAATATGGCTTAAATTTTCTCCTCCTCTTTCTGTTCCCATAATTCTATTTTTCTCATAATGTGGCTCATAAATTATAAATGTTTCTATTCATAAATAGAATAGAAAAAATTCTATTTTACTCATAATGTTGCTCATGGGTATGAATATAAAGTTTTTCATCACAAATTTTTTTATTACTAATGTTTTCTGGGAAATTGATGAAGAAAAGGGATGGCAGTAGACAGATGAGTAGCAATAAAAAGTGTTTTTTACTATAATCTGAACTTTAATGTATCCATTTATTTCGGATTCTGTAGTGTTAGTATACACTTGTTAGAAATAGTGAAAAAGGAAGGCCTGTGGAATTTACATGTCTTTTTTCATGTGAGATACTTAAATGTGTAACTTTTTTTTTTTTTAAAGATTTTATTTATTTATTTGACACAGAGAGATTGAGATCACAAGCAGGCAGAGAGGCAGGCAGAGAGAGAGGGGGAAGCAGGCTCTCTGCTGAGCAGAGAGCCCGATGCGGGGCTCGATCCCGGGACCCTGAGATCATGACCTGAGCTGAAGGCAGAGGCTTTAACCCACTGAGCCACCCAGGCGCCCCTAAATGTGTAACTTTTACAGCGGATTTTGGTATAATTGATTTTAGCTTTTGACATCATCTCTAAGACACTATCTGCAAGTGTCTTTCAAGAGACAGTGTACACCGGTGATTCGATTTATAGTTCTGCATTGTGGTGTTTACTTTAGGTCTTTGTTTTGTTTTGTTTGTTCACTTTTCTGTAGAGTTGCTTCATTTAACTTGAATGGTCAGTATGGTCTGTTTGTTACTGTCTGGTCTTTGCAATGTTCTTCCTATAAATTTGCTATTATAACTTGGAATAGAGTAACAGCTCCAATAAATAAATCTCACACTTAAATAAAGGTGGATTTCTCCCTCCTATCACAGCCAATGACGTCATTGGAAGTGGGACCATGGAAGTGGCAGTGGGTTCATTTTTCATATCAGAAAGTCATGCAGAAACTCACCTCTTGCCATCTGGTGTCCGTGCCATCTTCTGAACTGTCATGGCTCTTGTCTGAATCTTCTGCATCAGGAGGAGAGTGAAAATGAGGAGAATGGATGTTAACCATCTCGGGCAGGAAGTGATACAAATCACTGTGGCAGCCTAAAGCCATTCAGGAGGACTGGTTATATGGCTCCTCTTCGATGCCAGGGAGTCTGGGAAATGTAGTCTGGCCACACGCCAAGAGAAGTAGTAGATGCAGAATCTGCTAAAGCAATCACCCTAATGTTTTATTTTTCCTGTGGCCTTTGAATATTCCTTAATATGTACATCATGTATTGTGAAATTGCCCAACATATGTGCCTTTGGGAAACCATAAATAAATACAATTATTCAAGTCCACTTAAACTCTAACCTTGGTATTCTTTTTTTTTTTTTTTAAGATTTTATTTATTTATTTGTCAGAGAGAGAGAGCGAGAGCAAGTAAGAGAGAGCGCACACAAGCAAGGGGAATGGCAGGCAGAGGGAGAAGCAGGCTCCTCACTGAGCAAGGATCCTGATGTGGGGCTGGATTCCAGGACCTGAGAGCATGACCTGAGCTGGAGGCAGAAGTTTAACGACTGAGCCAACCAGGCATCCCTTTTCCAAATTTCCTAATATGAGTTACTTTTAACCTAATGTAGCTGTTCTACATTTAGACCTAGAATGTGGGCTACCTTCATCTCTACAGTCTTCTTTGCATCTCTTTCCAAAAAAAAAGTAAGAGATTTTTATAAGACTTTTGATTACATGATAAAGATCAAAAAAAAAAACTTAATCACTAACAATTTTATTTCATTTTTAAAACAATCATATATGAAAAGGTTATTTTGAATAAACTATAAATGGACAGAGAAAGATGAGTAATAGTATACCATGTGTTGAAATTAAAATATGAGTGAAACAAATGCAAAGCCAAGTTTTCATAAGTGAATCCACAAATGTAGCCTTGGAATATTAAATTAATGCCTGTCAGTGTTAAGTTTATACTAAATGTGATATTTCCTAAATGTAGGAAATTTAGTTATCTAATTAGGAATGACAGCTAGAGACTGAACTAATTAAGCAGCAACTCCGTAAGCAATTTACCTCATTAAAGGTTTGCGGTTTTATATCTGCAACAAAATTATTCAGTACCTATTTTAAATAATAAAGGATGAAAATCAAGTCTAATTGGCATTTTAATAGAAAGCATATCAATTAAAATTATCTACAAAGAAAGACTCCTCCTAAAACAATTACTGGTTTGAAGTCGAGCAGATCTATTTGTTGTCAACCTGAAAGAACAAAATGGAGCTGAGTTTGATAGCAACATAAGGTGTGGGAAATTCAGCATAGGCCCTCAATCTTCATCAGCTAATTACATAGAACATTTGGATTAATTAACTGGTATTGTTATCAATGTTATGACTAATTTATTTCATTAATTTTATAAGCTAACGCTTATGCCATGTACCATGCATTCCCCAAACCTATTCTATTGGCTCATTCTATTCAATGAGAAAATGCATTATATTTAGAATTAAATAATCTAGTTCAAAATCACAGTTCTGCTTATTACTTGCGTGACTTTAAGAAATTCCTTCTCTGATCCTAAGTTGTGCTCATATGTAAAGCAAGGATATTAATAAGTTTTGTAGGTTTATGAAACTTCAAAGAGACAATGTATTTAAAAGAGTTTGCACAAAATGTGGTCCACAGTGTTATCTGCAAAGGTAAACTATTGCAGTTTTTTCTTTTCATTGTTATTATTGTTAATATTATTATTATTATTGCTCTGGTCTCAGGTCCCTCCAGTTGTTTGAAAGCATATAGTATGTGAGATTAGTATTCAATTTAGTGTGTGATGAGGCCAGATTGTGAATACAAAATAAAAATGAAAATGCTAAAGTATTATTAGGTGTAAGCTAGAGCTGAAGCATTGGTTTCAGATCTCACATTTCTGAATGATTTCATAATAGAACAAAACTCAGTTTCATTGTGTGAGCTATTAAGACGTGTGAAAAATGCATTATAGAATCTTTAATGTCTTTTCATCTTTGCTACACCCAGGATATTGTCTTACCTCCACTGTTTTCTATTTCTCATCCCTTAAGTTGCCAAGATTGTGGTGAAAATTCACCCTTTTTTGATGAGTCTTATTAAATTGTAATCATACCACTAAAATTGAGTAGTTAGTTTTCATATAGTTTATTTCCTCGTGAATTTTTCTTTTTTCTTACTTTTTCAATTTGGCATAATTTAACAATTTCAATACTGTATAGTCCACTCTGTGTGCACAGTGGCTCCTCCCCAAATGTCATAGACTGGCAACCAACTCCATGGTTTAAGTTGAAAGACTCCTCCACGGGTTTCCTGTAATACGAAATCTACGGTTAGACTTTCCATTGCTAGATAATGTGACATAATTACAGGAGATTCCTGTAGTATTTACAGTTGAGAGAGTAAGACATCAGTTTCTTACCACTTACTTCTTTGCTTGAATGAGTTTAGAGGAAAATTTTAAAGGAATTGAAAATAGTATAATAGAGAATTGGTTGTATATACTTTTTGTGATGGCAATATAGAGAAATGGTAAAATCAAAACAGTAACTATGAGTGGAGATAGTCAAAAAGCTAAGTTGGGTCACTTCATACTGCAAAAGAGAAATTTTTTTCAGGACATGGGATCATGTTTTAGTAATCGCTGAAAATGTTCACCATATAATCTTAAACGTGTCTTCCATTCTGATTATTTCAGAGCTCGTTGATAGAAAAAACTTTTCTATATTTGTTAGTTCTTCAAATAGCTATTGAGTACATACCACATATCAGTTATAGTCTTTCAACCTTCAGCAAAGAGTTCAGTCAGGCTCTTGGGAAGTGTAGGAACTTAATCACTTCCTGAAATATGTTTTAGGCAATGAAAGAAGCAATAGGATCTCAGTGGGGGGATATATCAAACATGGAGGTCTCGGCTTTAGCTAAATTCAGACAAGATATTTGGACCTTTGCTTCACTACCTCTAAAAGGAGAAATAAGCCTACCTCTGACCATAAATCTAAATATGATTATTAGTGATCGTGGTTTGAGTGAGTATTTCATGAATCTGTAACACAGAAACTGAGAGTTCAGGAAGTACTAGAAAGAAATGTGGGCAGCATTCAACAGAGACCAGTGGTACAAGCTTCCACCAAACAGCTCCTTCTCCTCCATTATCCTCAGGGATCCAAGGAAACGTTTGCTCGTTTACAGCTGTCACCCTCATAACCTGGAATTGGAGACTGTATTAGTTTGCTAGGGCTCTCATAACAAATACCACAGACTCAGTAGCTTAAACAACAGAAACTTATTTTCTCACAAATGTGGAGACTACAAATTTGAAAACAAGGTGTCAGCAAGGTTGATTTTTTTTTTCCTGAGGCCTTTATCCTTGGCTTGAGGATAGCTGTCTTCTGCCTCTGTCTTCAAATCATCTTCCTTCTAACATAGAACACATAATATACATAGAATATGTATACATAGAATATGTTCCTTCTAACATAGAACATATAACTATGAATATGTTCCTTCTAACATAGAACACATAACTATGTGTCCTAAGCTCTTCTTATTAGGACATGATTATACTGGATTAGGGTCCATTCACATGACCCCATTTTAACTTAACCACCTCTTAAAGGCCCTAACTCCAAAAACAGTCACATTCTGGGGTCCTGGGGTTAAGGTTTCAACATATGAATTTAGAAGGATACAATTTGGCCTACAATAGAGAGAGAAATCTTCTGATTTTTCTCTTATATATTTTCTCAAATGTCCAAAAGAAAGATTTCTCTTGTCTCAAACCTTTTACCTTTGTGTGCAGTATAAAATAATAAAACACTAAAAACCAACCTTTAAAAAAATCCATATGTCATGCCCCTCCTCCTCAGTCATGGGGGGTGATTATTAGGTAATGTGGTAAGAGAAGTGACATATTACCCAGCGTTAGAGAGTCATTCCTTTCCTCATCTGGAGCAACCTAATTCTGTCAACGGAGCCATATAGATTGGCAAAATATGAGAGTGCATGTGAATCAAATAAGAAAATCAATGCAATTTTTTTTTATCCTGAGTATGGCTTTGACTATTAATGTTTCAGAAATATATTATTTGCCTTTTCATCAATTCACACTTGTCTTTGTCCCTGAATAATTTATACATATAAAAGGATAAGAGTGTAGCTATTTTCCTAAAGCTGTGTTGTCCAAGTGTGTACCACAGGTACAAAATGTTTCCTTTTTTCTCCTCCTGTTGTTTCAACGCTACTTAATGACTAAAAACTGAATACCAAGGACAATCATGAGCACTTAAGGCCCAATTCATAAAAAAATGATGCAAGCCATTTATGCACAAATGTTGCTACTTTCATATGGAAACAAGGTACATAAAGAATTCTCTTTTGTGATTCATAAACCCTCTTTAAGGTAATTTTGTTGCTCAGTTTTGTACCTCAGGAGAGCAAAACTCCAAAAGAAAGAAGTAGGAAAGGAAAGAAAATCTATAGATATACTTATGGTCCTATTTGCATAAAAAACCACAGCAAGCCTTTTATGCAATATTAATTAAACATATATTAGACAGTGGTGTGTGCATTGAATAGTCATTACCCACTTTAGTCAAGAATATAAAATATCCTCGAATATATCCAAGAGTAGAAAATAGAAAACATTTTAAAACACACACAAGTCTCTCTCTCTCTCTCTCTCATTCAGGGAGGCCCAGAACCTTTACAGTTCTGGGTCAATTTGCCTACATATATTCCAAAAGGATAAAATGGTGGTATAAATACTCAGAGTCTATGTCCAGTCTTTTTATTGTCTCTCCTGGAAAGTTAGAAGCAGAAAAAATTCCCCGTAATTTGCTTGGAATACATCTAAACACAAAGGTTACTACTGAGTCTGATGTTGAAGGCTTTCTATGCATGCTAACACTGTAGATGCATTCAAGGAGATTAGAAACTGCAGTGAAATGACTAACAGAAAGGACTTTCCATGTTAGACATGAATACATTATTACTACCATGACTAGATTCAATATTATTTAAGAGTCTGAAAAACAAGGTCAACAGAGTTCCAGGTTCCTCAAATTTGAAATGAGAACTTTTTATGAGTCCACTCATTGTGGCTAGTGACACAATTTACTGATATTTCAACTTAACATTCTTCACTGCTCTAGAATAACAACATACACACCATGTCCAGTGACAATTATATAAATGAAAGTTATGAGGAAAACTTAAAACCCATAGAGGAAATACAATACATTTTAGGCATCATATGGCTTCTCCACCCATGTTCCAGCTACCCACATACATACTCCCAGATCCATTCTCCACCTGCTATCATCCTCTTCTATGCCCAAGGAGGCTAACCTCAATAGTTAGCTTCTAGTTAGTTTCAGCCAACGGGAAATACTGGCAAACAATGGGGGAGGTACTCCTTAATGGGTCAACTCTTACTGGGATCTGGGAATCTCCCTTGTCTCCTTAGCCCTAAAGAGAGGATAGCTTCTTTCTGCTGTCAACCTAGAAATGCCTCCTTATCTCTTCTTGACTCCCTCAATGTTGGCACATTGGTAGGTGCTCCTTTCTCAAATTTGTTTGTGGGAGTAAATTCTGGAGGGATCCTGTTTTGTGGGGATTTAACTAATAAACATCCAGGATGTTATGTTTCTAATTGATTTCTATTACTGTATGGCTACTATGCGGTTGGTGTATAATTGCCCTATTGTTTTAACTATGTATGACTGATGCTATCAGTCATATATATATATAGATATAGATATATACATATATCTATATATATCTCCTTACCTTCCTAGAATATCAACAATAGCTATATATATAGCTATTAAGCCATTGCTATATACATGGTAAATATTGGTTCCAGGATTTTTTCGGTAATTATATTATGAATTTTTTCATAAAGTCATTTCCTTGTTTTTGTGCTAGAAAAGTTCTTACTCATTTAAAAATTCCTTACATATTTACCCATATTTATGTACTTTGGGTTTTTTCATTCAACTGTTTTGTTCTTGCAGAATTGATTTGCCTGTTTCATAAAGGTAGATATTTAACCAGATTTTTTTCAAGTTGTCAAAGTTTCTAAATTTGTAATTAAATAACCATTCAGCTTTTTTCATAAAGTACCTTTGACCATTTTGCTTTAAAGTAAATGCATTATCCTCTGAAGATACTGCCAAAGCCTGTCAAGGAGTGAATGTTTTCTTCTCAAACATCTCAGATGGTATAGATCTCCTTGATCCTTAATACTACTTTCAGAACATTCTCTTCACTCTATAAAGACTTCCAACCTGAATCTTATGTCATTAGTCTGCTTTACCCATAATCCTTTTTTTTGCAAACACCTAAAGAACTCTGAGTTACTCCCTTCAACTGCTTAAAAGTTTAACAGTTGGCTCATCATCACTCTCTAATTCTACTTCTGTTGTAATTCTTGTCGATTCTAGAATTTATATTTTCCTAATACCATAGCTCTTCAGTCCCTAATCTCTACTTGTCCATCAATTTCATACTCAATCCTACCTCAGCTACCTATTCCCATGATCCTTTTCTAATACTTATTGCCAATAATTGCAATCCCTCTGCAAAATCTCAATTTTAAGGATCCTACTGTGCCATATCTTATGGCTCCTATCTTTAATTATTCAGCCTCTGAAAGCACTTTGAGTCTAACAAGACCTACAATCCATGGATCCCATTGCCCCATACCTCTCCCGTGTCTCAACTACATTCTAATCCAGCTCAAATTGCAAGGTCAATCTATAAAATTATTTCCTTGCCCTCACCCCCAAATCTTGCCTTTTTTTTTTCTTTTTTCTTTTCACTCAGCTAAACCACAGTCTTATACTTGTTCCATTTACTCATCCCATACTTGAACATGACTCTAAATAAAAAGCACACAAACATGCTGATGGTTCTTATTTTGAACGCATGATAACCAAACTTAAGGTAGCCACCATGCTGTTCGGAAATCAATTGATATTTCTCAGTCCATTCACTCTCTCATGTGCCCAGCCAATAAATTCTACCTGCTCTTTCTTCTTTTAATCTCCAATAACTTCTCCTCCATTCTCATGCTCAGCTCTTTACCTTGCTTCTCAATTCACTTAGAAAATGGAATTAATTTGAAGTTAATTTTTATTTGCTTCCATTACTACTCACCCACTCACTTGCATCTGTACTTCCTTTTCTATTATCAAGGATGAATTATCCGTGAGCCTAGCAAAAGCCAAACCTGCCATTAAATCTTACCCCTTTTGCTTCCCCAGGACCTTGCTCTAGAAATTCTCCCTTCTCTTTCCTGAATAATCATTTTTTCTCTTTTTACCAAAAATTCTCACATAAGCTTAGAAAGTTGCTGTTATTTATCTCATAATAAAAACAAAAACTAAAAGAAATCATCTCATGACTAATTTCTTTCTCCAGTTACTGCATATTCTTTCCTTCCCTTTACAACAAATCTTCTTTTAAAAAAGACTATATTCAATCTCTTCAATTTCTCTACACCTATTCTCTTTTGAGCCTACTCCACTCATACTTTTGCCCTTATCACAATATTTCAGCAGCTTTTATCAATAACATCAATGATTGATGCATTGCTAAATCCAGTGGAAATATTTTTTGTCCTTACCTTTCTAGAATATCAACAACATTTAATTCAGTAGACCACTCAGGGCACCACATCTTCTTGGATGTTATTTTGTGCCTCGGTGAGCTCCCTTGCCATTTCTTTCTCATCTTTTAGTCCTCTAAACTTTAAGATACCCTCAGATCTTTGTCTAGTGATGGAGGTTTTTCTTTTTCTAAATTTAGATTTAAATGCCATCTCTACATTGATGTATTACAAATTGAGTTTCTAGTCTGGGTATTTCCCTTGTACTCTGAGTCTCGATAGTCATGTTTCTAACTGCCTTCAAGACATCTCCATGGACATGTCCAGTAGTTACTCAACTTAAAGTATGCAAAATTTACCTTCTAATCATTCCCCAGTATAATCCTTCCAGAGGCAATCTCTGTTGCTCTTGTATGCCAAACCCTGATCAAAGCATTTTGAAAGCATCATAACAACTCTGTGAGATAAATATGAGTATGCCCCCATTTTGCAGATGAAGAAACTGAGGTATTAAGAAAAAATTACTTGCCCAAGGCCATACTGGCGATTGAGCTAGAAATACAAATGTTAACAGTCCACCTCCTGGGATGGTGAGCTTAACTGCTACCTGGGTTTTTGGCCTCTAAACTCAGGAATACACTAGTACTCACCCTAACTCTTAACATGAAATCTTGCAACAAATCCTGCTAGCTCTGCTTTGAAATTTCAGAATCCAACTATTTTGTCAACACTTGCCCTCTTATCAGCAGCAAGGTGACATAATTACAATACTCTAGTGCGGCTCTGCCTAATCTGCATCTACCTAACCCACTCACTCTCAAGGCTGACCTCATGTGGGACATGCTCCCCTTGCTCACTCTGTTCCAGCTCTATTGGTCTTCTTATTTTCTTCAAACACTCCAGAAAAGTTGACATACCAAGACACTTTTTTTTTTCACCATTCTCAGATACTCCCGTGGCTCGTTTGTGTAATTATTTTAGATATTTCTCAAAATTTGCCTTTTTGAAAGTTTTCTCTGGCTATTTATTCAACATCGCCAATCCCCCAATACTCCTCGTCTTTCATTCCTGCTTTATTTTTCTCCATAGCTTAACAAATGATAGTCTTAATCAATTAGTACTTAATAGTCTTGTTTGTAGGCTGTCTTCTCTACTAAAATGTAAACCACAAGACAGCATTTGCAACTTGGTTCAGTAGTGTATTTTCATCTCTTAGAAGGGTGCATAGCCCATAGTAGGTTATAAATCAATATTTCTTGAAAATACGACACCTAGACTTTCCCATTGGTATTTGTTTTCTTCTAGAATATTTTAAGTTCTTTCATGTAATAAGGCATGTTTCAAGAAAAATTAGCATCTTGGGTTTGTGCCACACATTTTTAATTATAAACTTATAATGTATTTCAATATATTATAAGTTCTCTTTGAGATACTCAACCCAACTAAGGCTTTTTCTTCTGGGACTCCAGATGCTACTGCTTTTATTGCAATCATAAGTGCTGCATTTTCTTTAAAAATTTTGGCTCACAACATCTTTTAACTTCTACTATTTAAAAATGCCCCAGTTGTCTCAAGAATTCTCTACTCATTTTCATACTATCTACTTACACCTCAAACCACTTAAACTTGGTATTTATTCCTACCATTCTACCCAAACTGCCCTTTTTAATAATCAATGACTACCACACTACCATATGTAACAGACTGTTTACATTTCTTTTTTTTTTTTTAAAGATTTTATTTATTTATTTGACAGAGAGAGAGAGAGAGAGAGAGAGATCACAAGTAGGCAGAGAGGCAGGCAGAGAATGGGGTGGTCAGGGAGGAAGCAGGCTCCCTGCTCAGCAAAGAGCCCCACATGGGGCTTGATCCCAGGACCCTGAGATCATGACCTGAGCCAAAGGCAGGGGCTTTAACCCACTGACCCACCCAGGCGTCCCATAACAGACTGTTTAAATTTCTAATCTAACTTGATAACTTAGCAATATTCCTCAGAATTGGTAAGTGTCTTCTTTCTGAAACATTCTCAACCCTTGACTTGTGTCAGGCCATCCATGTGTTTCTGGTTTTCCTCTTGTCTCACTGGTTCTCCACTCTTGGGCTCTTGTTCTGGCTTATCTTCCTATCTTCCATACAGTGGTATTCAGGATTGGACAATTGGTGTTCTTTCTTCTTGATTGTATCATACCTATGGGAAAGAAAGACTACTCCTATGAATTCAAATATTATCTATTCTTGTTAATTCAGAAGTTTGTATTTCAGACCAGATTGCCAAAATATACCTGTTGCTTACTCAACTCTCCAATGGCCTTTTCCAAATATCCTAAGAATAACATATCCAAAATGGAATTCCTTTTTTTCCTCTTTTCAAAAACTTTATTCCAGCATTCCTCATTTCATTCCATAGAGTCACTCCAAAAGAGTCAAGGCCGCAATTATGGAAGTCATTCTCATTGATTCCTTTTCTTTCACCAAGCAACTACCAATGTCTGTAGATTTTATTACCAAAATATTTCTTAAATTTCCTCAGTTTCCACTGTCAATCTGGAATTGAAATCCCTATCATTTTTCTCTTTAACAATTGGAAAAAATATCCTAATTGATCCTCTGCCTCCAGTTGTGTATTTCTTAATGAATTCTTCATACAGCATTCAGAGTAATCATTTTAAGAATTAAAAACCTATCCATGCCACTTCTGTTTCAAATTCTTCAATGAGACCCATTGCTTTACATTTATTTGCTTTTTGTACTCTCTAGAATACTTATACTTCTGCTGTAGATCTCTCTCCACTTGTCTAGTATACGTTTCTAACTAACATTTTAATTTTGTGATTTTTTACATACAGGTTCCACATATTTCTTTTTAGAACCATATCTAATATTTTGTGTTTTGTTGCTTTCAAAGTATAAGATTTTTCTCAAGACATTTATTAACTGATTATTACTGTTATGTAAGAAACCCTATCAAATTTTATGCATTTAATATTCAATCAGTTTTCCAAATTTTAAAGATAGTTTTATTGATTTTTCTAGATTTTGCTCTATGATAATCATTATTATTTGGGGTATAATTTAAAAAATTAATTTGTGTGAAGTTTTGAATGCTTTGGTCTTTGAATACTTGCTTTTCAATGCAATATTCAGGCCAATACACTTTTACAAAGCAAAAATGAGCAAAACAGCATATAAATAATTAATATCAATTTAACAAATTCTTTCAATTAATTTAATTTTTTCTTTCCCTTTTATAAAAAAATTTACTGTATTTTTTCAATGTTCCAAGATTCGTTGTTCAATCACCATACCCAGTGCTCCATGCAATATGCACCCTCCTCAATACCCACCAACACACTCATACAACATCCCCCCAAAACCCTGTTTGTTTCTCAGAGTCCATAGTCTCTCATGGTTCATCTCTCACTCTGGTTTCCCCCAATTCACCCTTCCTTTCCTTCTCCCAATGTCCTCCATATTTTTCTTTATGCTCCACATGTAAGTGAAACCATATAACTGACTCTCTTTGACTTATTCCACTCAGCATAATCTCTTCCAATCCCGTCCATGTTGATACAAAAGCTGGGCATTCAAATTCTTAATCACAATTTAAAACTTAATATAGTAGAAGGGCAGTACACACAGACCAAACAAATAAGTTTTGGTCCTCGTATAATTTAATATTAATATATTATTTTATATTTTGTTCACTGCTTGAGGCAAATATACATATAGATAATCAGAAATGTTGAAAGGGGTATATGACCATCTGGTTAAGTCCTGAGTCCCCTGAATTCCTTCATTTTTAATCCTCCTACTTGTCTACATCTTTTGGATCAGATTATAACATTGATTTTACCCTCATGACAGTATTAAATAATAATAATGTTAAGTATTATTGTCGACCAAATTTTTATCTCACTATGGTAAGCTGAAGTTGATCAAAATAAAAATAACCTTGATTGTTAGTTTTGGAAGATATTTCAAATATATACATGATGTGTAGGGATTTTGCATTGTATTATTTTGTGTTTTAAAATCAGAGATTTAATAAATTTAGCAAATGCCTTTCGGGCAGCTTGAAGTGATTTTATATTTCTACTTACTCTCTTACTACTTGAAATATTATATTTTAGCAATATGTTTCCCACTATCGCACTCCTCCTAAATTCCGCTTGCTTATCCTTGGTTTGTTGATTACATACTTCAGGTTTGCATCTGTTTATTAACAAAATAGATCTTTAATTTTCTCTTTTGGTATTTCTTTTTTTTTTTTCTTTTTAGGTTTTAGCCCATGGATTTTAGTAACTTTATAAACTGGATTATTATTTCTTTCCATATTTATTTATGCTCTGAAATATAATACTCATTGAACAAATAAAGTCTGAGAACTTACTATGTTTCCAACATTTTCCAACATGTAAGCAGTGATGAATATAGTATGAATATATGAGTTAACAGAAAAAAGTATTTCTCTGAAAAATTTAAAAAATGCTCCAAAAACCTATCTGGATGCAGAAACTACTTTAAGTGATTCTTTTTTCTTAGTACTATATATATTTTTCAATGTATATCATAGTTTCAGAGACTAGTAAATCTACAATTTCTGATTCAATTGTATGGTTCTCAAGATTTCTTAAATATTTGTTGGTAATTCAAATTTGTTCTAGTGCTGTTTAATAAGTTAATCATTTTAAATGTATTTTTATATTCTTTTATGCTTTCTAATATTTTAAATTCATGTGTTCTCTCTAAATTAATCTATTTAATTTAAAATGTATTAATTCTTAATTAAATGTACTAGCTTTTGTCAATTTAAACTTATTTAGTCTTTAAAATAATTTTTAAACAAGCTCTTGGGGCGCCTGGGTGGCTCAGTGGATTAAAGCCTCTGCCTCCTGCTCAGGTCATGATCTCAGGGTCCTGGGATGGAGCCCCGCATCGGGCTCTCTGCTCAGCAGGGAGCCTGCTTCCCCTCTCTCTACCTGCCTCTCTGCCTACTTGTGATCTCTCTCTCTGTCAAATAAATAAATAAAATCTTTAAAAAAAAAAACAACAAGCTCTTGAAAGCACATATCAGGTCCACTCTTTTTCTGTGTTGTAATCATTATTTGCTGTTTTCATATGTACCATATTTTTCCTTTTATTTAATTTTGATTTATTTTTACAGAGAAAGAGATTATAATAAAAACCATGAAGGTTGATTGATTCTATGGGTTATTTCTACAAGATTAACATCATAGGACTAAAATGACTAAACATTTATAAAAGTGTGATAGTTAGGGGCACCTGGGTAGCTCAGTTGGTTAAGCGTCTGCCTTTGGCTCAGGTCATGATCACAAAGTCTGGGAACTGAGCCCCACATCAGGCTCCCTGCTCAGCGGGAAGTATACTTCTCCCTCTATCCCTCACCCTGCTCATACTACCTATAACTAACTAATTAAATAAATAATCCTTTAAAAATTTTAAAAATAAACGTGAATAGTTAGAAAAGTTTACAAAAAGTTATCTCATCCTATTAACTACATTATAATATCATTCTATGATTATTTTGCCACTAAGCAAAGATTACCTGACATAGAACCTATGGACATAATGTAAAGCATTTAAGTTAAAAAAAAAATACACATTTTTCGATATACAGGGCTCAGACTGTACATCCAATTAATATACTATGGAGTGTATTTTCCATCTCCAATATTTTCCATCCACACATTGAAACCATGACAAATTAGAGAGATATCATTTACACAACTTTGTGCTCCTGAGTATACCTGAATTCTCTACATCTGACATTGAATGCTTGAAAGTTGAATTTTGTGCTAGTAGCTGGTATTGTGATGACTATCCCACAGATTAATTTTCTTAACTATGAAAACTTGGACACTGGAAAATGGTAATGAATATAGCACACATCTAATTGCTCCTCCACCAACTGTAGGAATCTTTTATTTAAGGCAATTAAGAAATTGTGCTTTGACAGGCTTCAAATTTCATCCATCTGCTTACATATGATTTTCTAGATAGACATATGAATATTAATAGCAACTCTGTAAACAGGTGCTACAACTCTTCTCTTTGTGAAACAGTTTTGTCACATGTGCATAACCCTGGTCAGTAATGACCTAATTTTGTCACTGTTAACTACCTAGTAGCTCAAATGGCAATGACATCATTTATCCTATGGGTGGCATCTGCTCCCCATGTCATTAATATGCACATTGATGTGTATATATGTGTGTATATAAGAATATATATATATATATATATTCTTAGCAACCATTTTTGTAACAAACAGCAACTGGAGTCCAGGGTGGGGAAGTCAGAATCTAAGAAATGGTAATTATCTTTCTATTTATGACACAAATATGAAATATAATAAAAACATATTTCTATTTTTATACATGTTGCCCATTGGTTTAATTGTCACTATTTAATGAATTGTTTACTATAAACAGGCTTAGTGATATTCTTCTTGAAATATTGAATGCACTCAGTCACAAATGAGATCAGATTTCAGAAATTTCATGCATTCTATTCTCGAAAAGAATGGTTTAAATGGATAAATTTAACATCCCTGACCTACATTTTTCCTACTTTTATTTTTACATTTAACACAAAATATTTTTAGATGTTCATCTCAATCTTATTATCACTGTGAACTTAATCTATTTCATTAACTATACCATTTGGAACTATGTTCTAGCTATTTGCATGTGGTTTCCTAGATCATTATGTATCATTTTGATCAGCCAGAAGAGAGAATATAAGAAAAAACTGTTTTGTAACCATCCTATAATACACTGACAGAATTGTTGGACTACAAGTAACATAGAATAGTTAATTAGATGGGGGCTGAAATGTGAATGAAAGTCATAATTCATTCACACTGCCAGAAGACCAGAGGAGTAGTATTGGAATGATTCTACTATGACATTAGGACCAGAATTCTTTAATATGTAAGTACTAATTTGCTCCAACCAGTGCCCTGACATCATTTGACATTTAAGGAACTGACTGACACCACTAAGCTGTAAGAAATTAAATACAAACATTATGAATAATAAATTCAATATCTTCAGAAGTAAGAGGAAATAAAGGAGATGCTCAATTAACATAAAAATCTTAATCTTCCACTATGTAGGTTAGTGCCAGAATATCTGGCATATTTACAATTGTGATTACAAAGAATGTAAAATTCAGATCCCTGCCTCTAGGAGGCTTGCAATCTACTCATTTGAAAAACCTAAGGAATTTATAGTAGGAAAATATAGATTTTTCATGAATAAATTCTTAGAGAAATTACATACTTAAATTTTTAGCTTTGTATCTATGCGTTATATAGAGTGTATATAGAGAGAAATTTCATAGCAATAAAGCTGAACTTCAAGATACCTTCATAAGTCACACAATTTTATGATGTAGCAGAAGCTTCATATAGTACTTTAAGAGAGTAGATAAAATATATCAAAGTGAAATTTGTTTTCAGTGTAAATAGCATTTGTCAAAGTATTAAGTGCCAAGTAGAAAAAAAAAACATATTTGAAGCAGTCTTTAAAAATTAACCTAGCAAATAATTTGAAAAACCTATGGTTTCAACGATGACTTTCTAAAACTTGGAATATATATGACAATATCCATTGGAATCTATAAATTCCAAGGAAAGAGAAAAAAGGAAGTACAGATGTAGGATGATTGACAACTTTGGATCAATGTGATGATTGTATCAATTTCAGATTCTCTGCTAACAATAGGTGTCTGATTGGACACCACTGACTTTATTGGGAAGTGGATGGAATATAATACACCTTGCAGTGCATTAGTTGTTTGCATTGATTGGATGAAAGACAAATTTCACATGGAGGAAAGTCTGAATCCCGTCACCGTGGCAATTACATCGAACACCAGTAGAAAAATGCCCTGTTGCTCCTGCAGGCTGCAGCAAATTAGTAGAATTTTTTCAAGCCACTGGCTTCCAGAATGCCACGTGATTTCTTTTTCAATAAACTGAAACTTGTTTAGATATGTATACTTAATAGGAAGTTAAATAATTGAGTCTATAAAGCACTGGCTATTTCTGAGTAGACATCTCTTCCAACCCCCCACGCCCCCCTTTTAAGTATTCGGTAGTGTGCATCCACTGATGGGCCTGCTGCACTGAATACATGAATGGTCCATTATTTTATGACTTGTTTTTCCTCGTGTGTTAAGGAATGACATAAATGAAAAATATGGCAGTAAAACAAATCATTAGTACTTCTTGCTGGGAGTGAAATGAAAATTTTGAAGTTGATGAGAGTTGTAGCCCATACCCTCTTTGTGAACAATTTATAACATCTCTGCCCTAGCATTCCCCCTAAGTGCTCTAAGAATAAATATACCATTTATTGGATTAATTTACCATAGTATGCAGCAAGAACACCTTGTAAATAAAGCAAAACAGGGATTTTTTTAAGCTTTTATTTTGCTTATCAGGTTGGTGCCATCAATGTTTACTTATTAGATGCTTGAGGACTATTGGGATCCTGGAAAAAAGAGAGAGAGAAGAAGAATCTGATTGAAGCAGCTTTCTAAGTAACATATTTTTAACCATTTCTCAAACCTCCTTGCTCTGTTAGACTTCACAAAATGACAAGGCTATTTAGAGCCATAAACCTCAATGCCCCGTGCAGTTATGGCATGCAACCAAAGACGACTGGAGAGAAAATGAAGCCATAATTGACTACAGCTGCTCAGGACTAACATTTCCCAACAGCATCCCAAGATTCTTAGACTGATGTTTCTTTCTCCCTAAACACAGATCAATGTGAACCTCCTGTGATTTACCCACTGGGTAAACTGAGGGAGCCCCAAGGTGGTCTCCGGGTCTCTACACGGCCCACGGCATGAATGGTTCTGACCCCAAAAGTCAATGACTAGTATGTGCTTGATTGCTATTCACGTGTTATTTTCAGTGCTCAGGATGAAAGTAAAATGACAGCAATTTTCTTTGCTCCTGTCTCATTTTTAACTTGGTGCAAAGCTTTGCCTTCAAATCTCAGGGAAGGGTTCTATCCTTTGGAGGTTGCTATTAAAATATAGACTGGGACCATTACATTTTATTGGCTTAGCCTTTCCCTGCACTGCCTATAAAAACAGACATTGCTTTAAAAACCTCCCACTAATGTCCATTTTCTTGAGGGTGGAGCTGACCTCAAGCAGTTTACTACTTGTCTGTTAGTTAAGACTAATTAACTTTGACTTTGTTGTTAGGGTTGCCTAATCTGGGGTTTCATCTTAAATAAATTGGAGAAATACTGGGTTCAACCCAGCGCTGGACAGTGACTGTTTATGACTATATATTGAGATTCTTTTATTTTTCTTTACTTCGCAGATCTTACTTAAAAGAACATTTTGTAAATGTACAATCAGCTCATCATTCTTTGCTAATTAAATACTCTTGACTGCTGGACTTTTTTTTTTTTTAAATGAGACTGTGTTGCTTGCTTCTTTTCAAATAAAAAACTGTAATTCTAATTAAAGACACCATGAAATATAGGAAATCACATTTTCATTGATTAGTGTATTTTTTTAATATCACTTTCACTGCCCTTTGCCTAAAATAATTTGTACACATTGATTTTTAATTATAATAACAATTTATAGTATTGGTGGGCTCTTCTGAAGATCCAAGTCACTTGGTTTTTCAGTTATAGAGAACTTGGGTTATATATAATAATTCATATGCAAAATAAAGATAACAGTAAATATTTTGTTATACTCTTACTGAAATTATCATAATGAATTTATACCAATTTTTATAGAAAAGTTACTTGTATAAGAACTTCAGAGTAAAACATTTTCCTATAAATCCAGCCTTGAAATTTGAAATTTGAATAATAGCAATGAAAGTGGTATTTATTCAACACCTTACTTTAACATATAAAATAGATCAAACAACTAGTTAGCATTTTAACTGGAGTAATGGTCAAGATAAATGTTATAAAACCATGATTTTTAAAATCTTAATTTCTTAATTGTTTTCTATTTAGGTCTACTTGTATAAAAAGTATTTATCATAAGAATTTATCTGTAGTTTTCCTCAGCATCCCAGAAAAAAAATCCCAGAAATACATCTTTGATAAAATAGTTTCCTTCTCCAAATGCCATAGATCACAAACCTGAGTCCTATGGCTCAATGGCCAAATCAAAATGTACTGTTTGTAAAATAGGGTCAGTGGTATGCAAATAACATGTTACTTTTTTTTTTTTAAAGGTTTTATTTGAGAGAGAGAGAGAACACATGCGAGGGGAAGAGAATCTGAGACAGACTCCCCGTTGAGAGCAGAGAGCCATGCAGGGGGCTCCATCTCGGGACTGCAAGATCATGACCTGAGCTGAAACCAAAAGTCAGGTGCTTAACCAACTGCGCCACCCAGGTGCCCCCATAAGGTACATTTTTTTTAACAGAATCTTTGAATCCAAGCATTGGATGATATTTGTGGACGATAGCAGATGCTGTGAGATAATAGACCTACCTGTCCTTTCGGTACTCTATTATTATTACTATTTTTTATTAACATATAATGTATCATTTGCCCCAGGGGTACAGGACTGTGAATCGTCAGGTTTACACATTTCACAGCACTCACCATAGCACATACCGTCCCCAATGTCCATAACCCAGCCACCCCATCCCTTCTCCTCCCCCCAGCAAACCTCAGTTTCGGTACTCTACTATTGATGAATATTACTGGCATTATAGATTAGCAAGGTTGAAATAAACACTTGTATCACTCAGGGTTCTCTAGAGAAAAAGAATATGTATTTTATAAATTATAAAACTGATCTTTTATATGATTTATTTTAAGGAGTTGTCTCTCACAATCATGGAGGCTGGCAGTCTCTAGGCTGGAAGCTCAGACAGAAGTTGATACTGGAATCTTCAAACCTAATTTCTTCTTCTCCAGGGAACTGAAGTTTGTTTTCCTAAGGCTTACAACTGATTGCATACTGTGTACTCGTATTATAGAGTGTAATCTCTTTTATTTAAAGTCAACTGATTTGTAGGGGTTAACTGCATCTACAAAACACCTTCACAGCAACACCTAGAAGAGTGGTTGATTAAATAACTAGATACTGTAGCATAGCCAAGTTGATACATAAAATTAACCACCAAAACACTTTTTGATTTGTTGCCCGGGGCACTTGCTGCAGAGATTTTGGGTGCATGCATTTCTTTTTATTTATTTTTGCTTCTACACTTCTTCTAATATCTAAGAATTAGTACACTAAAGAATCTGTGGTTAAAATCTTTTCAGTTATTTCTCCCTCTCCTCCCATTCTTGTTATGAGTTCAGGGTCCTTTTTCTTTTTTTAAACCTTTACAGTAGCACTTAAGCAAAAACAGAACACCATCATTTGGGCCAAAAGATTGTTTCTGACTTGAGTTCTGCATAATTTTATTGATCGTAAAGGAACGACAAGATTTCAATAGAGATTGCACTGTTTTTTGTTACTCTCTGGACAGGGGAAGTATAGCAGAACATAGAATCAGCTACCTAATACAATCGGGACACTTACTAATGTAAAAAATGAAATTTATTTAATGATTGTTCAGACTTTCTTTCATGTGTTCATACCCAGAGTCTTAACTGTATCCTGTGGGCTGCCTGGGATCTAATCACAGCTGTAGCACTTTCTAGCCATGTGAGATTAGGGCTAGTGACTAACCACCACTTTGTGCCTCGGCGTGGGTTTTTGTTTTTTTGTTTTTTTATTTTATGGTGAAAATAGTATCATTGAGAGGAGCAAACAATACATTAGGAAAATATGTGTTAAGTCTCTGGCATACAACATACAATTACAATAACAATAATTCCTTTCTATTATTGCTGAATGTTTATCTTGATAGTGAGTTAATTTCAGCGTGAAGCAGTGGAATAAATAGAGATTTGTAAACCCATATCTTTACTAGTCGTATGACCTTGAACAGCTTATGTAACCTCGATGGTCCTCAAGATCACTATGTGTAAACTGAGAAAAATAAATCATTTAAGGCGGTTGACAGAATTAAATAAGATAATGTTAAACTACCAGTCCTTGCTGACACGCAGGAGGAATGTAAAAACAGGCTGCGTGATTGTTAATATTTTCATTAAGAATTAAGCGAATGAATAAGCAAAAGAGATTTCATATAAATTTGGATTTCATATTATACATTTATTACATTCATGTTTATTACATTTATGTATTTATACACACTCACATTTTATAATTATATTACATTAGATAGTGGCTTGTAAAAAAAATAGTGGTTCACTTGAATTTTTGTCTGAGTATTCAAATGCACCTCACTCACTCTAGAAAAGACTCATCACTTGTTCTCAATAAGGCAGTGGCCCTGTAATAAGTTTGTTAAGCTCCAAGAGGGGGACAGGGGACATAAGAAATACTGTACGTAGAGATACTTATCCTGTTGATACACCATTTTTCTCCTACCCTAAATGCCTATACTTGCTTATAACTTGTCTTTCCACTAGTGCCTTTAGGAAGACTTCTCCTTCCTGAGACATGAGTTTTGACACCAGATGGTGTTTTAAGACAAACTCTTGGCAGTTGGAAGAATTATTCTTTAAGCCTGCTTCTTTCATTTCATTGGAGACTACTGAACTGTACTGCTAAGGAAAGTATTTTTGGAGAGAATGATCAAGTGTTTTGGGCACTATTAAAGCTGCCTCTTTGGTGGTAGTTTTCTGCATGAAATATTTTATGAGAATGGTGAAAGCATCCTATTTGAATCTCTCTTTTTTCTTTCTTCTCTTTTTCACTTTTGTGACATAGTGTGTGGTGCGTATGGATGGTGCCTTCTCTCTCTGTGCAGGAATGGGGCTTAAACTCTTCATTAGCTTGAATGAATGCATGTCATTCTAACCCAGAAGTTATACCAAAGTTATATTTGATCAAAAATAAAAATCCAAATAGATGCCCTCACCGGGCTTACCCGCCTGTCGGAATTAGACAGTGCTGTTTGTGGTGAAACTGATCAGCTCCCTAAAATTGCCAACAAAGTTTCCATGCTTGTTCAGCATTGTTTCTTGAGAATCTAAAAATATTGTGCTGTAGTGGAGGCCCATATCCTTACAAAACTATTTTTTATCCTACAAAAGACTTTTCAAATGATTGACATACAAGAAAATAAGCGCCTCTCTATACCCTGAGTTCCCCTCTATATTTCTCTGTTTCTTATGAGTAAGAAATATAAAGTCAGCCAAAAATACTCTGTAATTGGGCTTGCATATCTGTTTGAATAATGTATAAATAAAGCACATGTGTAATTCTATGTCAATGTTAACGCTTTACTAATGATAAATGGTGAATGAAATTAAACATTTTGTATACTTTTAATTATTTCTGCAGATAATATGAAATGATAAACTTGCAACTTAAAAGTTTTCAGTTAAGTTTAGATCACCTAAGTCACAGAGGAACAGTGATTAATAAAGATTGATTTTAGGGGCACCTGGGTGGCTCAGTAGTTAAGCCTCGCCCGCAGCTCAGGGCATGATGTCAGGGTCCTGGAATCGAGCCCCACATCAGGCTCCCTGCTTGGTGGGAAGCCTGCTTCTCCCTCTCCCACTCCCCCTGCTTGTGTTCTCCCTCTCGCTGTGTCTCTCTCTGTCAAATAAATAAATAAAATCTTAAAAATAGTAAAATAAAAATAAAGATTGATTTTACTCTGCCATTATACAGTATGTACCAAGATACTGGTACCAAGATACCAAGCTACCAAGAAACCTCGTTCTAAACAAATAAATTCTCAGACAATCGTCTTCTTGAAAGCTTTTTCCATAAAAGCTACATCATCTTTTCATTTCCTTCTTTGACAATAAAGTTCTATCTGAAATGTGAAAGAAATTTATTTTAAAATATGACAAGTAACAGTGATTAACAATTATATAATTTCCTATTCTTAAATGATTTCAGATATTGGTTTTATCTTCTTGGAATTTTATCTTGTTGTATTTTCATTAGGAGCAGGGACTTTTCGAGGCACCATCCATACACCAAATTTAATATACATGGCAACTTACCTAGTTCCTAGAACTAAAATAATATTTATTTGGCTTGACCATAATTTGGTAATGTTTTACATAGGCACTTGATTAAACTTGTGAAAATAGAAGCAAAGCAAATATTTGTGAAATAATCTAATATTTATATGAAACTTGAATAGCTTAAAATGGTAAAATTATAGCCTCAGAGTATGAAAGTTAAGTAGTATTTATGTAAACTATAGTATGTAAACTACTTTGTTTACTAGATGCAATTCTAAAAACTTGTATAAAGGTTTTCTTGATAATTACATTTCCTTGTTTATATTTTTCATATATGTCAAAGTAAAAATAATTCAAATGAGAAAGAAAATCATACAATGAGAAAAAAAGAGAAATGCTATATATATTAACCCTAATTTTGAATAACATTATCTTTTTAAATTGAGAGCAATTTTTACAAAATTTTCCCTGACAATCTTGTTCCATTATATAAGAAAGTTTTACCTTAATTATAAAATAAGCATTTTTCAATATTATTAAATATAGAAGTGCATCACTTACTTTGTATAAAATCTTTCCTGTAGTATCAAAGTATAATGTATGAAATATAATCTTGTTTTTGTAAAATTCTGAATATCAATGAGAACAGTATAATCTCATTTTGATTATAAAAAGGCCCTATATACATATAGGCATATATGTTCACATTTTTTCCATAAGTGGGAACCCAAATGTGGAAAAATATATATCCGACTAATTATGATTCCTGAAATTAGAGGTAAATTTATACATGAGTTAGGTTAAATTATACTGGGATAAAAAGTAATTCCCAAATCTCACAGTTTTTAATCTCAAAAACTTATTTCTCACTCCTGTGATTCTCTCATTCTGGCAAGAAAGTTCTGCTCATTAGGCCAAGCTGGACTGATGGGAGCAACCCCACCCCCATCTCATGTGCTGCCTGTGAGTCAGCCAGAGGGAAAGAGAAGTTCTCTTCTTACTTACCAGTAAATGCCTTGGCCGGGAAGTGACATCTTCACACACAATTTACAGGACAGAGTTACCATCCTTCCCAACCAGAATATGGCCAGAAAATGTAATCCTACCATATTCCTGGAAGGCACGGAGCCATCAGTAATGGTGACCAGCACTAATAACTACCGTGGGGAGCAATTGCTAATTTGTTTTTCATTCTTGATATTGATTATAGTTTTCATTCAAAATATAGAAGGCACTCTGGAAATTGATAAAACAGAGGCAATTCTACTGTCATTATTCCTTCCTCTTCATCACTGCTGCTTTAATTATATAGCAAGAGATGCAAATATGGTTAAAGAAAATCCGCGCTTCATTAAGCACTTCCTCTATTTTCACATTCTTTTGGGAAGGTGTTGTGATGCAAAATATATGACATAGATCCCCACTCAAGCAGCTTTCATTTCCAAGAGTGAAAGAAGGTGATATAAGAACATAACTTATACATGCCACAAACAAAGCAGGCTGGGAAGTTTTGCTAATAGAGGAATATTGAAGTAAGTGTAGGATTTAATTAACACCCCAGATCTTGGAGCACCTGGGTGGCTTAGTGGGTTAAGCCTCTGCCTTCGACTCGGGTCCTGATCTCAGGGTCCTGGGATGGAGTCCCACTTTGGGCTCTCTGCTTAGCAGGGACCCTGCTTCTGCCCCCTCCACTGCCTCTCTGCCTGCTTGTGATCTCTCTCTGTCAAATAAATAAATAAAATCTTAAAAAAAGAAGAAGAAAAAACACCCCAGATCTTGACCCATACCTTTCTTCCCCCACTGAGGGTAGTTTTAGCAAAAGTTGGAAGTTATGTGCCTTGTTGGAGTAGAAAGTGATGGCGTTAAGAAGATCAGTTTAAGTAAAGTGGAGGACTCAGAAAATCTGTTAATGATAAATAAATTTGGAAAGATGGAGGGGCCACCAAAATGTCAAAAGTAAGGTAAGGAATATGGACTTCATTGGTCTAGAGAGTATAAAGGAAAGAATTCACAGGCACATGCAATCAAAACTGAGATATATTTTTTGATATGAGACTACATTCTCTAATTATGAAATGGGTAAAAAGAAGTGGACATTACATCAATTTTCCTCCCTAAACTGCGATTCCAGGCAGGGATTTCAGGGTCTCAGTGATCCAGGAGATCAGGACCATGGCACTATGGGAAGAAAAGCTTCCTTGCACTTTCCTCAAATCACCATGGCGCTTATGTACAAATGAAGTGAATTCAATTCATTGTATACTCTAAGACTATTTCAGGAAGCTGAATAGCAATTACTTTTCCCAATTTAAGAAAAAAACTGCATTCAAAGCTTGTGTGTTTAGGAACCAATTAACCACTTGAGAAAATTCAAGAAATAAATAATGAGACTGTTAAACTAATAGCACATGATTTGCCTTTTTTTTCTGGATAGGAACTTGTTTTATCAAAAAGTTTTTTAAAATGCACTTAAAACCAGTTTATATATGTTTTTGACTCTTTTAGAATACTCAAATTCAAACAAATTATTTTATTCTTATTTTATGAAAGTTTTGGTTTATTTGCTTATTTGTTTTCACCAGTTTGGGAAGGAATTATTTAACATAAAAAGGGCCTGCATATTTTATAAATGCATTTTTATTGTGGTTTATATAATACATATGATTTAAATTGACACACTTGCTATATTTTTGTCCCACACTATAAGGGATTTGCATATACTCCAATTTCCACCATAAATAAAAGTTATTAAAAGTATTTCATAAAAGATATAGTCCTTCATATTCACCTGATTAAAAGTATTTAAATATCAATCAAAAAAGATGATTTTACTCGATTAGTTTTAACTTTCTTCAGCTGCAAAATGTCATGATGCAAGTCTATCATTGAGGGCAAAAATTGAAAACTCAACCAAACTAATAAGTAGGTAACTTTGAAATCTCTAAGTTAAGATCCCTTTTAGAAATCCATGGATTCTTCTTCATGAATCTGTGATCATATAAGAAGCTTCTTGGTGGCAGTTATGATTTGAAAATTTAAGAAAAAGAGTAATTCTCTACTTCGGACTATGGTAGAATGGGAAGTCTCTCTTCATGTGTGACATTTGAAGCAGCTAGTGAAAAGACACTACAAGTTAAAAAAACACAATGAAGTATTAGCCTGCTGTCTTTTTTTTATGAAATTAACTCTCAACTCTTATTACCAACTTTTGTGCTTAGAATCTCATTCTAACTTTATTCTGATTTGATTTTTTTGTAACATGTTAAGATCACGTTGTAAGACATTCATTGGCCTTTAGCCAAAAATAATAAAATTCTGACCTGACCTGCCTCTCTTTTGAAAAGTAGAAAAGATCCCAAGAGATTGCAATTTTAGATCTCACACATAATTTCCCATTCCCTTCCTATAAATCAAGCTTCTGTAAAATAGTGAGTTATACCATTCACATTTCTGCAGATACTAAAACTCCCCATTCGTTTTCCAGTCTGCATTCTTCAAGAAAAGGGATGTTAGCAGAGATTGTTAAGAATTGTAGTAGTCAGAAAGAATTGGCAAGATTTCAATTTGTAGAAGTTGACATTCTGCCAATGCTTTTATTAATACATGTTGCTAAGCAGAGCTGAAATTCAGCCAGTATGTTCTAGCATAGCCATTCTGATTGTTAATATTTTGAAGTATTTCTACTTCACTGGGTAAATAGTCACTACTCCAAGCCTTCTAGTATCCCCTCCCCAACTCTGGTTTACCAGTTGGCTTCTTCCCCCAGAAACCCCTCCAGCCCAACGGACTATTCTGCATCTACAAAATAATGTTTAGCTCTGTGAGAGGCCTTCAGGGCCTTGCTCTAACTAGCATGTGGATGGCTTCTAGTTTGATTAGTTACTCCCTAGCAGCTGCTGGATACTTTAAGTAAAACTTGCTCCTGGGATTGTTTCTAGGCAGTGTAACAGAAATGGAAATGTGGGAAAGATGTCTGTAATGATTCAATGCGGAAGCAGCAGAGATATCTCACAATCAGAGTTGGAATATTGTTTGAAGCTTATTTGTCAACATCAACAATTCTCCTCCCTGCAATTATCAGGTCCATTGCTTTGGCATTCACAGAAAACTTGATATCTTCTTCTAGCAGATATCAAGAAGCAATCAAAACTTCTTGCTAGAGAAGCAAGAAGTTAGCTACTGTCTCCCAGACACTGTGGGTGAAAGAATGATATATGATTTTTTTGTTCAAAACACTGAATCAAGAAAAATAAAACTGACATTAAAAAAACAAAAACAAAACAAAAAGCAAATTTGCAGTGGGAAGCAGGTATATATTAAACCCAATTAGGGTGGTGATAAGGGAGAAAGTGGAAGTGGGTTGCCAGTGCATCTCCTATCCAAACTCTTATGTGGTCTGTTCAATTAATTTATTTATTCATCCAAAGTATAATCATAGAACATGTATTCATATAGAACTCAAAATATAGAATAAATAAGAGAGATATTTTCCTCCCCTAATTTTGCTTACAAACCAACAAGAGAGACTGAAATGATTTACATAATTATAAAATGTATAGCAATACTTTTAGAACTAACTCACTTAAAGTTTTAATGTGCTTGTTTAATTTTTCTATAAAAATAAGAACCTAATCATTAAAACTCTGTTTGGAAGAAATAAAGTCTTTTTTTTAATATTTTATTTATTTGTTTGACACAGAGAGTCACAAGTAGGCAGAGAGGCAGGCAGAGAGAGAGAGAGGGAAGCAGGCTCCCCGCTGAGCAGAGAGCCTGATGCGGGGCTCCATCCCAGGACCCTGAGATCATGACCTGAGCCGAAGGCAGAGGCTTTAACCCACTGAGCCACCCACGTGCCCCAGAAATAAAGTCTTTTATAGACAGTGATTTTCTATTTATTTTCACTGTTTTTCTCTTAGTTACCTGCAAATAATACACTTAGCCATTTTTAAATGAAATTTAAAATTTATGGAGTAAAAGCATGTCAGTATATTGTACCATTCATATTTTTCTGTATTTGTTCTTCTATTTGTTTAAAAGCGTCTTTATCATTTGCCCTGTATAGAGAGGTAAGAGTCCAATGACTTGCTCAAGGTGATAGAATCAATGATAGACTTGCATCAAATCCTTATTGCCTGATTCTTTGCCCCAATCGTTTTTTTTTATCCCACTTATGAATTGATCACTATTAGTTTCAAACAACTATGAACATTTTCTCAAATCTCATTTGGCTACTATATCACTACTACATTCTCATCTCCATTTTAAAAAAGAGAAGACAAGTGATCATAATTGTTATTTCTCTGGAGACTAACAAGGGAGATAAGATTTTTTACTGAGTGACTGAAATGTGCTAGATTTTTACACTGAATATAGGATACTCTCAATAAGTGTGAGAAGATATCACCTCCAATTTACTCTTAATGGAGTTAAGAGAGATTAAGAATTTGGCTAAGTGTTCAAGGCTGCTAAGTGACACAGCTAAGATTCAAGCCTGCCCAGTCTCTTAAGACCTTTACTGATACACAAAAGTTGACTTTACCTCTATATTCAGGAATATTTATATGTGCTATAATAGTATTTATTTGGAAACATTCTACATCTTTACTGGATTTGTTTTGTATTACACATTCCTAGAATAGCCTCCACGGTAGTGATAGAGACTACAGTTGGTATTACAGTTATGGCGTTGAAAGGGACTTTGCAAAATTGATGATGGCCAGGCATTTAGCCATTGAAGTTCTTCCAGTGATAATGAACTCACTGAGAAGGAAGTCGATTCCATGTCTGAACAACTTAATTGTTTTGAGTTTTGCTGTAGCTCTATTAGTACTACTTCCTCCTTTGGGAACCATGTAGTATAATTATGATCTATAGAAAATCAAGTATATGACATAGGTTTAACCAATCGTATTTTTAACCATCACGACAACCATATAATGTAATATTTGCTATTTTTTTGTATGTGTGTGATAGGTGAAAACTGAGGATGTGGCAACCAAAATAACAGGTAGTTTATGTCTATGTTGGAACTGAAATCTGCTCCGTTTGACTATTACACCATACCACTACTCAATTATTAGAACAAATGTAAACTCTTAGGGAAAATGGCCCATCAAATATTTGAAAGCAGCAATCATATTTTTACCTAAATCTTTTCTCTTTCAGACCAAACACACTTCCTATGCTCAGTATTTATATGACTTGGTCTCTAAGACATTCAGAGATACTGTTAATTTTTTTTCTCAAAAATCATCACAGTTACTCCATTGTTGAATCACTGGTACATAATAGAGTGGGAATGTTAAATCCTAGTTCTTCACTAAGCACACTGAAAACAGACTTTTTTCTTAGCTTAGTTTGGCAAGTCCCTTGCTCATTTTATATATTTGCAATGAGCTAAATATCTTCCTCTTGTTTTCAGTTAATTGCTATTAAGCAAAGTCTCCCTGGTCTTATATATTTCTAGTTTGACCATGAAAGTAAGAATTTAAACTTATTTTCTTTCAGTTCTATCTTTTTAGACTTAGCTTATGGTTTCCAATTCAGTGATTGGGCTATTCTTTTCAGATCTATGACCTCTGAAAAACTAATATGTACATGTACTATATTTCTTTATCTCTAGCTTTTGAGAAGTTACATGTTAAAACCTATCTTCTAGAACAATAAAAGATCCTAAAGGAGGAAACTCTGGTCGATCAATGAGAATGGTATGAAATTAGGGAGCACTGGTAAGTCATTCCTTCTCCAATTATTTCCCATGAACTTACAATGTGTCAAGTAGTGTTTTCAGTATTCATATGGCAGCCGTAAACTAAAAGACAGAAATCTCTTTCTTCCATGAATTTCTATTCTAGTAGGAATTTAGAGACAACAAACAAATAGATGAGGAAAATATGGAGCATGGTGATAATGACATTTGAAAAGAAATAATTGAAGATGCTAGGTAGGGAGCGTCAGGTGTATGTGTGGGGTTGGTTATGGAGAGGTTTCTCCTTAAGTTCTTTTCATAAATCTCCATCATAGTTATTATGCTGCACTGCAATTATTTGTGCTTTGTCTGACTCCTCCTTTAGGCAAGTTATTTTCTTGGGAAATGCTCTGTGTCTTATTTCATCTAGATATTGCCAGCACCAAGCACCATTCCTAGCAAGCAGTAAGTTTCAATAAAGGTTTAATGTATTAGTAAAAGTCCTTAAAATCTGAATGATAATAACAAAATAATAGTGAGAGTGTTCACTATGCTATGTATTGTGCTATTGTTTCAGTTTAGTTTTCATGGCTTTATTAAGACATTTTTCATTTTTTAAAATGATTGTTATCACTTCCATTTTACAAGTAAGGGAATTGAGTGTCAGAAATGTTAAATAATTTGAATAAAATCACATAGCAAACAATAAGCGGAAAAGAAATTCAAATGTAACTCTGTTTCCAAATCCCATGTCTTACAAGTTTCTGCCACATAGCACAGATATAAACACCTTGTCAACCTCCATGTGGCTAGAAATTTTATAAGGTACTGGCAGAAATTATGATCTCTATTATAGTAGAGAAAGAATTTAGTGCAAGTAGAAGCTGAAATAAGGCAAGTCAAAGTCTATCAAGCCAACAAATTCATTTATTCAAAATAACATAATTTCCAAATAATTATTTTTAAATTATACATCCTACTGTGGTAGATTTGAGAACAGAAAAAAAAAATAGAACAGGAGGGACAGAATGACAGAGCATTTCCATCCTATACTAGAACTTGAAGTATCTGCTTTTCCTTTTCTAAAGATGTGTAATGGTGGGGGATGGGGATCGTCAGGCAAAGGCCACATTAACAATTGATAAAATGTACAAATCCAAACAGGGATCAAGGAATCATCAGGCTCTTATTCATTGGTCAAGCAGCAATGGGGCTGATTTTAGTGATAATTCTACTACCCTGGCCAAGCTGCACGCACATTCCTAAGGGAAATAAAATGAAGTGAGGGCAGTAATAAGCAAAAGCAGCGGGAGACAGATTACACTATAGAAATGAATAGCATCTTGTCCCAGGGTTATCTTTGCTCATTGCTCAATTCTTTTGCCCCTGAATGAAGCAAAATGGTGGATTATGAGGACCATTGCCTCAACTGTGACACTGAGAAAATGGTTGAATGGTATCTCTACATCTTAGATAAAATTAGAAACTTTGAGAAGTCTACTTGGGTATCTGATTATTTGTAGAAATACTTCATAATCACACACTTTGTATATCACTTTGCTTTTAAGATTAAAACTGTTTTTCATGGAGACATTTAAGCTGCTTTATAGCAATATTTGCAACTCATCCCCTATATTTTGAATTAAAACCTTAGTGCATCCAGAATAAAGGCATTTGAAATTATAATGGGAGCATTGCAATTCACATGACTGATAAAGTTACAAATCAGAATTTTTATTATAAATATTATTAGCATCAGCACATTGAAAAAGATTTAATTTCCTCATTCAAGGGAAAAAAGTAAAATCTACTGAACTTTAAGAAGCACTCTTGTTTACATTTTATAAATACTCTTCTATGAGTGTATGTGATTCAAAGATAGACCTGTAACCAAGTTTTCAGTTGTTCGTATTTTTTAAATAACACCATGATATGTTTAAAAACATAGAGAAAAGTCATTTCAGAACATTAGATGAGAATTCACTGCAAGTTACTTCTTGTATTAGTTTACTAGGACCATCCTAACAAAGTACCACAGACTGTGTGTCTTAAACAATAGAAATGTATTTTCTTACAATTCTGGAGGCTAGCAATCTGAGAACAAGGTATCAACAAGGCCTCTCTCCTTGGATTGTGGATGGCTGTCTTCTCCTGGGTCTTCACATGGTCCTCTTTCTGTGTGTGTCTGTGTGTGTCCTAATCTTCTCTTTTTATGAGGACACCAGACATATTGGATCAGAACCCATCCCAGTGACCTCATTTAACCTGAATTACCTTTTTACAGACCCTATCTTCAAATACAGTCACCTTCTGGGGTACTGAGGATAGGCCTTCACCATATGTATTTGGAAGAAGCACAATTTATCCCATAACACTTATTAATGAAATTCTCCAATGAGAAAATTGTTGGTGAGGATGTGGTGAAAGGAAAGTTCTCATGAACTTTGGAAAGTAACTTGACAGTAAAGTTGAGGTTACTCATACACTTCAAATGATTATTTGTATTTCAGAGGATAGCTATTACAGAATTCTCACAGCTACTTTGAATGCTGAGACAAGTTCAGATATATTCACTGTTGCCTTATTTTAGTGACAAAAACTTAGAGCAACTCAAATGCCCATAATCATGGAATGCATTATTTTACCTACTATCCAAATTTTTGTTAAATGCCTATAATTTGCCAAACTCTGTTGTAGATATTCATATATCATCAAACAAAACAAAAAGTTCAGAATCTCAGTAAAGAAATTGTATTGCTTTCATATAGTATTATACAATAAAATATTATGATGCACTATATTAATATATAACAACATGATTAAAAATTTAAAAACATAATTTTTAAAAAATATTTTATTTATTTATTTGACAGAGAGAGATCACAAGTAGCAGAGAGGAAGGCAGAGAGAGAAGGGGAAGCAGGCTCCCTGCTGAGTAGAGAGCCCGATGCGGGGCTCGATCCCAGGACCCTGAGATCATGACCTGAGCCGAAGGCAGAGGCTTACCCACTGAACCAACCAGTTGCCCTTAAAAACATAATGTTGAGTGAAAGAGTAAGTATATATGTAATGTTACATATTGTGTGAAACATTAAAGGAACACTTAGAAATAAACAATGTGACATTCTACATGGTTTAGGAAAATATTAATATTTAATAATAATATAAATTATGTTCTTGATAAAACATATTTTATGACAAGGATAACTTTCTGAGAGAAGGGGGCATATGCGGTTGATGAAAGTTATATGGGACACGTCAATTTTATCTTTAAAATTTTATTTGAAAAGGAAAATAATATGTTGAAACAATGATAAAATAGTGCTAATATTTGCTTAATTTATTTGATGTATAAGTTGATGCACTGTTGATGTATTAGTAGGTTATATACCTCTGGCTGCTATCACAGACATGTTAAAATCACAGGGTCTTAATATCTGAGCTGGCAAAGTATCTTCACTCTACAAAAATTTCAGACGTCTAAGACTTTCTATGTGATTTCTCTGATGTTATTGGTTCTCCTCTTGTGCCAAGATAAGTACTTCAAAGGGCACCTGGGTGGCTTAGTGGGTTAAGCATCTGCCTTGGGCTCATGTCATGATTCAGGGGTCCTGGGATAGAGCCTCACATAGGGCTCCCTGCTCAGTGAGCAGTCTGCTTCTCCTTCTGCCCCTCCCCTTGCTCCTTCACTCTCTCTTGCTAACTCTCCCTCTCAAATAAATAAATTTAACCTTAAAAACAACGAAAAAGAACATAGTCCAGAAATCATACATACCACTTCTCTCTGTCTCTCGTTCACTAGAACCTAGATATAAGAGATATTGGGAGCCATTGTCTTTACTTGAGTTATTTAGGTCCAACATAATTTTATTATCATGCAAGAGGTAGAGAACAGTTATTGGAGCACATCAATCAGTTTCTGCTGTAAGTATTATATGTATAATTTTTTCATTAGTTATGTGAATTTTCTATACAGAAAATCGTATTATTTGAAAATAAGTACAAGTGGCATCTTCTCTTCCAAGCTTTACATATCTGTTCCTTTTTCCAGTTGGAATTGCATTTGCTGCTGATTGCAATTGCATTGCTGATTATTCCATTACAATGCTGAAATAGGAGCAGTGGTGGTGGACGATTTTGTCATTCAACTTCATTTATGGGAACACAAAATTTTATTATTAACTTGTTTTTAGTATGATTTTTTAGAGATTGCTATAATTCCATGAAGGATAAGTCTCAGAAAGATGGGATAGATGTATAAGCAGGACATCAGTGAAGAGGTTACTATAAAATTCCAGACAAAAGACAGTGCCAGTTTAGACCAGAAAATAGATTGCTGTGAGAATGGAGAGCATTGCTTGGATTCCAAATGGACTTTGATGAAGGTGGAGAGAAGTGCTTGGATCCAAGATTTATCTTGCAGATAAAACCAAGAGTATTTGCTGGTAAGTTACACTATGATAGATAGATAGAAATAAAAAATAGATGTGAAAAATATAATGATTTTTTGGTTTGTGATGTAAGCAACTGAGTAAATTGTGATACTAGTATTTAAGATTGGAAGGACATGGGAAGACTCAGAAGGTGGGGAAGGAGGTATGAATTAAGAATTATGTTTTGGCCTAGCTAGGTTTAGGATACTATTAAAAATTAAAATAGGGCACCTGGGTAGCTCAGTTGGTTAAGCAACTGCCTTCGGCCCAGGTCATGAGCCTGGAGTCCCGGGATCGAGTCCCGCATCGGGCTCCCAGCTCCTCGGGGAGTCTGCTTCTCCCTCTGACCTTCGCTCCTCTCATGCTCTCACTTTCTCTCTCTCTCAAATAAATAAGATAAAAAATCTTAAAAAAAAAAATTAAAATAGAGGGGCGCCTGGGTGGCTCAGTGGGTTAAAGCCTCTGCCTTCAGCTCAGGTCATGATCTCAGGGTCCTGGGATCAAGCCCGGCATCAGGCTCTCTGCTCAGCAGGGAGCCTGCTTTCCCCTCTCACTCTGCCTGCCTCTCTGCCTACTTGTGATCTCTCTCCTCTCCATCAAATGAATAAGTAAAATCTTTTAAAAAATTAAAAAAAATTGAAATAGAGATGTCAAATCAGCCTATGGAAATTAGAGTCAGGCATTTAGGGGAAAGGGTTTGATTATATACATAAATTTTGAGTTTTTATTGTATAGATGTATTTAAAGTTAGATATTTGGATATAAGCATTATTGGAGTGAGTAGAGAGAAAGAGACAACTGGAAACACTGAGGACCCCAAAGTACAGAGATCCAGATGAAAGAGAAAAGAAGCAGTGTGAGAGTGTTATAGGTAGCTACAGGGAGGGTGGGAAATACCAGAAGAGGCCTTGTCCTGAAAACTTGGTCAGACCATGTCAAATGCTGCTGAGAGGCTGAACAAAATAAAAACTGGGAGTCAACCTTTGGATTTGGCCCCAAAGGGGTTACTCACTAGTTTGGAAAATCCTTTTTAGTGAATACAGGAAATAGAGGTTTAATTGGATTCAGGGAAGGAGAAAATAGAGGGAGTCAGAAGGTGGAAGCAATGAGAATACGGTCCTTCTCTCAGTAATTTCTGCAATAGAGAGAAATGGAATAAAAGTTATTGGATGCAGGCAGATGCTGGGCCAAGGGAGTTTTCTTTCTTTTTTTTTTTTTAACAATTGGGAAATGGAGAGTATGTTTCAACTTGGTGAGAAAGTCTGAAGGTAGGAGGAAAAACAGACAAGAGCCAAAGCAATGAACTTAAGAAGGTAAGAAGGAATTGGAATCAATACTCAAGGTAGGTTTGGCTTAGAGAGGAACAGGACAGCTCTTTTTGTAGCAGCAAGGAAGACAGAAAATATGTAGATGCCAATATGGATTGATGACTTCAGAAGAGAGAAATGAGAACATTCTCTTCTGCTTTCTTTGGTTTCCCAGGGAAATGAGATCCTCAGTTAAAAGCAAAAAGAGGAGAGGATGTAGGTGTGTGAGGGGAAAGGGGGTGCTATAAAATATTCGTCTTATGGAAAGTGTGGGGTGAATTGGATGTAGAAATATGGAAGAATTACTGGACAACACTGGAGGATCACACAGATTTGTGGTCATAGATATAAAAGGAGACAATGCATGGTAATTGTTTTTGTCCACGTAGTTTTCCTAATTCGATACAATGGGGAATGAAATTTTCTGACTGTTAATCAGAGGTAAAGAGGGTCAAAGGAGTAGAAGATGTGTGCAGGGAGCAATCAGTACAAGAGGCACATCTATGTCCTTCCTGGCATTAATCATCCCTCATATCTTTACAGGTGATTATTATCCTTTCATTTATACCAATCAATTCTTTGCTTTTCTTAACAGTTTTATCACTTACCTATATACTCCTAGACAGTATAATTTAGTTTAGCTTGCTTGTGAACTTTATATAAAAGAAGTTGTATCTTTTTATATTGCTTTCTTAATATAGCACTGTTTTAGTTTTTAAAATATCATTCATATTTTGAGTAAGAGTTTATTTATTATCACTGCATAGTATTTAATTAAATGAAAATACCACAATCTGTTCTTATATTGATAGGTATTTCAAAAACACATGTTCTTTTAGTTTAAGAATAAGAAAAGTTTATTATACATGATAAGTTCGTTTTTGGCAATAATAAAACCAGGTATACCTAGAAAAATTGCATAGCCTGCCAATAAAAACTGAACGAATATTATGAGTCCATAAAAATATAGACACAAGTAGGATATTCCGTATATCAGAAGTGTAGAATAAATATTTACATGTGTTATTCATTCTTTTCCACAATCGACTCTTTCTAGTGACAAAACTTTTTTAAACAGATTTAAAATACCTTGAAAAGAATTTCTGAGTATGACAAGCTGTTACTGAGTTAAGTCTTACAACAAAGACTCCATAGTATAAGAATCAGGTCAGTATTTTCAATGATGCGGGACTGGAAACAACTGACCAAAAGTTCCAAACTGTGTTAATAAGATTATGAAGAAGGTGGCTAAAGGCAGAACACCCCATGAATCACTTGTGGCACTTTATTTGTGTGATATTCAAATATAAGATCAATTCTGTTTTTCCCCAAAATAAATACATTTAGCTTTCATGGTATAGTAAAACTGAGAAGACACCAAGCACATTGCTGGGAATGACGCATCTGCTCAGCCATAACCTTTCTTCCTGAAGCTTCTCTTGAATGGAGAAAGATAGCAAAAGAGCATTCATTTTCTAGGAAATACAACATCCCTTTTCCCAACACTCTTTTTCTTCTTTAATTCTTGGGAAGATAAAAATGGTTATAGTAAGCTCTCTGAAAATTCAGTAGACTTCCGAGGTTATTGTTTTTATTAGTTTGTTTCCTAGTAGTGTAGCACATTTACTCTAACATGCAAGTACCAATGATTCCAGAAGTAAATGTTTTGGCTTGCCCCAAGGAGCAACACTTCATGTTCTTTCCATTCATATTCTTGGCCACAGACTCTATGAACCTAAAAAAATTAAATTAAATTTTTAAAAAATCACTCTTACAAACATCAGCGCCAGAAAGGGTGTGCAAAAAAAATTATATGAATATTGGACTGGCTTTAAGATGATGTTGACATTTAAATTAAATTTCTTACATACCCTTTTTTCCATAAGTGTTGATTCCTAGTAAATATCTCATACTCTAAACTCCATCTCAGCATTTGCTTCTGGAGAATCCAAGCTATGTAAAGAAATGTGGGGTAAATAGTATGCAATCCAATATGAAAAACTGGAATCAAGTTACTCATAGAGTGAGTGTCATAGCTGGGAGGAATTTAAGAAATAATCCTAGTCCAGTATTTTCATTTAATGCAAAACAAAGAAGGCCAGAAGGGGTCAAGTGAGCTGCCCCAACTGGCAGAGACTTCAATAGGAGACTCAGTATTCTAACTAAGTAGGTCACTACATTTCCCAGGGTCCTGGGATGGAGCCCCACATCTGGCTCTCTGCTCAGACTTCTCTCTCTGCCTGCCTCTCTGCCTACTTGTGATCTCTCTCTGTGTCATATAAATAAATAAATAGATAGATAGATAGACAAATAGATGATAGATAGATAGATAGATAGATAGATAGATAGATAGATAGATATCATTGTCATTACTAAACATGAGTTTTGGATTGTGGTGTGAAGAAAGGTGAACAACATGAAAGAGTAATCAATTTTTAACTTAATCACTTTTAGAAACAATTGAACAACTTCCACATAATACACTTGTACTAGATTATCTCAAGGTGATGAAACTAGTATTCTGGAAGGTTCAGTGTTATTTTGTAAGTCACACAGCTATTAAGTGGTATCATTAGGGGTTTAATCCAGTCTACATCAGAGTTCTTTCATTGTGGCATACTGTAATCTTAAAAGAACGTGGGCCTCTCAGCCATGACTTAGAAAAATGACTGAATATGAAACTTATGTTGTGTTGGTATTATTTTGGAGTCCTGCCCATTCATACCAAGTGACATTCGGAGCGGTTATTTGAGGACACAGTGTTTATCTTTTTGAAAGAGAATGGTTGTCAACCTTCATTCCTTCACCCCCTTAATTTTTTTCCCCCAGCTCTGTTGTGACTCATTATTCATTCCCTTTTTGAGGGGCATTTGGAAACTATGGGGCTTTTTATATATTAAAGGTCTTTAGAATTAAAATGTTCTGGAGTAATAAGTAATCTTTGTTTCAGGGTTATTTTTATTTTTTATTTTGGTCGTACTTGTGGTGTGACTAAACTAGAAACTAATAAAAAAAAAAAAAAGGGAGTCCTGCAGAACAATTTTATCAGCATATGGTCCACATGGGCCAACTGTATCAAGATTGCTGGAGATGGTGCATGGTAAAACACGTTTGATCAAGTGCCCCAGGGTGATTCTAATGCAGACGCTGAAGTTGGACAGCCACTGTTGTAGAAATCAATTTGTTAGTGTTGTTGAAAGGAGAGTTAAATCAATTCAAGTGATAGATTATAGATAGATACACTAATGTAAGCATATTCAAGTGATAGATTATAGATAGACACACTAATGTAGGTATGAGAGAAGTGCTTTAGTGAGTGTGAGTATCTTAATGGAGTTCCTAAAATGTTTGTGTAGAATAGAGAGAAGAATTAGGAGAGGCAAGTGGATTCATAGTCATAGCAGCCCACTCAAGCTCTCTCTTCCTCTCTATTTCAGTGCTTGCTGACCTGACTTCCAACTTTCAATGATTAATGGGTCTAACTCAGGTTATAAGTTGGACAACTCTGTGACACGCTTTCTACACTGATGTTCAGACTTTCTCCAGCTGACCAAAGTGGTGGCTGGCCTAATAACCCAACC
Organism: Procyon lotor; assembly: GCA_028646535.1. Classification (NCBI taxonomy): domain Eukaryota; kingdom Metazoa; phylum Chordata; class Mammalia; order Carnivora; family Procyonidae; genus Procyon; species Procyon lotor. The sequence goes on along the minus strand of CM053607.1, from coordinate 30,244,771 downwards.
TGTACTCTCTGTCTTCCTTTTTTTCTCTGTTCCATGATTTTTAACTCCTGAAATAAATCACTTGAAGAATCTCTCTTAAAATGTCTAACACTTAAAAAAAAAAAAGACAACCTATTTTTAATATTCATATAAAGGAAATCCATAAATAAGACCAACATTTAATATAATTTGGAAAAATGCTACTTAAATTTACATATGTGGTATCAAATTGCTGTCCATTTCTTTTTAATTAGTAATCTGGAGATATACTGCAATGAGTCGTTTTCTCTCTGTGAAAAACAATCTCCTTAAATATAGTAAACATTTTGAGTAAATTTTCTTCTTGATGTTGAAAAATTCTAATTTCTTATATATATATACATATATACACAAACACATAATACACACACATATATATTCAAACTCCTATGTTTTTTTGTTTTTAAAGATTTTATTTATTTATTTGACAGAGAGATCACAAGTAGGCAGAGGCAGGCAGAGAGAGGGGGGAAGCAGGCTCCCCGCTGAGCAGAGAGCCCGATGCAGGGCCTCAATCCCAGGACCCTGAGATCATGATCTGAGCTGAAGGCAGAGGCTTTAACCCACTGAGCCACCCAGGCGCCCCAAACTCCTATTTTATGGTTCTTTCATGAGGACTCATGTTATGAATGTCTGTGCTACTGGTCCATTTTGAAATCTTGGAAGAAATTCAATCAGACTATCGATCTGCCAAAACAAAACATAGAAGTGAAATGGTAAAATTTTTAATCATATTATCCAGATGATGATACTAAAATAATTAAATTCCTAGAAAGATCTGACAAGATATAAATACAATTATATGAGGTTTATCTCATATTTCCAAGATGTTTCTTCCCTACATGCCAAAAATACAAACATATCAAATAGACTCTCACATACTTACAAGCACACATCTATAGAGAGGGACAAAAGGCCATATTACCCTGGAAATACAAATGGCACATTATCGCTGATTAGGTCTAAGTTTAGATGTTTTGTCTGGACTTTGAATTTGAACTGTAGTGCAACAATGTAGCCCAAAAGACATTTTGGATTAGATTTTGTAATTCATTGTCTTGCTAATTAGCAGTAAGATTTTGAATTCCTATTTAAAAATCAGGCTTTGTAAATGCCTAAGCCTCAATTGTATATGCAAATTTCACACATTTTCATACTGTGTGGAATAACTGCATATGCAAACAGGTAATTTGACAGTTAATGATTCATTTGCACGTGCAAATCCACAATTTTAACATACAGATGCCAATTGGTACATGTAAATAATATTCCACGTGGACCTTATTTGCCCCGTCTCTTTTCTCTTTTTAAAGAAACCAACACTTAAAGTCATATTATTATTATTATTATTATTATAGAAAACCTCTTAATATTCCAGAAATATTCAGAGAGGAAAATATTTTAAAATTTTAAACGTGTTTGAAAGAAATAATCCTATTTGCCCATTTGATCTTCCAGAAAATAAGATTTGGTCATTTTATTTCCAAACTTATCGGATACACTATACATTCGTATATGTACATACCTGTGTATGTTTGATTAGAAATATAAAATCATGATACAGCTGATTCCGTATTTATCATCTTAACACTTTTCAACCTGAAATAACATAAAAGCTTTTTTCTTCAAAAGACCAATATTTAAAGGGTGTTGATTTATGTAAATCAATAATTTATCAACTTGCTGTCTTTCGTTCCTGCCAGCCAGATGCTTCTCGCTTTGCTCGTCCAGACAATGTCAGCTGCAACACATAATGGCCTCTGCTTCATGTAGAAATAAGAGCATAAATATTTTAAAAATCCTGCTACAGGAAGTAAGGAGGGTTGGGGTGGGGGTGAGAGATTTTACTGGTTTATTGTGAGAGTAGAACAAGTCTACATATTTTATGGGTTGGTTTTATCAGAAGTGGAGGCAGGGACGTCTCTTAGCCTGATTTTTATCTCCTAACAAGGCTGACAGACCAAAGTCTTTTCATAGCAATTTGTTGAAGACATCTGGTGAAGCTTTCTAGGGGATGAACACACTGCAGAGTGTTCCTCTGGTATCAGTTGGCATGGCAACCAGTAAAAGACTATTCAACATCAGTAGGTTTCAAAAAGGTTGAGGCCTAGTTGAAAATCCATTTGGGCTCCTACCTGCAAAATTCTTTTGAAAATGCACTAAATCTTTTTCTTAGGGCTCTAGAGACTGAACCAATATGTACAACCGTGGCACCTTCAATCTTAAATAATTTTCAAAACATGGGATTAATGATTCCAGTCACCAGAGGTATTACAGAAGATCTGGAATTACTGGCGCTGTGCTGGAGAGGATATTAGCAGAAATATGGTTGTTGTTTCCTTTTGTGTCTTATCATATAGGAAACAAAGGTGTTACTTTCAAATTTCTATAAATTTTAAGTTAATAGGGTCAAATGAAAGAAAGAAAAACTTTTAGGTTATTTGTAAAATCAAATATATTTATTCTAAAGAACTAAATATGATTTTTAAATGCTGAAAGCAAATAATTTATTTGAAATTACTTGTGCCCTCAGTATGATCTAGTATGGAGGTTTATTTTTAAAGTTACTATTTTATGTTAGAATATTCTAGTTAGGGACACTTTTTTGTGATATTGTTATAAACCAGTTTAAGTGGTATGTTTTGCTGTCAATTAAGTTTTAACTATTTGAAAATCAAACATTAAAGAGGTCTTTGCTGGTATACATATAATTTTTATGAACTGTAACTAAGCTGATACAACATTAAAATATTAAAATAAAAAGTTCTCATGTTCTTTTTTTTTTGTTCTCAAGTTCTTTTAACCCAAATATTTGTATTACATTGTAGATTTATAGCTGGGATTCTAAAATGAAATGAGGGGAAAAGTGGAAGAAATTTCTACAGACATGCCCTAAAATATATAACATGAGAAAGATACAGTGCAATGTGCTACATCATTGTCCTGCCATAAATTAGAATTTAAGTATTTCATTTAAACGATCCATTCAACAGAAGGTAGTCATCAAATTTGATTTTAAAATAAATGATTGTAAATTAAAATTCAATTAATAATGTTGTTCTTGAATGATCGGATTTCCCATGGCCCATGAAAATGGTGCACTGGAGCCCAATAACAACCACCACTATCATCACCACAATATTCTGAACAAATTTATATCAATGCCAAGTAGTACTAGTGCTTTTCTCTCTCCAACCTCAGAAGAGAGTATAAGAATTAATGAGATGATCCAGGAAGCTCTGTGAGTTGTTTCACATCATGCCATGAGGCATATTCAAGGAAGAATTTCTGTATGTAGTATATGAATAATTGTGATTACACTATATTACATTCGATTGCTTTAGAGACAATGAAGATATTTGCAAGTGATGATTCAGTCTCCATCAGAGACAAGAAGCCAAAGGATCTGGATATTCGTTCTGGTTCCAACTCTGAACTCCTGAATGGCAGAGAACCCCTTCCTCTTTCCATAATCTTAAATTCCCTCTCAGGAAAATGAGGAAAAGGACGCTAGTCTTGCTTCTTCTACTGAATTGTGGTAAAGATGGTACCTTTTGTGTGACAGAATTTTGAAAAGCATAGAATTCTGAAGAATAAATTGTCTTTGTTGTTAAACAAGTAAGGCCTGTATAAAATTGAGAATTTTGGAGAAAAAAATTTTTTAACATAATCACATAATATCATTAACTATCTGAGGCATTTAGAAATTCAATACTTTTATAGCTTTTCCAATGAGGATTGAAGAACAATTTTTTCCCGGATCTAGAAGCAAAAGTTATTTCCTCAGCATGTTCGTTCTTGCACACTCACTCTTTCTTTGTCTCATTCTCATCTTCAGCTCCTTTAAAATTGCCCAGGTAAGTACTGGCTACTGTGCCGTGACTATAAGGGTGTGGACAAGGAGTCTTTACTCATTCTCCAAAGTCCATTGATGTGGGGTCCCTTTCTTTACAGTTGGCCAGTGCATAGTGCCAATATACTATTCAATACCAATGACAAAACTAAAGCTGAAAGGTTAATTAATTAATTCAAAATTATAATGGTCATGAAAGAATTTAAATTTACTGGCCTCTATCTCCAATCTTACGTATATTTAGGCCAATCAGAAGAGCCAAAGAAGAGGCTTTTTCTTTCATATTTAGTCACATAAACAGTGAATGCTATCTATAGATCAATGAATAACTTATGGGTGAAAGTCATAAAAGGAATCTGTTCTGACTTCTGGCTCTTAGTCCCCCAAATGGACACCCCAAAGCAAGTCTTAACACTTCCCAGAATTTTAGACTAGTCTTTAGAAATTTAAGAGATAACAATAGTTCATTGCTGCTAGAAAGACTACAAAACTCTCTAGTTAATCTTATATGGCCTTGTGAATGTTGGTCTGTGCCTACACCTTCTGCTATGAATACTTAAACCAGTGAACACTGGCAATAAAAGGCACACAAAGCTTCAGTTCTTTTGCTCTGTCCCACTTCTCATTTGCCAGCCCTTGGTAAATGGGCTTTCCCTCCCCTCCAGCAGATGGATTCTTCTCCAACCTTTTGACACAAGACCTTCAGGTTGATGGGTTGAGAGACAAATATGGAAAGAAATAGGCAGTCAGCATGACATATGAACTTAATTTAAATGGACTAAAATAAATTTTTAATTAGAACATATGTTGAATACATGGCCCCAGGGAACTGACATTTGTGCTTTATGTCTTGCTAAACTTGTTTTTGATGTTACTGCAAGACTGAGTTTATCACCAGGATGGAGGTGTTCCAAAAGCCAAGGGGCTTCAGCTGAACTTCCTTGTAATCATTTTTCAGGATATCAGGAAAATCCAGTCACAGACCACAAGTGTTGCTCACTACTCAAAGTTTGGGTGGAAGAGAAATTTGTAACCCAGACTGGTATGTATTCCATTACATGATGAGCCTTTAGATTTCTTGTTCCATCATAGCTTCAGCCACCATAGGCAGAGGACTACCTAAATGCTCCAAACCGAGACCCAAAGATTTATCTTGCACCCATATCTGTTCACCTCTCCCCTCCATAATCTTCATTCTAGAAAATAGCAGCATTATCCACTCAGTGTTTAGCAGTTTATCCATAAAATGCTTTTAGCCATTTAGCTAAAATATGGAAGGAAAAGGACAGAGGTCAGCATGATTGATCTGCAGTGTAACTAAAGCTGTAGGATAATGCTTGGTGGAGAGAAGTGGAATGGGATAGTGGAGAGAACAATTCCTAAGTTGACCTCTAGCTCCACTCTGCTGAGAACTCACCTAGAGTCTGTCAGTTCATGGCCTTAAGGCTTAGTTTCATTGTTTATAACAGTAGCATAAAGATCCTGTTTATCTCTCCAAATTTCTAATTTTTTTGTTTTTTTGTTTTGGGGAAGGGCAAAGAGAAAGGGAGAGAGAAAATCCTAAGCAGGCTCCATGCCCAGTGTGGAGGCCAATGTGGAGGTCAATCTCACAGTTCTGAGCTCATGACCTGAGCTGAAATCAGGAGTTGGGGCCTTAACCGACTCAGCTACCCAGACAACCCTACGCTGTCATTGGGCTGAGTTGGATTTGGGACCATATTCATATTTCTTTTCAACTAATCATTTATAAACTAAATAACTATCATTCCAATAGACTACTCTCTTTATATTCCAACTTCAGAATAACATAGTCTAATGAAGTAATTAACTAGTGTTGATATTTGCTTTAGAGTGGTACATTTTTCTACATTTACAAGAGAATGTAGGCACCAGAAAATAGTTCATTTCCTACTTCTTTTTTGAGTGCCAAGGTTGATTAATTTGATTCATTTGTTCTGGAATATACATAGATTAATTTACTCTTCCAGTCAATTCACACACACACACACAAACACACACACACACAAATATATTGATTAGAAATCTCAATATTCCTTTTAAAAAAGTGAGAGAAGATCATAGGCCTGAATTTGGAGTTAAATCCTGGGTGGTCATTGGAATCTAACAATATGGAATACATCACCTTCATACTTCTATAAACTAGGACTGTTAACCGGCTTAGAGGCTCGTTAGAAGTGGACACTCAGTTTTACCACAGTATTGAATGCTTAAGATTCCAGTTAACAGTACCAAGATTGGGTTTCAAAGTATAGGTCTCTTATTTGGCTTGTTGCTAATTTAAAAACTTGAAATAGGTTCTTTATACAGTCATACTTTTTAAACCCAGAGAAGACATGAGAAGAAAATGAATAGGACTTACCTGACTTTAATCGACAAATATTTGTTAGGTACCAAGAGCTGGGAATATATAAATAAATAAAATCATGAAGTCTTCTCCTCTCAGAAGCATTATTTAGGGCCATGTGGAGGAGGGGAACCCACTGACTGCAGCACAATGTCCTAAGCACTAAGGGAGCATGAATTAGGAAGTGATCTGTTCTGTCTAAGAGGTCAGGGAAAGGTTACACAAAGGAAGTGATATTTGAGAAGCAATTTAAAGGATAGATGGCCCTTATTAGGATGGAAAAGGGGCAGGGGGAAGGGAATTCCAGGAAAAGGAAAAGGCATTTGACCAGGGAACATAAGCCTTTTTGGGAAGGAATATGAAGTGATCTGAAGATGTATTCTAGAATGTAAATTTAGAAAGAATCTGTGACCTTATTGAGAACATTGGATGTCATGTATGAACTCTAAAATTTATTACATTGAAAATGAGGAGAGTGATTGAGAATAGCTAGTTAATCAACTGTGTCCATTAGCGGCTCAAAGGAAGAAGAGTTGAACCAAGAGTTTCTCTCTGCCTTGTAAATTTGAAGTCATTATTTGGAGAACAGGGACAGTGGAGAAGGCAGTGAGAAGAGCATTAAAGTAAACCTCCATGGATGGGGCTGGCTTGCATTCCTTTAGTCTTTAATAAGTGTTTACTGAGCAATGTACTATATATTGAGGAAAAGTTGGGCTAAAAAAAAAAGAAAGAAAGAGTCAGTAGCTCTGTTCTTAAAGTGATATCCCAATAGTGAGGAGGGGGATGGACTAGAGGCAGCAGTACCATGACAGTGAAATGTACAGAATATTATGGGAAATATATCTATCCTTGACCTATTGGAGAAGTTTCTCTGGAAAAGACAATCCTAAGACTAAATCAGAATTGATGAATGAGAACTAGCTACTTACAATCTGTGGCCTGAGCCACATTTAATTTCTCTGGGTCTCAATTTACTCATTTATAAAGAGAGGGCATGAAGCTGGATTGGTGTTTCTCAACACTGGCTACACATTAGAATCACCTAGGGAGATTTTAAAAATACCAATGCCTAGGACCCAGTGCAGACTAATAATAAATCAGTGTCTTTGGGAGAGGGGCCCAAGCCTTGGTGGTTATTTAAAGCTCCCCAGGTGATTCTAATGTGCGGCCAGGGTTGGGGATGCCCAAATGAAATGATCTCTGAGGCCACTCTCATTTGTGACCAGCACAAGTAGAAATTGCAAAAAGCAGATAATTTGTTCAACAACATCTTCCAGACTGTTAGCATTTCCTATTCCTCCACCTCAAATCCGGTGTCCTCATGCTACGCCAGGAGCACCAGCAAGACACTTAGTCATACCTTGGAAGTACCCCATACCAAAGATTTTTCTTCATTTCAAATAAAAAATATGTGTGACTGACATCCAATTTTATCAGAAAGTGGTCTCTCTTAACAAAGGTCTCCCAATTTCAGGCAAAAGTTCTCCTGACTGACCCCTGATTTATTCTTCCTTATAACTGAGATTTTTGTTTATAAAATTTTACAAGCACTCAGTCCCCTTCCTACATGCTATCTCCTATCCAAATTTTATCTAATTTTCCCAACCCAGTTCACTTACCTTTTACTATTTTTATGAAATCTACCCAAACTTTGCTTTCATGAGTTCATATCACTATTGGCCAGTAATATTCACATAACTCATTTATTTTAGAATCAATTTCACAATGAATTATTCCTCTCCCCATAAGATTTCTTATTCTTGCCTAAACTACTGTTCAAAATTTCCATCAGTGTTTATTTTATTTTAGAAGAATTAAACAGGAAAGAAAATTAAATAAGAAATAGAAAATTTAGTTTAATTCAATTAAATAAATAGGTGTAAAAGGTGAAAGAATTTTTAAGCTGCCAGAAGCTATATAAATGTAATTTATTTATTTCTCCATTCATTCATTTACTTGATATCTATTTATCAAAGACTTACAAAGTGCTGATCTTATTTTAGGTGCTGGAGATTCTGAGATAAAAAGAATCTCCGGAAACATGGATTAGTGAATTCTATGGGGAAGAACAGACAATACATAATATTTTCCATTTTCTCATTCTTGGAAATGGTGAGACGATATTATTCCTTTTCAAAGAAAAACTAAATTGACTTCTGATTGTAACAGAGTACCAAGAAAGCAGGATAACTCTATTGTTCTGGCTTTTAAATGGGCATTCCTACTCCCTATCATATATCTGTAATTTCTTCAATTTGTGTATAGAAGGAGTTCTGTCACATTTGATTAATATTTTGTCATAGCATTACATGTTTTTTTTAAGAGAAGTAGATTTAATGTCTTAAACTATATATATATGGCTTGAGTTTACTAGAATTCTTAAATTTCTCTTATTTTATGTTGATCCTTCACAAATATTTCACAGGGATGACTGGTAGCTGAACATCAATTTGAATAAGACATCAAACAAATTAAACTGAAAACACCTCTTGCAGTTATAACAGGATAAAAAGTCAAGACTTAGAGAGGATAATAAATTATTTTTTATATTTTGAAAAGGTCCAAAGGAAATGGCAGACAATATCATAGAGTGAAAGCATAAGTAAAAAGTTCCGTTAAGTTCCTTCCACACTCATGAGCATAGTGTGATTTAAATCTGATGGAAAGCCACAAGCCAATTCTCATAAAATCAGACCCAGCTCGCCATTTCTGCTGCTGACAGCAAATGTCATGGCTGGGAAATAGGGCGGCAAGCTGCCGTCTCCAAGGCATCAGCACCTCTGAGACAGATGAGAAGAAGGGGCCCATGTGTAAACAGAAATGACCTGTGCCCCAGAAGAATATGTGTGACTTCCTGGAGCCTGTTTGTGTCTTTTTTAGTAGAAGGGCATCAGAACAATCTTCGGGGAAAGTATTCTGTTCCTTAAGACAATGTGGCACATTATCAGAAAAGAAGCAATACTAACGAGAAGAAAAAAGCATAAATTATTTGAGTTCTGGTGGTGATTTTCCAGTCTCATGGGCAGGTAATGAGTAACCATGAGCCATTTTTGTGCAGTGTGTGATACTTGACAAAAATCTGTGTCTGGATGTATATGATTTATATGTAAATATTTACATAGTATGTATAAAATACTTAGAGTCTTCTAGCCACAAATAGCTGGGAGTATATTAAGAGATATTACACTTCTCCTGTGAGCATGTGTATGTGTGTATAGGTATGTGTATGTATACAGTATGAATACATATACTTTGTGAGTTTATATAATTCACATAGTATACATACACAGCTATAAGCTCTATAAAAATATTAAAATGTGTAGGCTGGAAATGTTCACATATGTGTACATATCCAATCTCTATGAGAACTTATCTGTGATCAGTTTGTATTTCATGTTTTACCTAGGGATTTGTACTTAGGCAAAAAGGGTTATAGAGTCCATTAGCTGATCTGAATTTATGGCAATGAATCCCTTGATGTTGAGCTATGACAGGAATTACTCTCCTCTAATGAGTAATAAATGTGGATAAGTCATGTGTCCCATTGGATTACTTGGCTAAAATCACATTTAGAAGATGGCTAATTGTCTAAAATTTATCCAAATTCAATACAAATTTTATTGCCACTAATTGTCTTTGCAGGTTTTGGAGCATTAAGCATATTTAAATGTATTTATCATAGCACTCCTGTGCACAGGCAGTGCAGGAATAGAATAGTCACGAGTATCCAATTGAAGCTTTTCAGTTATTTTGGTAATTTAACATTAAGTTATTGTGACTTAAAATATAAATTTCCATTTTTAGAACTGTAACAAATTGTGTTGTAAAATTAAATGTTTTTGTCATGGGTAGTCTATTCTTCTTGTTTTGCAGTTTTGACATTACTTAATTGTAGTATCGGTATTCCCAACAAGTAAGAACATTATAACACTAACATCTGTTAGTGCTGTTGTAGACTCATTCAGATTGCCATTCTAAGCTGAATGCATGTATCCACAGCCAGCACACTAAGTAGCTGTTTCTAAAACTTTTATGTATCTTAAAAAGAATTCTTTATTTGAAACCGCAGATGAAAAATCGGTGTTTGATGTTGAGAAAACAAATTTCAAAATCATAGAAGATGCATACACTGTTAGCGAAATAAATGAGCTATCTCATTGCTAAATATGTAAGGAAGCATAGACTTTAAAAAGATTTCTACAGAAATTTTAAAGTTTTTCTTTTATTGAGCAAGCTCATAAAAATAATTTTAAAAATTCAAAAGTTTCTTGGTTGAAATATTTTTGCATTGAAATGTTCTTTATAGTGAAAAAGCCCACGGTAAAAATGATTAGATTGAGAGAAAGATTTTTTAAAAAGAGAGAAAATAAAATGAAATAAGTAGAGATATCTTTTCTTAACCAAAAATTCAATGAGATAGTAATTCTAGGTCAAATGGCAGTTTGATCATATCTTCCAACTCCAAACATATAGAAAATAATTGACAGGATATAACAATAATATATAAATACATAGCTGGATTTGTGGACCAAAACCAGCAAGGGAACCCATGATATAAGTAAGGACCAGAGCTACACTATTCACTGGAAGCCAGACCTTAAAACAGTCTCAGTGAGGTCTCAAAGCCTCCGGGAGGGTGGGTGGTCAGTACTGCAGGTGCCCACACGAAGCTCTGTTCATGGATGGAACCTCGAATACCACCCCCAGGCTGGGGGAGAGGTAGAATCGTCCACCTATCCACACATTTGGTAAGCCTGTGCTCTTGATGACTCAAAAACCTAGTACAGGGGGAAGCACACCTGAGAAAACTCCTTGGGAAGATGAAATGACTAAAATGAATTAAAGTCACATTGAGAAGTCTAGTAACATGAAAAGAGGAGGGTGGACCAAATGATTTTAGTAAATTCATATCTAAGGTAATAATAATTATAATGAAATGATTTGGAAAGGACTTTCCGATAGACTGTTTAAAATTTCTAGAGCTAGGAAAGAGGGAATAGTCTCTATGAAATAAGAGAAGCATAATCCATTAAAAAGAAAGAAATTATTATTTAAAAAGCATAAGATGCTATGAAAAATTATCTTTTAAAAATATCAGAAATAAAAAGTGTAGTCAAAATATTTTTAAAAATAGTAGATGAGCTCTTAAGTCACCTAATAGCATCTATAGAAATAGTGACTGGATTAGAAGTTAGAACCTAGAATACCTGCAATAAGGTACTAGAAAGAGATGGAAAATCCGAAAGAAAAATTAAGATACATGTAAGGTTAATTAAGAAGCTCCATTTTATATCTAACGTTACAGAAGAGGAGGATGGAGATACATCTTCAATGCACAATATTCAAAGGGTTTAGCCTAAGAATTGTCCGTACTGAAATAGTATTCATATTGAAAAAGCCCAGAGGTAGAATAATTATGTGCAATCAACATCTGGCCACATCAAGGCAAAATTACAGAATATCAAAGATAAAAAACAAAAACAAAACACAAAACACAAAATATAAAACCTCTTAGTGCCACAAGAAAGCAAAGTGCTTATAAAGAAGGGCAATAAACCAAAGCAAATTTCTCATTAGCAATTAAGATGCCAAAATACAGTAGGATGATAGCTTTAAAAACATTATGGGGAATTAAAAAAGAATGAAAACAGAAACAAAAAACATTTTGGGGAAATAAAGCATGTAAGTTTTTGTGTTTTTTTTTTTTTTGATGCAGCCAAATAATGGTTTCAAAAGGATGATGTAATGAGCATTTGTTATATTTTCTGACTGCCTCTCTCTCAGTTTGAACAAGAAGCAAGAAGAAAAATGAAAGTAGAAAAATGTGAGGTAACAAGCAAATATGACATTAAAGTATTAGTAAAGTCCAATAGTCAATCTAAATGAGTATAGACCAAAATGAATTAAGATAATAAAGTATACAAATCTGGGTATATTTAGCTAAAGGAATTTTTGTTATTTTTCAGAGTTTTCCACTCCTTTTTGTAAATTCTCAAAACATTCTGTACGTAAATTTAAAATAATATTAGAAACATTAATGATAGAACCAAAACTAAAGAAAATCAAAACATAATAGCAGAAAAAATGGCAGATAATCAGGGAATCTCATAATAATAAAAGTAGAACTTGTAAATAGCAGTACAAGTACTTATAATGATAAAAAATAACTTAACTTGTAAAAAATAAATAAGGGAAAAAATGAAGATAGTCTAAATATTTACAAATTTTGTGATCCTAAACAAAAGACTAGAAAAAATAAAATAGAAATAATAATCAAAGTCATGAGACAAGAAAAATTTACTAAGCTTAGTAAACATCCAGGTCATCAATTTATTCAAAAAGGAAAATATATGTATACCAGTTACAGTATATGAAATTCAAGAATTAAGAAAAAAATGATTATAAAGAAGTCAAAAGTTACCCTTAAAAGAATAAAAATTAGACTTGTTTGAGACTTTTCTTTTAAAATATTATATGTCAGAAGACAATGGATTAACCAGAGAGAAGATTGTATGACTCAATTTTCAATGTTCTTTGAAATTGTTAACCAGGTAATTAATCAAATTTTCTTTGATTTATATAAGGATTCAGAAAGTATTTCACCTGAATACTTCTCGTGAATATAGTCTCAAAGATTCAGTGTAGTTGATTGAGAAAGAAACCAAAATAAGTTAAAAGCTCTACTGGAAAAAGGCTGGTAATAATCATTGAAAGCAACCATATATTTAGTTAAGTTTAATTTTGTATATATAATTTCAGAACAGAATTTGGATGTGAAAATAAAAGATGAATAATATAAAATTAACAATAAGGTATTCCTCTAGGTCTGGAATCTCTGGGTGAAACAAACAATACCAGGGAATGCAGCTCACATAAAAAGAAATTTAAAGTTAGTATTTCATTCAAGACCTAATAAGTAGAGAGTTATTGTTTTGAGATTTTAATGAGGGGAACCTGGGTGGCTCAGTGGGTTAAAGCCTCTGCCTTCAGCTCAGGTCATTATCTCAGGGTCCTAGGATTGAGCACCTGCATCGGGCTGTCTGCTCAGCAGGGAACCTGCTTCCCCTTCTCTCTCTGCCTGCCTCTCTACCTACTTGTAATCTTTCTCCTCTCTGTCAAATAAACAAGTAAAATCTTAAAAAAAAAAAAGACTTTAATGAAAAGGTAATCACTAAAAGAATAATATTCAGGATCTATTTTAGTCATATCAATATAAAGAATAAAGAAATTAATATTTGATCCAAATTATGATTTCTGAAAATAAACACAGAAATTACACAAAATAGACAGCATAAATATGTGACATACATATTTTATAAATATGTGACATACATATGTTATAGGTCAGTTTTGGAAATAAATATGAAGAGGTTAACCTTTGTAAATTTAAAATTTCAACTTCATTCAAAATTTAGAAATTCACTTGTATGCTATCTATAAGAGGTAAATCTAAAACAAAATGACATAAAATAAAGGCAATGAATAATGATATATCATACAGTGTTAAACAATCCAACACAAGTAGCTGGGGTCCTATTTGGATACAACCAAGGTCTCATTTTGCTTATGCTAACTCTGGTTCTGGGGCAGTTAGAGGGAGCAAAGTGTTATTTCTTGCAAATGAAGAATAATATGACCATTGAAAGGAAAATAGGTAATAAGGGCAGGTTGTCCAATCAGAAAACTTCAAATAATTATTACAAAAAAATTAAAAATGAATTTAGTGAGTTACACGTTTCAGAAATCTATGAGCATGTTAAAATATCAGTAATAATACAATGCAATGAGATAAATAATAGCAGAGTAGCAGGGTGCCTGGGTACTCAGTAGTTCAAGCAATGGACTCAGTTTTAGCTCAGGTTGTGATCTCAGGGTTGAGAGATTGAGTGCCCTGTTGGGCTTGCACTGGACCCAGAGTCTGTTTAGGATACCCCCCCTCTAAAATAAAGAAATAAATCTTAAAAAAAAAATAACAGCATAATAGCATCACAAATCATTCTTTAATTTTTCAAGTATATGTGGGGATGTCCCAGATCTATTTGGAAATTGCTGACAATGGTACCCACAGGGCTAATGTGTCTAGGAAATTTTAACCGGAATGTGCTAATACCTGACTTTACTGTTGCACTGGTGAGTAGATTTTTGTGCAGCATAGCACAACCATTATATAAGAAGCTGAATGGACAAGTACACATTTTTTCCTAGGTTCTTTGTCTAAGTAACAATTTTCAAATTAAAATTTTTGTATTTCTTTGATAACTAGGAATTTCAATTTATATATCCTAAAATTTTGACAGATTAAAATTAAAATTATAGACAAATTAAAATTATATAATATGGAGGTAATAGGACTGAAGTCCAGTTGAGGTTGATCAGTTAAGAAAAACATATTATACTCACTCACACACACACACACACACACACCCATTAATAGAAACAGCAAATAGAAAACTATGAGCAAGAAAGAACAGATTTAAATGGTGAGTCTCAAAAGAAAAGAGCTAACAAAGGACTTCAGCCAGTATCTCAATATATTCTGCTCTCTGCTCTTTATCATTATTTGTTAGTAGGATGACAATTCTGTTTGTAGTATGATTATGTGAATTGTTTCTGATTTTCTTTCCCTTTATAATTAACATATGCCATTAAAACATAACAGTGATTGACAGGGATGAAGCTAGAGGTTATTCTGCTAGATGAAAGAAGTCAGTCAGAGAAAGACAAATACCGTATGATTTCATCCATAAGTGGAATTTAAGAAACAAAACAAATTAGCAAAGGGGGAAAAAAGACAGAGAAAGAGGGAGAGGCAAACCAAGAAACAAACTCTTACCTATAGAGAAGTTACCAGAAGGGAGGTCGGTGGGGGAATGGGTGATACAGGGATGAGGATTAAGCAGTGCACTTGTGATGAGCTGATGTATGGAAGTGTTGAATCACTATATTGTAAACCTGAAACTAATATTACACTGTATATTAGCTAACTGGAATTTAAATAAAAACTAAACTAAACTAAACTACCAAAACAGTGATCAAAAGAGTCATTTGAAGTGAAATTTTGGGAGTCTTTGAGAAAGGGTTAAAGAAGAGAAGAGAAAGAATGTAGAGAATTCTAAATTCTCAACAACTCACTATAATTTAATACATAATTTAAGATGACAATAGTTTGGAATATCACGGTTAGGGGATAAAAGGAAGAAAACAGTAGCTTAAAAAAGCAGCTTTTTTTTTTTGTGCAATCAATTGAAACAGTTTGAGTTGCATAAAGGAGTTGTGAGTGGTTATTATAGAAGTGAAAGGTCAGGTACAATGTGATAAAAGCTTTTTGAAATACACACATGAATTTTCCACAGTGCAAACCAACATGCCATATATTGACCAACATAAATAATGTGAGTAACGTAAAGAAATTTTGGTCAAAAACATAGTTATCCATCCCAAATGGTGGACAAACATGAAAAGCGTGTGTTTCAAGTATAAAATGATGAAGAGGTCTAAACGGAAGATGAAAAATGTGGAAACTAGCTTTTTTTGAATAGGAAGGAATAGAACTTGGACATATGCAAAAAGCCA
This sequence comes from Procyon lotor, assembly GCA_028646535.1. NCBI lineage: Eukaryota > Metazoa > Chordata > Mammalia > Carnivora > Procyonidae > Procyon > Procyon lotor. The sequence goes on along the minus strand of CM053607.1, from coordinate 30,228,962 downwards.
TGTAATGTTGAATGGCAAATATCAATACAGAGGGAAAATTCTCTTCTCAGGAAGAGAAATGCATTAGGCTTAGTAGAACTAACTCATACCATACAAGATAAGCAGCAGTTGGTTGATGCAGTTAAATGTAAAAAATTTAAACGTAAGTATTTTAAAAGTATATAGACCTGTGATATTTTCCCGAAGAATGAAAGATATTTTAAAGAATGTAACTATGAAGGTTAAAAGTAATAGGTTAAATAGAGCAAAATATAAACACTAAAATAAAAGACATAAAACAATGAGAAAACAGTTTGCATTACACACGCCATAGCGACCTTTCCTACCTATGGAGCGGTTACAATCACTAAAGCCCACATCCACACATATACTGACTGACGAGTGCGAACACACATGTAGAAAAATGTTATATTTCCCAAAGAAAATATTCAGAGACAGTAAACATGCAGACTATAATTAATATTACTTGTAAGTAAAGAAACAAAGAGCAAAAACCAACCAAATGAGGTTATTATTTTTATGTATCAATATGGCAATTCAAAATAATCAATATTTAATGTTGGGCAAATGTAGGACCGAAAACCATCACACTCCCATTGTTGTAAACTCCTGGAAGGAAATACTAGAAAGGCTATGTCAAAAAGAATTTTGTAATAGGAGTATATCACAAGGAAACCATAAGAGCCATATAAAAATATTACTTACAATATCGTTTGCAACAGTGTGATGTAACAATAAAAACAAGGAGGTGATCTACATACCCATCAGTTAAAGATTGAATTGGCCAGAATATATACATAAAATGCAGAATTAATAAAAGTCATATTTAGAAAAATAATGAATGGGATGAATATTTATGATATAGCCCTAAGTAAAGAAAAGCAGATTATGAAATATTTTGCATAGTACGTTCCAAATATATTAAATGTATTTTATGTATTTATATAAGGAAATATTAGCCTATTGGATGGTAGAATTTTGAGGATCTACTAAATTTTGTATAATAAATAGGCAACTTCTGATAACTGGATAAGTGCCAAATGTTTTTTAAGAGTTGAAATATCTTTGGGGGTACCTGAGTGGCACAGTGGGTTAAGGCCTCTGCCTTCTGCTCAGGTCATGGTCTCAGGATCCTGGGATCAAGCCCTGCATTGGGCTCTCCGCTCAGTGGGGAGCCTGCTTCCCCCCCATTCGCCTGCCTCTCTGCCTACTTGTGATCTCTCTCCCTCCGTCAAATAAATAAATAAAAATCTTTAAAAAAATACCTTTGAAATGCATCCAAATAAAATAGGACGATTAACAGATAAAGAGCTGGGTAGCCATATACACATATGACCCAGAAAATACAGTAAAATGCTAGTGTCTGTCTGAGTGATTATATGGGTATTCACTGTAAAATTCTTTCAACTGTGAAATGTGTAAAAATGTTTATAATAAAATGTCAGAAAAATTAATTTAAAAGATTATAGCAACAAAAATGTGATGTCCACTAAAATATGCTAAAATATATTTATTTTTCTTGAATTTATTGCTATGCTGATCTTTTTAACCTGAACACAATATAAGTTATTTTATTAGTTTTAAAGTTCTGCTGGTTAGAAGTCAAGGAGAAAAGAAGGGAAATCTTCACAGTAGCAGATTCACAGAGAGATTGTGTAACTACCATGTTTATAAGCTAGAAGTTAGAATGTAAGTTTTTACACAGGCCTACTTTTATTTTTAATTAGTAGGCTAGCTCCTTGCAGATTAACCTTACAAATGTAGCTCCCCACCTTATGGCGTGCACTGACTTGAGCCCCTCATCCCCCACATGGACGAACTTCATTCTCAAGCTCCTAGTGCCCCACTGAAGGCCAAGACTGATTTCCCTACTGGCTTAGAAAGTTATTGAGGTAACATAGGTCTGAACACTCTTATTTCCTGTCTGGTAAGAATTTAGAGGACCAGGCCTTCTTCATTTTACTCCCAGCACAATGCTTTTGACATTGTCCTGAAATATAAGCCTAAGCAAGGTGCAGGCCCAAAGATTGAAGAGTCTGCTTTCTACTAACCCTGACAGATGGAAGATTCATAGCTCAAAGTGCTACGTGATCTTGCTAGCACCTGTGAACTTTCATTGTCGCGTTCGAGAAGCAACAGCACTTGTTACCAAGAAAATCAGAGTAAAAAGTATAGACTTTAAATCAAAGAGAGGAGATTTAAAAAAGAAGAATCCATCCTGGGTTTTAGCACCAAAACCAAAACCAAAACCAAACAAAAAGAATCCAATAAATATTTCAAAAAGCAATTTTGTTCGAATATTGAAGAAATTTCTGAGTATTGGGAGTGAAAATAGTGTAAATATCGCTAATTTTTGGATCCAGTCAATAGGAATCTAATCATATGTGAAAGTTTCAGAAACAGTACTGGCTAACTCATCAATTAAGGGGAAAAGGGAAGTTTTGATGTGAAATTAGATACTATAAGGTAATATTGTCATCAACCTCGAAGCTTTTCAGAGCACCCAGAAGACCATACAGAAACATCCTCCTAACATGATAACAGCTTTGTCCCCTTCAAATAACAATATCAAAAGTAAATTAAAAATAAGTGTTCAACTTATTCAGTTGTTCTTTTCAAAAGATGTGTACATGTTCAGTTCAACAAACATTTTTGAGAAATTACTCTGAGAAATCGTGATGGGTTCTGTTGGAAGCTTAACAGACTTGAAAACTTCCTGGGAAGAAATATATTAGAGAATCGTTACACGTGGAGAAGGATGCTATAGATGAGTTGAAAGAATTTTGACATTTAAATATGTTAAACAACATTTTTAAAAAATACATTGAACATATTTTGGTGAGGAACACCGAATACTTAGCCAACATTAATATCTTTGCTTCTATATGAAATTCTGAGCTCCAAACTATTAATTGGTTAACTGACATTTGTATATAGTATAGAATTTGCAAATCAAATATATATTTACCACTCATGCAGTCTCCAGTTTAAGAATTATCTTTACTTTACAAGGGAGGAATGAAGAATGAAAAACATTAGTTTACCCAAAGTCGTACCTGAACCATGTAATCAACTGGACTTGGCCCAGGACTTTTCCCCATTGTTCTAAAAAGGATCTTTTCCCATACAACTGGTTCATAAGATGACACGTCTGTTTGATGACAGGAAAACTGAAAGGAATAGCATAATGAACACTTTTCTCTTCATTCAGAGTAGATATTAAGATTTCACATGCTCTAGAAGATTTTTTCCAAAAGTATGAAATGTTTAATACTGCCATCAACTGAGAACCTGTTAGAAATGCAAATTCTTGAGCCCCATTCCTGATCTGCTGAATCAGAAACTGAAGGTGGAGCTCTGAAATCTATGTTTTGACAAGCCCTCCAGATGATTCTGATGCATGCTAAAGTGTTAATTCTCCAATTAAATATGTAATTCTCTCATTAGCTTGGTAGTAATATCCAGGAGGATCTGTACCCAAATCTTTTGAATTATTTGCATTTTAGATTAAACACTTTTATATTCTAAAATTATTATTTCTATATCTAAAATTTAATAAAACCATTAGCACTTACTCTTGGTAAGCAAAAATAACATTTACAGATGTTAAATTGTTAATATGGTTTTTAAATGATAGTTTAATAATTACACTTTTAAAGTAAATTGGAATTACTGACACAACGTCTGTGTTCATTATTCTTTTTTTATAATTTTTAAAAAAGTTTTTATTTATTTAGAGCATGAATGAGGGGAGGAGTAAAGGGAGAGAGAGAGAGAATGAGAGAATCTCAAGCAAATACCACACCGAGTGTGGAGCCCAACATGGGGCTGGATATCGACCCTGAGATCATGACCTGAGCTAAAATCAAGAGTCAGATGCTTAACTGGCTGAGCCACCCAAGCGCCCCTATGCTCATTATTCTTACTGTAACCAGAGTATATTATGCCAAAACAAGTTTTCTGAGTCAGACAGATATTTTCATAAGCATTAAAACACATTTTAAAATTTTTTGAAGACTTTATTTATTTGCTTGAGAGAGAGAGAGAGGAGTAGGGGTGAGTGGGCAGAGGGAGAGAGAATCTCAAGTAGACTCCAAGCTGAGCATGGAGCCTGATGTGGGGCCTGATCTCATGACTCTGAGATCATGACCTGAGGTGAAATCAAGAATCAGATGATCCACCCAGGTGCCCCATATTTTAAATTTTTATAGCCATATACATTGGGTTATATATATACTGCTGTGTAATTTACAATTTGTGATACTTGTGAGACTTCAAAATAATGCTTTTCATTAAGACAAGTCCTATCTAATGTCAAAAATATTGAATTCAGGGGCACCTGGGTGGCTCAGTGGGTTAAAGCCTCTGCCTTCAGCTCAGGTCATGATCTCAGCCTCCTGGGATCGAGCCCCGCATTGGGCTCTCTGCTCAGCGGGGAGCCTGCTTCCTCCTCTCTCTCTGCCTACTTGTGATCTCTTTCTCTCTGTCAAATAAATAAATAAAATCTTTAAAAAAATATTGAATTCAGTGTTATTTACCAAGAATATATTATAGTTTTTATATACAATCAAATGAAAACTGAATTTAAAAACTGTTTGGGGCACCCAGAGTGGAGAACATTACCAATACACTAAAATAACCAATTGCTATGATTTTCACTATACTCAATCAAAATGAAACTTGCACTGTCTGATTCTGCTCATTTTAAAAATCCATTTGGCTTTTATTAATTTTTCCTTATCCATGTGCATGCTATCCGATTTGGCCAATGAGTCTTGCCAATTCACAGTGACAGTTTTGAATGAGGTAATTTTTTATTATTTCTAAGTTCATTGCATTTAATGTCCAAAAATATAGTGAAGCTGTCATAAAAAGAAGCATAATCCCAGGAAAGACATTAACAAATATCTTTTATAAGTTATTCCTGCTGAAAAACTATAAAAGTTTTCTCCATCTTTTCTATGTATTTATATTTCAGTCAAAATGAAATAGCACTCACAGACCAAGACCATGATTTGTTTTGTCTTCTCTTTATTCACCATTTGCTTCTCATTGCATCTATTGTCAAAGTAGGAAAGAAAAGAAGGGATGAAGGGAGGGAGGGAGGAAGGAAAGAAGGAAGGAAGGAGGGAGGGAGGGAAGGAAGGAAGGAAGGGAGGAAGGAAGGAAGAAAGGAAGCAAGTAAGGAAGGAAGGGAAGAAAGGAAGAAAGAAAGAAGGAAAACACCTCTAGTTGGAATTAAAAATTTTTATTCTATGACCTCGTTCTTTTCTCAATATAGTTGGATAATTTCTGACTCTTTTATAGGTCATTCCCTTACTCAGAATGCTCTCCTCCCTTAACAATATATACCATTTACCCAACTCAAACCCTTTCCATTTTTCAATGTCCTACGTAAGTCACTTGTAGAATATCTATTCTGTTTACGCTCACTCATATGGAGTTCCTTCTTTGAACATTAGTCTTATATAGCATTATTTTGAATGATTTTGTCATTTTATGTGTTAACGTCCTAATTCTTCAGTTGAGTTTTAAGGAAATCAGTAAGGTGTGAAGTTTAAGTCCACAGGCTCTGGCATGACACTGGCCTTGAATTCCTCTTTAGTCAAGTTCTTTTGGACTAATCCTCTTTGATCAAGTTGTGTGATTTTAGATAACTTAGATTGTTTGTACTTTAGTGTCCTCATCTATAAAATGATGATAAAGGAAATCCCAACCTTCTGAGAGTTGTTACATGTATAGTTGATTGATATAGCAATTATTATAAGGGTATATAGGAAAGAACAATAGAGTGGGACTTTTGAAAATGAAAATATCTGAGGTTTTTTTTTTCCCCTCCCTGTTTAACTAGCCTAGAAGCTCACAATATTCCTATTTGTTTGTTTGTTTGTTTTTCCTCATCTGGAAATAAAAATACTGTTTTCAGTGATCTCAAAAGTCTATTCTAAGTTCGAAATTCTACTGCTACTAGAATGGGGATGTTCTCAAATTGAGTCCCTTCTACCCTCCTTTCCTTCCTTCCTTTCCTTTCTCCCTTCTTCCCTCCCTCCCTCGCTCTGTCCCTCCCTCCATTCCTTCCTTCCTTCCTTCCTTCCTTCCTTCCTTCCTTCCTTCCTTCCTTCCTTCCTTCCTTCCTTCTTTCCTTCTTCCTTCCTTCCCTCAATCCTTCTTTCTTCTTTTCTCCTTCTCTGAATTAAAATTGTGAAATGCCCAAATAATCATCTCCACTATTCGATGAATTTTTGGAAAAGAGATATGATATCTACCTGTTTTTCTTTTTGTTTTGATCCACAGATAACTCTGCACTTTCTATGCTCAGCACTCATGTAATAGCTAATCAATACACAATCCTTTTGGGTTAAACCATGTTCAAATTAGATTATACTGAGCTATTTTTGTATGCTTTACTCTTGCTTTCATTTTACTAGCCCTTCCCTTCCTAAATGCACACAAACATACATGACAGGTCAGGGCCTTTGCTATCCAACATTCTCTTAATAGAGATCTGATATGAGGTCTAAAATAGACACCTCCTTTAGACGGACAGAGTCTTAAGACTCTTGGTATGGCTAGCAGATAGTTGCTCCATGGCCAAACACACACACACACACACACACACACACACACACACACAAACCCCATAAAGGCCTCCCTTCATGAGGTTGAAACAGTGATGTAAGAAGCCACATAGCTTGGCAAGTAACAGGTGGATAAGATATTGATGCCACCTCAGCAGTTCTGACAAGGATCTTTGAGCAGTCCAGAATGGAGCATCTGTACAGACATTCCCCAGGAAAGCTCTCTTCTTGATATTCTTACATATTTCTTTTCTCTTCAGATAGAAAAATAACTTTAACTATACATACTTACTTCTTTTCTCTTTTAAAATATTGGTTTTCCAAAAATAATCATAATAAATTAGAAGGGAATTTGTTTGGAAATAAATGAGAATTTCTTGATCATCAGAATGACAAAAAAAATTGAGAAAATACTTGGGGAATATAACAAGATAACAATTAACTAAATATTTTAGCTGATGTTTAGATGCTAAATTCAAAATTTTGCCTAGACCTTCCCCTTTGTTGTTCTGCTACCTAGATATATTTCAATCCATTGTAATATTCAGGAAATGAAGGGAACGTGGTTCAGTTTTGAATGTGCTTGAACTAGCTCTGGGGACAGGCATTTGGCTAAATAAGAGGGAGATTTTGCAAAGAATTGAGATCTCTGGTCTTTCTTGGGTTCTAGTATAATATTAACATTTCATTTGCATAATGTCGATCTTTGTATTGAGTTTACTCAATCTTATAATATGAAAATGGTTTTTGGAAAGCTTTACATTCTACATTACTCCTGTCAGAAATTTGAAAGGGAGAAATGTACAGAAGCAACTACTTGAGATTGTCTAAGTATGTATTGGGTGATTTTCTGGTTATATTTTTAAAATATTGTTCCCAGATTTGTGTACACATTTGGAAAAAACTAGCTTCACATATTTATTATGTATATTTTAAATGGGAGAAATACCATTAAAGTCCATGGAGTAAATATATAGCCATTTTGTAAATTATTTATCTGGAAACCTCAAGAGCTTTTTGCTGCTGTTTCATCTGTCAGTTAAATTTGTTTTAGTGGTATAAGTAATAGTTATGTGATATTATGTATAAAGAAGTCATGAAAATATGTACAATTTACTTGTAAGACTGTTCAAATAAAAAAGGATATAAGGGTATATACTGTCTTGATCAATGTATATAACTCTGCAAGTGCCCATCAGTCTTTGGCTTTTTCTTCTATGTGAAAATGTACATACAAATTCAACATATCCTCTTTTATTTATTTTACAAAATGAATTACATGTCACAATTTTAAAATTTGTAGACATGTGTAATTTCATACATTCTTAAGAGTTGCATTTAAAGAATTTTGTAGATTCCTGAAACAATTATTATTAAAACATCATAAGAAATAATGAAGCAATCTAAAAATAATTTTTTAGTACAACTTCTTTAGTACACCAACTTTTAGTACACCAACTTCTTTAGTACATCAACAAAAATACCTGAAGATAATGCATTAAAACTAATTTGTGTGTTTCTCTCCTTTTTTTCTTCTCTCTCCTTATAAGGATATCAGTCATATTGAATTAGAAGTCCATTCTTATGACCTCATTTAATGTAATTTCCTCCTTAAAGGCCCTGTCTCCAAATCATACTGAAGGTTGAGCTTTCAACATTTGACTATTGAGGGAACACAATTCAGCTTACAACCTCACATAATTGGTGGATAGTTTAATGTAATAGGATGTGGTATACTCTGCTCTGCTAGGACCAGATTAAAAAAAAGTAGCAGAGATAATGAAATAAGACTATTTGTAATGAAGATGAACTATAGAATCTAAGTTTAGGAATAGGCAAGACGTATATAAGAAGTATATATGAGAAGTATAGGTAAAAGTAGGTTCAATGGATGAAGTTCTTAATGAAGATGAAGAATTATTAGAATGAGTAGTATTATTGTATAATAGATAACATTTACCAAGCACTTCCCATATGTCAGCTGGGTGCATAACATTTCTGTGAGAAAAGACTATCATTATTCCCATTTCACAGATAAAGAGACCAAAACAGAATGGTTGAGTAACTTCAAAAGATCACATATTCTGAAAGTGATGTTTCAGGATTTGAAAAATGTCAGTCATAAGTCTGAATCCAGAGGCCAGTCTATTCACCGTGGTGCCCTAAGAGAGCTGGAGAAAGAGAAGGAAGTGATATCTACATAGCAGAATTCTCAAAATCAGTATTCCTCAGGTAGTAGCTTCATTGATCATGGTAAACTCCAAGACTGATTATAAAAAGTGCTGGCTGAATTTGAGCTGGGGAGAAAAAGTAATTTGGAACAAGTTGCTGAGGGGCTAGGGCAATGGGGATGGATCATCTGGGTGAGTGAGCAAGTCACAATGATGGCAATATACAGATCATTGGTTTCTCTGAGGCTATGTGAAGCTCTGCACAGTGTCAGTATCATAGTCAATGGGGTTTACCCAAGGTGTGGTTATTGCTAATTGAACTTATGTGAATTTCTAAATTAAAGGAGGGTCTTTGTGCCAATTACTGGGTCTTATCTGGAGGTTCTAATCCATTCCAGGGATTTTTCTTTGTGCCAGTTACTGGGTCTTATCTGGAGGTTCTAATCCATTCCAGGGAATCTCTAGAAGCTTCAGATTCAATTCATGTTCTCCACAGTTTATCAAAGATATTACCAATCATAGTCTTTGATTACAAAGATGACAACTGGATGTTCAGGTACAACCAACCTTTCCTGTTAAACAATGAAACTACATATAACTGACTCACTACATTCCCCAAGCACTAGACATACCCTCTCCATTTTATGATATCCTGGGTATCTAGAGCAGCTCCTGAAACATAACTAAACTATCAAGATATGCTTATTGAATCGTTTTGGAAATGAATTAAATTCTTCATATTTTCATTAAATCCAATCTCTACTCTTGGTACAGCTGTGCAGTAATTTTTAGAGAAATTCTTTCTACAGTAATTTAGCTTTGAAACCATTGTGCTATTGGATTTTATTGGCACAGTCAACCCAGTGCAAGTTTGCTGGTTCATATGCTAGGATGATTTCTGATTCCTGTAGGGGAGCAAAGTGATTCCCAGAACATAGAATTGTGCTATTATTCCAGCTTCCTTTACTTATTCTGAGAGCAGCTCAGAATCTAGGCATTAAAGGAAAGCCCCAAATTTCAAACACAAAAGTGACAAGAACTTCCATTTTCTTGACATTCTCCTGGGGGAATAGTGACTGTTATTAAGTAGGATTTGACAGCATTGATTGATTGTCAATTTGATTTAAGAGCACAATGCCCCCCCTTGCATTTTATTCTTGCCAAGGACCCTGTACAATTTGACTAAATTTTTTATGCAGCCTTCATTTCACCCCCCCCATGTATCTCTCTTTCCTAGTTACAAATTTGGAAAGGGGATAGTTTAATATGCCAGTTTGAGTGGAAGCCAATTTTTAATTTTCTTTCTCTTATGCTTTGTAGTTGGCCAGCTTTTTAAAAAGTTCTTTTCTGTTTCTGTGTCAAATAGAAGCCGAATCCATCTCTTTCTAATTTAAATTATTTTTTGCAATAATTTAACCTTGTCCCAGTCCCTAGTGTTGTTCCGATCCTTAGTCCACATTTGGTTTGAATTCTGTAGATTTCCAGTTAGATGCAAGTGGGTTATAACCAAGGAGAATCTCCAGAAGCCATTGATTCCAATCCAGAGAAGAAAAACACAACTCTTGAGGAGGTTATGTGTTGTGGTGAGCTCTGTGTATCGTGTAAGACTGATGAATCACAGACCTGTACCCCTGAAACAAATAATACATTATATGTTACCAATAAAAAATTTAAATAAATCAACTCTAAACAAATGGTGTCTTTTCTGTTCTTCAGAAAATTTCCAGTGTTTTTGAAAGTTATGTTGTGTTTATATGGAGTACTGTGTTCTTTTCTATTTTTAATTTGGAAAATTTCAAACCTATAGGGGAAAAGAAAAGACTACAATGAATATTGTATAGCCTTCAGTTGGATTCACCTTTTATTAATATTCAACTATGTTTGCTTTCTCTCTCATGTTCACTCTTTCTCACACTTTATTAATTCTCTATCTATCTATCTATCTATCTATCTATCTATCTATCTATCTATCATTGCCATCATTTGTCCATCTGTTTATCTATCCTGGTAAGCAATTTGAAAAGTCACTGCAAGCATCATAATACCTTTCTTTAGGATCATCCCTACTAAACATCATAGACATGTGTTTGTCCAATGCCTGACAAACTGACTAAAAAGCAATAAAATGCAAACATAAAGCTGAATATCATTGGGTTTATGTCACAGAAAGGCATTTTTTTTCACTTAGTGAATCACCCGTGTGTGTGTCCATGAACGTGCATGTGTGTATGTGTGTTTTTGTGTGCACAGTCTCTATTGACCAAGGAGAAATAAATAGTACTTGCAAGTTTTATACATATATATATACACACACACACACACACACATATATATGTATGTATGTATGTATGTATATGTATATATATAATTATTTGACATGTGAATAAAACACATATAAAAGTTAAGATGGCAAAGGCATAAGACAAGTCCATTCCTGAGTTTTTAAATGCATCCCCTGCCAATTGGTTCTGAACCCAAGAGAACTGAGCTAGAGTTGAGCCGGCACTTTGCCATGACACGAAGAAAACTAGGGCTCTGATGAATTTTGACATGGTGGCACTTGCAGTCTCCTGAGGGACTGCCATACACTGCTTTTCCTTCCTGAGGTAATAAGCACAAAACCTATATGAAGTTATATTCTCTACCCCAATCATCCATACTGGAGAAATGTAGTTAAAGTGCACTGAAGCACAGAAGGGAGGAGAGGTAGCAAAAAAGTAAGTCTGCTAAGAGAAGTGTGTGTAAGAGAAAAAATACCTTTTCTTTCTGAGAATCTGCTGGTTGGCATAGTTCTTTTTTCCAGTAACTAATGTGTAACTAGAATTGTTTAACCTCTGTAGCAGTCTGTGTCTCCTGGGCTTTCTGGATCTGGATCACCCTAGGAATAATAAGAGGCCAGTGAAATGAGGAAAAAGCAAATGTAGTGCAGTTCTGTACCAGGAACATGACTCAGAGAGGGCAAGTACGGGTCTGACCTAATGGAGTTAATGAGCACCATCTCAGTGACAGCCTTAGCCACCTCCTAAACCAGCTGGGCTTCCTAATCACCTCCCTGGGAGATCCCCTGGCTCACAAGGTAAACTTTGAAAAAGGATAGCTAGGCATGTCTTTGATGGAGATAGAAGAAGATGCAGAAGTAGCCTATCACCCTAAACACCACCTTCTTACAGGTGTGGCGAGGGCATCTCCTGGTCTGTAATCTGCACAGTGGAGTTTTTAGTTATTATTCTTTCTTTCCTTCTCTCTCTCTCCCACGCAACCCTTGTGCTGCACAGTTAAAAGTAAACAAAAAGGAAAGCCCACATAGAAATTTTTTAGCAGATCAAAAGCAAAAGCATACACATTGACACTGTGTTTTTTTTGCTATAATTCACTTAAGCCACCTAGCACAGAACTTCATAGATGGTAAATATTCATTTTCTTTTCACTTAGTCTAAAACATGCCATTATCGTCATCACCATCATCATCCCCAACAAATATTATTATGTGTAGGTCCTGCTTTCAATGGACATAAAATATATCTTGAAACCCATTTATATAGATACAAGTGTAGTTATACATGAAAAAGTACAACATATTAAATTTTAATGACTAAATTATTTTCCTGTCACACTCCAAAAAAATGATTTCCTAAAGAGAAGGTATACTGGCTTATTCATATTTATTCTTTCACAATGTCAATTAATATTAGACCCTTAATAAAGGTGCTGGTCATATACGTGTGTGTGTGTGCGTGTATGTATATATGTATATATAAATAGTATGGTCATATATACATATGTGTATATAAATGAAGTCTATTATAGCGTTAAATGAACAGTATCAAACAAAATACTCTATTGGTACTCAAAGAAGAGAGGTACTACATGGATGCAAAAGTTTGGAGAAGTCTTCTCAGAGTAATCATATACCCTAAATAAGAAAAAAAGAAAAACTAAAAAAAATTAATTAAAAAAAAAAAACTGAAAAATGTTCCATATAACGGTTTCTATTAGGTGAAGGTCTAAATAGATTGGAAAGGATAATTTGGAAGTACTAAGAGATCCATCTTTTGATAGCCAATTAAATGCTCTGCAATGGCTTTTAATGTAAAAGAAGTTCTTGAGAGGGAGAGAAACATATTAGAACCATGGTTTAAGAATTCAGATTCAGTGTCACAATGCAGAATGGATTAAGTAGAGGAGATAATGGAGCAAAGAAGCTTACAGATATTGACTAAAAAAATAATAAAGTGCTATGGGAAAGAAAAGGAAGAAGCAAGAAGACATAGCAGCAGACAAGGTAATATAACTTGGATAATTAACTTCAGGAAGCAAGAGAGCCTGCTTTGGTGATTAGGAAGTATGGTGATAACATGAAGCCTTATAGGAAACTATAGTTTGGGAAAGATGGCTTCAGGGTTATTTGAGTTGCTTCTTGATAAATTGTTTATTAGAAAATAAAGGACTCGGGACCATTAGACAATGTTGTCAAGGCTGGAATGTACCTCTTAGAATCATTTATACAGAGTTGGTGATCCACGTGTCTCACATTGAATCCCTGTGTCATAGGCTACTTACCGCCATCTCTCCTTCACTCTAGCATGCTTTTAATGTTCTCTCTTAGCAGCCTGTGTGCTCACAGACTGTGCACGTGACAAAACAAAGTAATTTCTTCTCCAGATCTACCTGCCTGTTCTGTAATGTGCAGGTGGATCTTTAAATGGCCTCTCCTGCAGCCCCCTCATGCCCATATATCTTGTTATTTTAATAAGTACATTTCGGGGTAAACTTTTCAGCTGAAGTGCCTCCACTATTGAGAATGTCTGCTTGTGTTCTTTGTCATCTGCATTTATTAAGTTTGAACTTCACAGTTTTGGCCAGTCTCCTTTCCCAGTTTGGTAGTTGGTATTTTGGATATTTTCTGGTTTAATTGAGAACAGAGAAAGATTTCCCCACATTCTTGTACTGTTGTTTGTATGTTTCAAGAAAAGAAAATGAGCCAGAATCTTTGTTGAACTTTGTTTGAGTAGAAGTTTTGCTTCATTTTATTTTAAGTTACCTAGAGGATATCGAATGTTGACATAAAACCGATGTGAGAGGAAATTCTAGACCCCACTTCATTGGTTTTGGGTTTTTATAAAAAGATTTTATTTATTTAGTTTTTGACAGAGAGGAAAAGAGCACACAACGAGGCAGAGTGGCAGGCAAAGGGAGAGGGAGAAGCAGACTCCCCACTGAGCATAGAGCGGGGCTCAGTCCTACGACCCTGGGATCATGACCTGAGTGGAAGGCAGATGCTCAACCAGGGGCCCCCATCAGTTTTGGTATTAAGAAATTGTTCCTTCTGGGGGCGCCTGGGTGGCTCAGTCGTTAAGCGTCTGCCTTCGGCTCAGGTCATGATCCCAGGGTCCTGGGATCCAGCCCCACATCGGGCTCCCTGCTCGGCGGGAGGCCTGCTTCTCCCGCTACCATTCCCTCTGCTTGTGTTCCCTCTCTCGCTGTGTTTCTCTCTGTCAAATAAATAAAATCTTAAAAAAAAAAAAAAGAAATTGTTCCTTCTGGAGAATTGAAAATGAAGATCCAAAGCCTTTTTATATATCCAACTACATGAATCAGTCTGAGTATTCCTTGTCAATATCTAAATGAGCAGATGTGGAATAGTGTTTAATTTCACTGGGACTTCTGCCATCTAGAAAACATTGGAAAACTATCATAGCTATTTCTGTGGAAGCAGAACTTCTCTTCTGTATTCTATAGCGATTCATGTGTGATTATTGAGAGAGAGAGAACATATCTATTGCTACATTCCAGAAAAGCTCATTCTCTGTTTTGGTATGCAAATGTTCATAGTATTATACCTGGGTTATTAGAATGGTTTAACTCAGTATCTATTATTGAAAGGCTAAGAGGGTTAAAAATATATTTGCTGTGAATTATAAACCCTCTCATGCATTTATTTTTTAAGAGGTAGAATAAAATTTGTAAATGATGACTATCTTCTTTGAAAACCTGCAACTATTATCCTCTACTTGGATCAAGTTGAAACTTAAGAATCCAAAGGAAGTAGAAAGTTTTATAGTAAAAGCTTGATAAACAAGAGAATGAGAGAATGAGCTATAAGGATAAAAAAATGAGCAGGGCTTTAATTAAATTTTTTTCATAGAGTGAGGTTATTTTCCCTGAGGACTTGCCTTTTACACTATTTCATTTTACCTGCATGGTTTCCTATTAATGTTAAATGGAGAAACACTATGGCTCATATTTTTCTTTTGCAAAGACTACTTATTCTTTAATAAGGACAGGTAGTAGTTTCTTTGTGGAGCTAATTGACTTTCTTGCTGTGCACATAGAACCTTAAAGCTAAAGTAGTGAATTTTAGATAAATAATGGAAGTTTCTTAACTTTATAAAAGTTTCATCAAAAGATACTATATTTAATCTGATATAGCTCCAGTAGGGAAATTATTTTACTTATTAAATTGTTGCAAAACAGACATTTATTTGTAGATCTGTTGCTTAAAACTTCAATATGTTTCCTGCAAAAAACATAAGAAGTTCATAGGTGCAGGCTAGCACATAAATGCATTGTATAATGAAACTGAAAAATATATTAATACTATATTCATCTTAATTTTGAATCCTGGAAGAAAGACCCATGGTCCAGAAAACAAAATACATATGTGGTGGGTACAATTAGTAAAATGAAGCTTAGAAATGTTAACTTGTTCAAATTAGAAAACTAGTAAGTTTTACAGTGTATAGAGACAGAAGGGGAAGTAGTTGTTGGGTTGGCCAAAGAGCATTAGTTACGAAGAAATATGGATATCAGACAAAGCTGATAGAATATAGGAATATTCTATATTCTATCCTATTCTAGAATAGGACAATAATATATTAATACAATATGTTGAAACCAAGAGTATTTTTTTTCATCTATTTTAGAAGTCATGCTTCGCAGCAAGTTAAATTAAAAATGTGTAATAAATAAAATAAATTCTCAAAAGGAAAAAGATTGCTACCGGTGAGAATGTTTAACACAAATGCCTTTTGGGTGTTGAGGACAACATCCACCCACCCCAACAGTACAAAAAATAAAAACAATAATAGAAATTAAAATAGAATAAAATGCACTATATAATTAAGACTAAACAATTATTCATTAAATAAATTTGCTACAAAAATTTTTTGTAGCATGTACAAACCATTTTACTTAATTGCAACTTCACAGAAATATAATATTAAGTTGCAACATCAATGAGGATAACTGTATAGATAGATATCATAGATAATTACTTGAAGAAGATTGAATGCTTAAATCCTAGAATATTTACCACAAATTTACTTCTTTATGCATATAGACCTTATACTCTTTAGTAGTACCATATAATTTCAATGTTAATTATTTTTTTATATTGCTCCTAAAATAATTTTGTATTTCCGGTTCACACTACAACTAAATGTGAGAAGAAAAAGAGCTTTAGAAACTTCAAGATCTCATAGACCTTGCACAAAGTGGGTGATATATAGAGAAATCATGATGGATAGTACTTAAAATTGATATATAACTAATATAAAGCTAATTTTTGTTTCCTATGGTGTGACATCCATAAATTCAAGATATAACCAGTCATATAATTTTTTATGTAAAAATAAGAAAAGATCTATTTATATTTGTTGACATTTTTGTTGACTTTATAAGTTGTTCCAGCTGAAATTGGACCATTCTACTTTAGCTTACAAAAATACTTAGATACCACCATTACATGTATTTTTTCGTATATAAACCTCAATTCTGTGCTTGGAAGTGATATTTCAGTTCACACATTTCTTGATCATCATAGCTCTATGTTCAAAGCTTTAAAGAGAAAAATTAGTATCATAACCAGGATGTCAAAATTCACTTGTGGGGTTCCTATATGTTCAGAAACTCTTGCTTATACTGTGAATATAAAAGACAAGGGGCACCTGGGTGGCTAATTCAGTTGAATATCCGACTCTTGATTTCAGCTTTGGTCATGGCGTCCGGGTCCTGAAATCAAGTGCCACATTACGCTCCTTGCTCAGGAGAGAGTTTGTTCGAGATTATCTCTCTCCTTTTCCCTCTTCCCCTTCCCCTTGTGCTCTCTCTTTTCTGTCTCTCTCAAATAAATAAATCTTTAAAAAACAAAAGATAACCTTTGTAGCTTTATAATTGCCAGTAAGTCTCTCTACTTCTTATCCCAAGCCCTAACTGCACAGGAGGGAACATCCAAGTATCTTCAAGTGCTACACTTATCTCCTACTGAGAAAATATTATATTCCACTACTTGTGATGAGAGTAGTTAATCGTGAAATAAAGTGAAGTTTCTATATAAATAAAATGACAGTTCAGTACAGAGAATAGAGGCAAATCCAGACACTGATTCTTTGTGTTTTTCTGGAAAAGAACTACATCCAATTTCACCTCAAAATAGTATTCCAATATGATTATTTTGAGTCAAAAACATTCTTATTCTTCATGGATTTTGTAATCACCTTATTTAACTATATTTGTGGTAAACAAAATTTTGAAACTCTCCTCCTCCCCCAACTAGGTGTGCCATTTAATCCCTGAAACTTGTTAATGCAATAAGATACCACTTCTGTGATTATATGTTATGTTACTTAACCCAGTTAACCTTATGATAGGGAAATTCTCTGTATAGACCTGACTTAATCATATGAACTCTTAAAAGCAGCAGACGGCGGCAAAAAGTAAAAGCAGAAAGATTTGAAACATAAAAAGTACTCAACATGCTAATGCTGGCTTTAAAGGTAAAGAAAGTCACATAAAAAGAAATATGAGAAGCCTCCTGGGGAAAAGAATGTCTTCCCCCTGACAGTCAGAAAGGAATCAGGGATGTGAGACCTCAAACCACAAAGAACTGGGTTTTTCCAACAAACTTGATGAGCCTGGAGGTAAATCCTTTCGTAAAACCTCTAGTTAAGAGCCCAGCCAACACCTTAGATATCCGTTTGTGATACCCTGAGCACAGACCCAGCAAAATGTGCCCAGACTTCTGATGTACAGGATTGCGATCTAATAAATGGGTGTTGTTTTAAGCCACTAAGTTTGTGGTAATTGATTATGCAGCAATAGAAAACTAATATAATATTCTTTCATGTTTTGTGTTTTGGAGGGTAGAGAGAGTTATTTGATCATTAAGACGCTCAAGTCTTTAAACACAATGAATAATCATAGGAACAAAATTATCATAACTTTTCAAATAGAAATTCAGGGTTAGACAACATTAGAAAAATATATCTTCAGCAATCCAATGAAACTTCATGCCAAGGAAGGGCATAAGAAAATGTCTTTAGATGAAGTTAATAAGAATGACAAACTGAATTCTTCCAATCATAAAAATAGACTTATTTATATTTCTACCTTCACAAATCTGATTTTCCCCTTTACTAATATTTGCTATTCTAAGATTGTCTACAGAAAAGAAAACTGGAGCCTCACAAGTGTAATTCCTGGAAAGAGTAGAAGGCTACATTTTCCTGCTTCTCTTGCAGCTAGGTTGAGGCCATGTGATTTAGTTCTGGCAATAGAATAACAATACTGTTCCTATATGTGGCTCTTGAAATAGATCTAGGTTAAACCTCTGGTTTTTTTCTTCCTCTTCCATGATGACATCAGTGACCATTTGTTTAAGATGGTAGCATCATCAAAAAAAAAAAAAAAAAAAAACTTGGATTCCTGAGTTAGTGCATACAAGAAAGACCCCAAGGAGACCTTACAAACCCACACTAGAAATAAATTTTTATAATGTTTATTTAATTTACTGAATTGGGAGATTCAGTTGATTTGTTGTAGGAACTAGCATTAGTCTATTTCCTTTTATATTTCCTCCTAAAACTATGATGTAGCTACCAGTAATCTCACAAATTATCAATAAATCAGTGTTATAAGTACCTTGAAGTTTAAGATCTCATTTTACCACACTAATAACTATAGCACTATCCCACAGGCTGGCGGAAAGCATATGTTAAATAGTCTTGAATGAATGAATGAAAGACTTGCTTTTCTGGGTATAATTTGCTCTTACACTAAGGAATATCATGTAGTCTACCTTAACTAAGACATGGTCTTAGTTAAAGGCCCATGGTCAACAAGGCCTTGTTAGCAACTGCTCTGAAGGACTAGACTCGTGGAGAAAAAATACAAAGAATCTCCTGAAGCTTTCAACCTACATTCTCCAAGCTCTTTGTTCTAGAAGATAATTATAACTATACTTACTAAAAATTTTCATATCCATCAGATTATGAGAAAGCCAACAGCTGTACTCTCCAAATAAAGGTGAAATACTTTTTTTTTTTTAAAAGTACAATTTGGGGAATTGAAAATAATGGAGTTTCCAACATTAGCTGTCTGCTAATTTTGGACTGTCTACACAAATATATATCAATATTAGATAAAATAGAAAAGTTAAAAATCAAAAGCACAGGGGCTCCTGGGTGTTCCGTTTGTTAAGCATTGAACTCTTGGTCATGATCTGACAGTTGTGGGACTGAGCCCTGAGTCAGGCCCTGAGCACAGTGCAGAGTTTGCTTCAGATTATCTCTTCCTCTCCCTCTCACTCATTCTCTCTGTCTCTCAAATAAATAAATAAAATCTTTACAATCTTCAAAAAAACCAAAAGTGCACATTTATTCTAAAAATATGATAAATGTCACCAAGTATTAAATACTGAATTCACATGCATGGAATAAGCAGCCAAAAGTGAAGTGATAGAAATTCAACTCCTAAGAGGAATCAGAAATACCTTTATGTTGGCAAGAACAAGCCAGGCTCAACACAGCAAACCAGGGACTCAGAAGAACAGCTTCTAATTGTAATAAAAAGCAAAAACAGCCTATAACCAGTGTCTGGGGCTCTGATCAGAAACTGACTGCTTATGTCCACAATAGCCAAACTATGGAAAGAACCTCGATGTCCATCAACAGATGAATGGATAAAGAAGATGTGGTATAGGGGTGCCTGGGTGGCTCAGTGGGTTAAAGCCTCTGTCTTCAGCTCGGGTCGTGATCTTGGGGTCCTGGGATCGAGACCCGCATCGGGCTCTCTGCTCAGTGGGGAGCCTGCTTGCTCCTCTCTCTCTGCCTGCTTCTGATCTCTCTCTGTCAAATAAATAAATAAAATCTTTAAAAAAAAAAAGAAGATGTGGTATATATATACAATGGAATACTATGCAGCCATCAAGAGAAATGAAATCTGGCCATTTGCAACGACATTGATGGAACTGGAGGGTATTTTGCTAAACAAAATAAGTCAGTCAGAGAAAGACAATTATCATATGATCTCTCTGATATGAAGAATTTGAGAGGCAGGGCAGGAGGTCGTAGGGGGTGGGGGAGGGAAATGAAA
>CM053607.1:30185181-30208343 GCA_028646535.1 Procyon lotor | reverse complement strand
AGGTGCCCCTCCATGGCTGATTTTTGATCATGTCTCAGACAGATGCTTGAGGAGAGCAGATAGAGACATTAACAATTTTTATATCTAGAAAAACAAAAGTTGCCAACAAGCAAAAACAAAGCACATTAGTCAATTCAATCTTGAAAACTACAACAAAAATATATCATGTAAACAATAATCCAAATAAAATACAAATTAAACAATTAAATTAATTCACTCTTAGGAAAAGGAAATAGAATGATTTAAGAAATGACATTTTTTATTTTCAAAAATAGATAAGCAATGAAAATGCACAAGAAATGAAATGTATCAGAATTTTAATCAAGAACAGTTTGATATGAAAAAAAATCACTTGGAAATCTCTAGAGTAGAAAATAATGATAGCTATGACAATATGATTAATTGAACTTATTCATATAGTTATTTGATAAAATTTAAAACTCATTCATGAAAATTCCTGACAAAGTCATACTAAAATGCTCTATGAATGAAACAAACATTAGGATGGACACAGTTGAAATCAGCATTAGTGAACTGGAAGATAGTAATTAGAAATACAACCAGAAGGCAGCATGTGTAGATATAGAGTGGAAAATATAAAAGAGAAGTTAGGAGACATGGAGGTTACATTGAGAAACTAAAATATGTACAATAGAAATTTTAGAAGGAAATAATAGTGCAGATGTGGATGGCAGGTTTTCAAGAAATAATGACTGAATATATTTCATAAATTAATAAAACCTTACAACTTAACAGCTCAGAGAATCCATTAGTGGATTACTGTAGTCTGACAACCTAAAAGAGAAAAAATATTTTAATCTCAACAGATGCAGAAAAACAATCACTTAAATTTAACACACATTCATAAAAAGATCTTACCCAATGCATACTAGACGTCAATTTTATCAGGTAAAAACATATACCTAAATTTTTGAAGCACTTCTTATCAATGAGAATCAGATAATGATGTCTGCTACCACTGTTAGTATTTGATATTACACTGAAGGTCCTCACCAATTCCATAAAACAAGGTGAACTAATTAGAAGTATAAGGATTGGAAAAGAAAAAAAGACAAATTTATTATTTCAAAATATAATTAACTACCTAGAAAATGTAAGAGAATCTAAAAACAAAGTTACTGAGTAAGGTAAACCAACATAATCAAGATATCTTTCCAGTTCAATAATCTCCAGTTAGAAAATATAACAGACAAGAGAGTTTTACATCCTTCCACCTCCAAAACATAGGTTAAGGTTATTATGAATGACTATAATAAAAGATGTGTGAGAACTTTATGGAATAAAATTGTAAGGACCTAAAAGAAAACCTGTGTAAATTGAGGGATTTACCATGTTGATAGATGTCATAAAAATGTCAAGTCTTCTCAAATTTATCTATAATTTTAATTCAATTCCACTGAAAGTCTCAAAAGGATTTTTTCTGGAAATTGAAAAACTGATGAAAGGCTCAGTGTTCAAGAATAATGAAAACAATGTTGAAGAAAAAGAGCAGCAGATGGAACTTTATAGTAAAATTATGATAAAACCACAGCACTGGAAATAGTGTAATATTAGTATAGTATACAAACATAACTTAATGGCGCAAAACAGAAATCATTTGTTAATACAATTGTATTTGAAAATATCATGTAAAAGAGAGGTGGTCTTACCAATCAATTGGAAACAGATGATCTACTGAAAATGTGTTATTGAGACAATCACTTACCCACATGACATAAAAAATAAAATTAGAACCCTATTTCCACCATGCATCTAAATTAATCCTAGAGATATCAGACACCTAAATAACAATCAAAACTTCAAACTTAGATGGAAATGTAGAAGAACGCTTTATTTTTTTAATAGGATAAATTTATCAAAAAATAATAAATATCATTTAGAAAAAATGATAAGCTTTGTCAATATTAAAATGTTTGGTGTCATAAAGACACCATAAACAAGGCTTAAAATCAGAGTGTTACAAGATATTTGACACATCTATAATGTACAAATTTAAGTTTCTAAAATACATAAAGAACTTCTACAAATCAAAATGAAAAAGATTATAGACATTCCAGTAAATCTGAGCCTCCTCAAAGTAAAAGAACAGAAATAAAAAGAAAAGAGGACATATTGGCCAAAACCAGGAATCAACCTCACCAGCAATCATGAAAATTCAAGTTAAAACAACTAATCATAGTTTTCAATCAACAGATTTTCAAAAAGTAAAATAACAAAACTTGATGTGTATGCAGTATGTGTATATATTATCAAGGGAGGAGGGTAGAATTTGATTTCTCATTCACTGAGGTTACAGGTGAAAACTGATACAAACATTTTAAGATTAATTTGACAATATTTAGAAAGTTTAAATTATGTGAGTGAAACAATTTTGCTTCCAAATGTATCCCCCAGTTCATCTGAAGGACAAACCACAAGGTAACAACTGCAAAAGATGTTCAATGCAGAAATTTTGTGTAAGGAAAATTATCTAAATACTGGATGATAGGCTCAGAGATAAATAAAAGATGGTATGTCGTATTCAGAAATACTATGATAAAATGACTTGATTAGATGTCTATGTTTAAGTATAAAAAGATTTTAGAATAATAAAATGCAGTTGGGCATTGATACCTAGCACACAAAACTTTCTCTGTTATTAATGAGTTCTCTTATGTAAAACTTTTGCTGTGAGTTGTTACAAACCAAGTTCAAGTTCATGGCTGCCTCTTGGGATGGAAGGAATTTTTATGCCTCAGAAAGATAAAAGGAATTTAACTATAATGAGATGGTTTATGTCTTTCTTGTAGAAAAAGATTTAAAGCAAATATGACAAAAGTTTACATATTCTTTACATTTTGATTATTTGGCAGATGGCTATTTTATTTATTTTTTTATTGTTTTGGGGTTTTTTTTGTGGATGGCTATTTTATTTTATTTTTTTTAATTTTTTTAAAGACTTTATTTATTTGACAGAGAGAAACACAGCGAGAGAGAGAACACAAGCAGAGGGAATGGCAGCGGGAGAAGCAGGCTTCCTGCAGAGCAGGGGATGCTGGGCTCGATGCGGGGCTCGATGCGGGGCTCGATGCGGGGCTGGATCCCAGGACCCTGAGATCCCAGGACGACTGAGCCACCCAGGCGCCCCTGGATGGCTATTTTAAATAGCGAATACTCTTGTAGTAATCTGTGCTGCTGCTTTTGTTCAATAAAATATGCTGAGTGTGAAGTATGTCATGTAATTCATTTCCATCACACTCTTGAAAGATTAATTCCCAATTTATAATACCTGAGATGATTAGTTAATATATGATAATTATAAAACAGCCCCAGTTTCGGGTTACCTGGGTGGCTCAGTGGGTTAAAGCCTCTGCCTTTGGCTCAGGTCATGATCCCAGGGTCCTGGGATCGAGCCCCACACGGGGATTTCTGTTCAGTGGGAGCCTGCTTCCCCCTCTCTGCCTGCCTCTCTGCCTACTTGTGATCTCTCTCTCTCTGTCAAATAAATAAATAAAATCTTAAAAAAACAAAAACAAAAAAAAACCAAAAAACAGTCTGAGTTTCCAATCAAGTGTTCAGAGGATAGAGCCTGAATAAATATGGGGGCAGTAAGAAAAAATGGACCTCTTGATAAGAGCACACAGTGCATATGATAGCCTCTGTATGTCTTACAACAGTATTCTAGAGAAAAATCATGATTTTCCTTAAGGAAAACAATGTATCATTGGAACGTACTTCTCTAATCAATATTCTGTGAAACAGCAAACACATCGGCCACCTTTTTGCAGTTGGCAGAAACTCAGCCACACTCCAGTAATTAACTCAGGTTGGATGAACACAGTGGGAGGGGATATAGAAAGGTTTTTTATCCATTTCCAGTCAAGGAGAGGCCAGGGCCTCTGTACAGGGAGAATCACACTCCGTCACATTTATAGGTTCCTGAGCACAGAACACAAACCTCATGTCCTCGGATAATGCTAAGCTCTTTATCTTATCTTTCCTTCCACTGACACTGGAAGGTTGTCTTTGTCCCATTTGCTATTGCAATAACTGAATGAAATTTGGTACAAAATGGTTATGGAATTTCTGATTATTAGATTCTAAAAGAATCCAATACTCTGTCATAATAGTGAATAGGAAAGAAATTAATTCTTTGCTGAATAGAGTTGCTATTTAGCTGCTTTGTTTCTCTTGAAAGTATAGCCCAAATTGGAGTAATTATCATTGGAAGTCAGGAACCTAAAGTGGCCCAAATTATTTTTCTTCTTCAATTCAGTAATTGTACTTGCATAAATAACAGTATTTGTCTATGGAGCTCCAGACATTTCAGTTTGTTAGGAATTGTTTAAGCCAAATCAAATATTATTAATGCATGCACCAAAACAAAGGGGTAAAAGAGGTTTCAAACAAGAGAATTAGAGAACAAAAAAATAAAGTAAAATAAAAGAGAAAGGCTTATACGGATTATATCTGTGGGTGAAAATGTTACGGGCATCAGGAATTTAAAATTTTCATTTTTAACCCTATCTTGTTTTCATCTTCACTCTGAAAAATAACCTACATGAAGTTTTCACTAGCCCTCAATGTTCAATGATTTCCAATATAATTTCTTTCAAACCCAGAAAGCAAACTATTTTCTTATATCAACTAATGCATAAGAGTGTGACCCATAATAATGTTTGTCAGCTTCTTAGTTGAGCTGCATAATGAAAAAATAATGTAATACCTTGAATTCTGAATTGTGTCCTTCCTCCTGTGCTGGGAAATTCTTTGCATCACCCTTTTATTACTTAACTGATCATGCAAATTTCAAGGTGTATGTTTACAAACATTTTGTTGTGTTTCTCATGCTATTAGCATTCTGAAGCTTTCTCTTTCCAGGTTTCTATGGCAACAAGGGTAAGGCACAGTCATTAAAAAGAAGTTCTGTTTAATTGATCTACTAATGTATTGCTTAATAGTAACTGTTAAGCAGTCTTTTGTTTCCAAGTCATATTTAGGGTTCACCTATTTGCATAAAAACATTTCATTAGCTGAAACCAATTATTAATAGTAATTTTCTTTCTTTAGTTTTAAATAACTAAACCCTCATTGAGGTTTTCTGAATAGCAAATATTTGTAGCTTTCAGAATACACTTGTCGAATGATCTTGGCTTGCTTTGTTTCTGTGAGCAGCAAGAAAATTATAGAGCTTGAAAATTTTGATCAAAGAAGGAAAAAATAAGATGTCTCTCCTTTACAACTGAAAGTTAGATATTCAGAGAAGCCAACTCTAGGCCAAATCATGCATTTGGTGACAATGATAGTTATTTGTTACTTTTAATATTAAAATATACAAGGTATGAATACAAAATTTATATTGGAGCCTTTTATAGTACTCAAGGGAAATCCTGACACTACATGTGTATTTAAAGATCTACGAACACACTTAGAATTAATGCCTGTAGGTATAAAGATTTTTAAGTGAAAGAGAAATGTTGATTTATTTGGGTTGGAATAATACAAAAATTATCTTAACAATGCAAGCCAAACACTTGCAATTGATATTCATCTTTGAGTAAAATGAAGTTAAATGTGTCCACACATAACTACATATGATGAGAATATGTATACGTGTATACATTTTTAAGAGACAGTGTTTTAGATTTATGGCTATAAACTGATATGCATTACATGCTTACACCAGAGATTTATTCTAATCACTTTGATAAATAGACTCATTCTCAACTACGTATGTTACTGTTATAATATTAAAGGACTCGATTCTAAAAAGATAAGCTAGGAAGCAGAATTTGAATGCCAAAAATTCACATTATTGACCAAATCTTCTCAATATGTCAATGCAATTTATTTACATATATTTTTTATATTTTCAGAAATATTAATCTAAGTCCTTTACATTTAACCCTTAGTGTATTCTTGTCCATATAATCTCTTAATTACTTAAATTCAAAGAATTGCCTTAAAATCAGATCATATGCCTATAAATATAGTAATAGCATAATTTACTAGAGTAATCACATCATCTTTACAAACTTCCAGAAATACAATTAACACACACGTTCTCTTTCTTTCTCTATTTTTCTCACCCTGTATCCTTGACCTCTGTGTGTCTTTGCAGATACATTAACAGCATTAACATTATGCTATGATTAAAAAGCTAGACAGCACAACAATGCTGTTTGACAAGATACTTTTATAATTCTTTTTGATGTCATTCAGTTAAGAATGGATATCTTTTGAACTCTTATAAATTAAGTGGATATTCTCTATGGAAGCTCTTTTAGTTTTCTGATGTTTCTATTTCATAGTATGAAGCCTTAGTTTCAATTTATGCTATCAGTACCTGCAATTTTGCTAAGTAATAATTATATATATTACACATTTCAAAATAAACTTAAAATTTAAAATATTTTATGTTTAAAGTATGTGAAAGCTATATTTACAATTTCTTCATATGTGAGTTCAGCAAATAAATTGATGAGGAATGCAAAGAATTTTCATTCTGCTTCATTAAAAATATTTTCATTAGAATATGACCGGATAAATGGCCCAAAAATATCAGTTACTGATTATATTAAATAAACAGTAAAATAGGGATCTTTTGTAAAGAAACTCCTTTGGGAGCACTGCTATCAGTGAGAAGAATTTCGGCTTAAAATAACATCATGGGTGTAACTTGAAGACAGTATGTGAGCATTACTTAAGAATTTTCTTACAGCAGATTAAAAATACCCTTAAAAGATCCAAAATCTGAATTTGGACAATTATTTTTCCCTAGTTTATCATAAAGTGAGGAAGCTGGCTTTAATTCCAGAATATTCAAAAATGAAATAGTATCATTTAACTTTTTGTTAAAGCAGTGAACAGTGTCTGATCATGAGAGTCTAGTATTTATTTTATTTTTTAAGCAAAATTAAATTCAGTACATATTTACTTGAAAAGCACATTTATTTTAATGCTCTTGCTATGACAAATCAGCAATGTAACATTTATTAAGTAAACTTTAAATTTTAAAATTGTCAGATAAAATTTATGAGAAAAATATACATAAGATAATCTGAACAGATGCTGATCTTCAAATAGATTTTCCCATTAAAAATTAATTCTATGTTCTTTCTTCAATCTTTAGCAAATATTTAATAAGTATTTAATATATCCTAGGCATCATTGTTACAGGCATTTGAGATACAATGAAAAAAAAAACTGAAACAAAAACATACACACGTATACATAAATATCTTTGCCTCCTTTAATGTTATGTTCTAGCAAGAAGAGACTAGAATTGAACTGTAGATATAATAAATACATCTGTTCAATGGTGATAAGAGCTATAAAAAGTAAATAGAAGGAAGAGGGTATGGTGGGAGAATTAGGAATACCATAGGTGGGGGAGGAAGAGGCTCAGGGCAGGCCTTGATGAAAAGTGAGATTATACAACACAAGAGAGTAAAGTAGTTGGGCAAGTGGATATCTGGGTGTGGTAGGTTCCAGGAAGAGGGAACAGTTAGAGTCAAGGTCTTTAGGTAGGAATATCCAGGGGCAGAGGACATGAATAGTAAGGGGGCTAGTGTAGCTGCAGCTGAGTGAGCTGAGGGAGAAGAGCTAATGAGGCTAGAGAAGAGGTCCATCAGGTAGAGCAGTGCAAGCTACTGCAAAAGTTTTGACATTTACTCTGGTGAAATGGGGAACTCTTCACTGCAGGGTCTTCCAGTATAGATGTCACTTGGTCTCACGTACTCATATATGAGCTGCTCTGTGGAGAATAAACTGTGGGCAGATTTCCTGGTCGTATTGTTGTGTGAAAAAAGTATCCTAAAACTTTGTGACTTAAAACAGTCATTTCAAATTGCCATTATTTGGGGGCTCACAAATTCAGAAAGGTCTCTGTTGGACAGTTTTCACTTGGGGTTTCTCATGGCAGTTACATGCGTTTAATGGCTGGGGCAACACTTACTCAAAGTTCACTTGGGCAGGATATCAAGGATGGCTCACACGTGGCTGAAAGATAATGCTGGCTATTGGCTGGAGATCAGTGGGGCTGACAGTCAAATTACCTACATGTAGCCTTTTCAGGAGAAGGTCTAAACTCTTTATGAGTTGGAATAAGTGTCTCGAGAGAGCACAAAGTAGTAGCTGCATGGTGTATGTTGCAGAAGTCATATATGATATAGCTGCAGAAGTCATATGGCATTACCACCTCCATATTTTCATGGTCAAAGCAGTCCCAAACTTATCTGGGCTCAAGACAGGAGTGGCAAAGAATTTGTAGCCATTATATTAAACTCTCTAGGTTCTCCATGGCTACCAATTGTTCACATTCCCATAATATGTAAAATATGTTCACTCCCTGGGAAATGCTGCATTCTGAAATTCTCATTACATTGCAGCAATCAAGTCTGGGTCTGAGATCCAGTATCTTATCATCTAGATCTGGCCTGGATGCAGATGAGATTCTTCAGGTGTAATTCTTGGATATGGCTCTTTGAGTAACATTCATCTTGATCAGAAGACTTGTACACAAAAGAACATTTTATCCAACCTCCCCCCTTATAGTCAGCATATAAGGTTAGGACAGATAGAGGACCCATGTAGTAGACACTGCCATTCAATAGCAGGAAATGAAAGGCACACTGAATCACTAAGTGATGTTCACCCCCTTTTTTCCCAAAAGACAAAAAATCAAAATTTCCTTCCAATCGTAGCATTGAGCATAAAGTGAGGAATCTTGTGGTATGTACTTGAGGTACAGAAACCTAAGAACAAGAATAAAAAAGACAAGTTATCAGCTCCATTTAATGTCATCTAACCCTCCCCATCACCTCTCCCCCCAACAACCAGTATATAGTGGTGGAATAATAACAGAAACACTCTCTTTCAGAAATGGGAAGAAAGAGTAAAGCACAAAAATCATTCACCTGAAAGAATTTTAGAATCTCTCCGGCAGAATTTTTAGAAAGGGTGTGAGAAGTTTTCTTTAATTAATGCTCAGCCCATAGTTCTTCATGGCTCTTAGACCTTCAGCCTTGATAAACCCTTTCTTTCTTATTATCTTCCCAGGCTACATGGAAAGTATGTTCTCCTTGGAATTTGATCATCCGGGGTGCCTGGGTGGTTCAGTGGGTTAAAGCCTCTGCCTTTGGCTCAGGTCATGATCTCAGGGTCCTGGGATCAAGACCTGCATCAGGCTCTCTGCTCAGCAGGGAGCTTTTTTATTTATTTGACAGAGAGAAACACAGCGAGAGAGGGAACACAAGCAGAGGGAATGGTAGTGGGAGAAGCAGGCTTCCTGCTGAGCAGAGAGCCGGATGCGGGGCTCAATCGCAGGACTCTGGGATCTGACCTGGGCCGAAAGCAGACGCTTAACAACTGAGCCACCTAGGTGCCCCTCTCTGCCTACTTTTGCTATCTCTCTTTCTCTCTCTCTCTTCTTCCCTCCATCCCTCCCTTGCTCTCTCTCTCTCTCAACTTAATTATGTTTACCTTGACTGAATCAGTTGTTAGAAGAAAGTAAAACTCAAAAAAATAAAAAAGAAGAAAACAAAACTCTTAGTCTCTTTTTCCATGTTCAATTTTGTCCATCTGAAAGGATTCTTTGAGAAATATCTTAATTTATTCAAGGATAAAAAAGTTCTGCCATGTGTGCAGGACCATTGATTTTATCATTGCCACAAATTCTTGTTGGTCTTTGGTAATCAGACATTTTCTGATTTTTATCAGTTAGGGATAGAATCAGTTCCCACTTACAATATCACAGTTCTGGATTCCCACTAGTTCCTTTCACAACATGCTTGGAAAGCAGGAATTTTCTTTGACCTCTTCTCTTTCTTGTAGCACATTTTCAAATACAGGCAATAATAATAAACACAAATTATCAACACTTTATTTTCCAACATCTTTGACTAAAATGACAAGATATTCCAGTGTTTATCTGCCTTTCAGGATATCATAAATCACAATGTAACTAAATATTTCAACTTAGCGTAACATGAATGGTTGACTTCTAAGCTTCAAATTTCTCTCCATCTCCTTCCCTGTCCTAAAGTTCATGCCACACATTTCAATTTTTAAATATTAGAACTTCACATTTGAACAAATTTCTGTATGAGTCAGGAGAGACTAGGTAACATTGCAATAATGAGTAATTCAGAAAACTCAGAGGCCTAAAATTGTGAAGATTTATTTCTCACTTATTCTATATATTCTTTGAAGGGTGGCTGAGGATTCTGCTCCATATTGTCATTGCTTTCACTCTGGGGTATGGATTGGTGCCCTACAGGAATTGTTGGTCATCGTAATGGCCTTTCTATGATCATAGTCATACAATATGTCATAGTCATGGCCTTTATATGATAGTACAAATGAAAGGAACATGCTGGGTCTCCAAGCTCCTGCTTTAAACATCATTTTTAATTTGGCAAATCAAATCATATAGACACATGGAGTTCAAGTGAGTGAAGTTCCTCAATCAGTATGTAGTGATGACATTTTAGATACAACACAAAAGGCATGATCCATGAAAGCAAGAATTTATAAGCTGAATTTCATTTAAGTTAAAAATGTCTGCTTCACGAAAGACACTGTCAAGACAATGAGAAGACATGCCATAGACTAAGAGAAAATATTTTCAAAAGACATATCTGATAAAGTACTATTTTTTAATACATAAAGAACTCTTAAAATTTAGCAGCAAGAAAATGAACAACCTGATTTAAAAAATGAGCGAAAGACCCGAGTAGCTATATCACTGACAAATGCATACAGATAGCAAACAAGCATAGGAAGAGATGTACCATATCATATGTTATTTGGGAAATGCAAATAAAAACAAAAATGAGACTCCCCTATAGGCTTATTTGATTGACCAAAATCTAGAACACTGTTAACACCAGATACTAGGAAGGATGTTGAGCAGTAGGCACTCTCCTTCATTGATGATGGAAATGCAAAATGGTACTGCCACTTTGGAAGACAGTTTGAGTTTCTTACAAAACTAAACATATTCTTACCGTATGATCCCACTGTAGGTTCACAATTCAGTTTTCTCCAGTCTAACAATTCGTGTACCACTTGCCTCTCTACTGGAATCCTAGTCTCTCAGTTCCTCTTTTTTGTTTGTTTGTTTGTTTTGTTTTGTTTTGCCTTTACAAATATATCCTTACTGGTAGTATTCTGAAAAAAAGCGAGAGTATCAGGTAGACTCTTATAAAGCTGCCTATATTCACTTTTTTGATCTACACAAAGAAAATTTCTATGTTGAGCTCAAATATTATGATCTCTTCAATATCCTATCTGTAAAAAAGTGTCAATTTTTCAATTTCTGTAAAATATCATCAGTGAAAATATAATATTTTACATATTGGTTAAGAAAAAGTAATTTTAATTGGCTGTGATATACAATATAAACTGTAATTAAATACACAAGTAATTCATCTTCCTCTTTTCAAGCTATATCTTTGTACCTGAATTTTTCAGAGATATTGTTTATTTGCTTAATTTGAATAATATATGTCCTGAGTATAAAAAATAAGCATTAGCATTGACAGATTTTGACTAGCCTGATCACACTCACACTTGAATCATACTCAATTAAAAACCAGGTTTGCTTTGATTCTCCACATCTTTTCTCAACTATCTAGCAGTGAGGCAAGTTTGAGCCTTCATAATCTAACTCAGATATGGAGCAGATGAGCAAAGTTTGAAAAGTGTTAAAGGTTACCTTCTATTCCTCCAAAATATAATTTGTCAACTTAATGATATCCATTGTGTGGTGTCCACCACATGCAGACAAGATGCTAGACTTTAAGGACACCACAGCAGACAGGAAAGATTAATATTCAGGGAAGTAAATAACAATCTACCCATTTTACAAACAATTATTTAATAGCACTTAAACTCTGCTCTACCTTCTTTATTATTAAAGGAAGGAATAATACATTTCACAACATTAATTTTGCTTGACAAGCCAAAGCAGAAAATCCTCTGCAATGTCCAAATGGTCTCTTGCTCTGGATGTGTCTTATGCCCATTCCATACATAATCAGAAGTAGGTGAAGATTCAAATATTTGACTCTATTCACCTGTACCACATGAATGTGGCTCCTTCAATGCGCAGACTTTAATTCTTAACTCTGGGGATGCTCCCATATAACCAATGCTTCATTATTGCTAGAAAAAAATTCTCCATGTTGGGCCTTCTCTAATAATACCTTTTCTCTCTTATCCTTTATTTCTTCTTGACTCCCACCTCTTCTTTTAAACTCAGCTTCTTGTGTGAATTATCAGTTATTTATCATTTCCATGGATAGATAGGGGCCCAGGGCAGAAGATAGGAGAGAAGGGAGAGGATTTCTTTGTAATTTAGCCTCAATGTGAACCTTTCACAGAGCCAAGATTAGCCTCCTGTTGGCATAACTCTTGGGTGGTTTTGTACTAACGAAATTTATATGTTTTGATTAGCTTGCCTTGCATTATCAAACCCTCTTCTCTTATCATTGTAAATGCTGGGTTTCACAAAGGTGTATAAGACTGTCAGAAGAGTAACAAAATTTATATAATTTACACTTATGAAAAGCATTCCAGAGGTAAAAGAGAGGGTTTTGAGGATCTTTTATAAGAGTAAGTAATCTAATATAGGTCATCAGGGAAGATTTCTGTGGAGTGATTTTTTTGTTCTTATCTTAAAGAAAGGAGTAATTGATGGGCATAGAAGATAAAAGTCAAGAAAAAGTTTTGCAAGCAGAGGTTACAGCATTTTTCTACCTATAATGGGGAATTGGGGAGCAGAGTGGCCAAAACAAGGCAATTTAGAAAGACAGCCATTAGGACAGGACAAAGCACAAAAGGCAGATTAAGTAAGATATGAGTCTTGGGGACCACCTGAAACAAACAACACAAATCCATATAGGATATGCTAAAAGTTTTGGTGTTTATTGCAAACCTTCAATAGGGATTTTAACTCTATTTCAGTTTGATTTTGATTGAGGTGCAATTTAAATACTATAAATTCACCAGTTTTAAACGTACAATTAGATGAGCTTTGGTAAATGTATGAAATAACGGAACCACTATGAGAATCATGATATAGAACATTTCCATCTTCCTCAAATTCTATTTTATAGTTATTTCATTTTTAGAATCTCATATGAATGGAATCATACACTTTTCTTCATGTCTGGCTTCATTCATATTCACTCATCAAAATATTTTGATATTCTTCAATGCTATTACATGTATCATAACCTTTTTATCATATTAATATCCAGATTAATTTTTATGAATAATTCTTTGTATGGTTTATTTAATTTTCAAGCCTTAGTCTGGAATTCAACCTGAAATTATGAAATTATTCCTAGAGAAACTACAATCCATTTTATTTTGTTCAATTTTATGATAACAATTCCCAGAACATATAGAATACTATATATGAGAAGTCAGCTTCTCAAAACACAAATCTTTTGCTATGATATTGAAAGAAAATCAGTGTAGTTTTTCAACAAAAGTGTCAAGATTTTAAATTAAATGCAAGAATTTCCTTTTTATGTGTTTCTTTTTTTAAAAGATTTATTTATTTATTTGAGAGAGAGAGAGAGAGAGAAAATGAATGGAGGGGGGTGTGGAGTGGCAGAAAGAGAAAGAAAAAGAAGCAGACTCCCTGATGATCAGGAAGCCTGACATGGGGCTTGATTCCAGGATCCAGAGATCATGACCTGGAGATCATGACATAGAGCCTGCGGCAGACATTCAACCAGCTGAGACTCTCAGGGGCCCTACTCATGCAAAGATTTTAAACAACATGTAAATTGATCTGTTGAAGGACAGATACAAAGAGAAACCCGATATGTTGCTACCTAGTATATTTACAGATACTCTATAAAAAAAATCCATATTAAATCTATATTTTTTATTCTAGGTAATGACTTGAAGCTAGTCTTTTTTATTATTATATTTTGTATCGTTATGAATGAAGAAATAGATGGTTGTTGAACTGTGCTTTGAAAACATAATGACAATCATTAGTAATAAAATGATATCTGTTTGCATTCATTGATTGTGATTCTGCTAATGAGAGTGATGTCTGTGTATTCTAGAATATTTTATTGGTTTGCCTAGTTGTGAATCGATATTAAAATAATAGACAGAAAATCAAGAAATTCAAAATTCATCTTCATTTGAGTTACAAAAAGTTCCTCAAGAACATATGTTTTTATTATTGGGCACTTATTTAAAAGAACTTTTTAGTTGTGTTTCAAAGATAAACCAGAATATTGCTTTATGATGCTTATTGAGCACGATTATTTAGGCCTTTTCCTCTCTCAAATTCTATTAAGATGACAAGATAAATATTTTTAAAATGAGAAGGAAGCCATATATTACTAGAAAGTCAAAAACAGTGCCAAAAGCAAGCCTTATTATTAAGGAATTTCTGGAAAATATAATGCAAATGGAATCTAACTAGTGGTAAAACTCCACAGAGCCTGGACACTTACAAAGGGAAAAAGAGCTTCTAAATAAATGAATTTTCACAAGAAATAAAAACATGAAAGTATTCTAAAGAGTGAAGAGCAGAAGATGAGATAGTGATCAATGATAGAGTGATTGGTTCACATGGAGTTAAAGGGCAGTGGAACAGCTGCACTAGGATCCATTTTCACAGCAGTTGCTAGGGCATTTGCCCCAAAACTAAAAGCCAGTAATAGAGGTCTTTAGCTGAAGGGGGGCATATGCTAACGGAGACTCTATCTGCAGATACAGACAGAGCAAAAAGAAAAGCAGAAAGAACTCACACAATTAGAAGTCAAGCTACTCACACACCTTACTCATCTGTACAAATACCTAAAATCAGCGTACTTAGAATCAGCATTTGCCAACTGTGCTTAGGTTGTTATGAGAAAATATTCTCCATCTACTAAACTGATAAATCTAGACTCTTTCTTAGAGGTAGAAAAAAATGAAAATCAGTAAACTTTAGAAGATTTCCAATATCATTTAACTGTTTCAACAAGATATTTACTCTCCTGAACCAATTAAAAGAAGCATCTTCCAGCAAATAGAATTAATGAAGGACACCAATATGATTAGTCAATTCAGAGAGATTAAAAATAATGTTTTTAACAAGAGAACAATAATTAAAATTATGATACTGAAATCTCAGTAAAAGAAATAATCCTCAAGAAAACGAATAATTAAAGGAACAAATAATAAGGTTTATAGTAGAAGTAATTAGCAAAATTAGAGTAATACATGAAGGTACAATATTTATAACACAAGAAACAGAATTTTTAAAAAATGTTAAAATTAAAATCTCAATAGATAGGCTATATAGCGGAATGGAACTGCCTAAAGGTTATATTATTGAATTGAAAGACAGAGCTAAATTTTTTCCCATAATTCAATGGAAAATGAATAAAGGTAAAAAAATATGAGATACATATATATATACATATATATAGAGAGAGAGAGAGATAAAATAGATGATAAATAGATAGATAGATAGATAGATAGATAGATAGATAGATAGATAGATAGATAATATAAAATACAAAGACCAGACACAGGAAACCCAACAGCACCATGATATTTATTCCAGAAAGAGATGATTGAAAGAAGATCAAATCAACTAAATAATAGGAAATATCCCTGAAAGACTTGATGTTTAGGTAACAAGGACTCATCAACTTCTAATTATTTTAAAGGTAAATAAATCTAATTAACATGTACTAATTTTTTAAAATATAGAAGCACAAACACAACTCTGAGAGAGAGACAGAGATACTGAGTCAGAGAAAGAGAGAGAGAAAAAGAGAAATTACTCAAAGGTTTTGTTGTTGAATTCCCTCATATTCCTTTCATTTGAGGACTGTTCTTCTACATGTATTTGTCGGTTATGGTTCTACATCTCTTGAATTTTAGCACACAAATCAGTTTAGCCGACCAGGGAGTCACATTCCTTTGAGTAAAACATTAGCCCAGTTAGGTATTTGACCCAAGTGGATTTCTCTAAAGTCATTTTTTAGGGATGCATGAGAGAATTCTGGGAGAGAAAAACATCTCTTTTTCTTTGATTGTAAAGTATAAAAAACTGGATGTCAAGAGCCCAATTAGTGTTCAGCTGTATGTTGTATACTTGTCTGATTTTGCTGGCCCCATTTTTTTTGTTTGTTTGTTTTTTACTTTCTAGATTTACTTGGTCATTACTTCTGCTTGATGCTTCTAATGTTTTTCTGGGAAGATCACGTGGCACTAATGATATTCTTGTAGTATGCAGGAATGGTTTTGTTCTTTACCAAAGGGAGGCTCTTTGATCTTGGCAACCACTGTGGGACAGAGGGGGAAAAGTGACATCATATGGAATGCCACTTGGTTAATACTTCATGTCACTCTGGGCTAGGATGCAACACATCAGAGTCTTAGCTCCACCTTGTGCACTTGCTCCCATCTATCTCAGGGCTTCCCATTGCTGCCGAGGCTTAAAATGGCCTAGACCCTCTTCAACAACTTCTTATGAACACTGGCTCACTGGACTGTGCCCAGCTGCAGGCTGAAGGTAGGAAGGGGAAGACTACTCCTGGCTGACTGGCTTACTTGTGTCTTGTCACTTGTGCTGCTGTTGCTATTTTGGGGGTTTGCCTAGTAGCTGCCTAAAGGGGCCAGATGACCCAGCAGAGCAGTAGGGCTGACTGTGTACAGCAACCTTGGACCAAGGCCCTGGACATGACAGTTCTTTCCTCCTCTCCTGATATCATGCTTCAAGATACAGTTCATATAGTATACTGGACACAATGCTAAGTACTTAACATAGATTAATTAGTTAATTAATAGGTAAGAATTATTATTACCCCTGCTTGACAGATGAGAAAAATTGGAAAGGAAGCTGAGACCTAGCAGAAGTGCAATATCAGGCAGTATAATTTGTAGTACAGTTTCTCCAATACATTAGAGGGGAGTGATAATTCTCAACACACTCTGCTGCATGATGCCCAACTAAGTAGAACCAGTTGGCGGGATGTATGTGCCCTGAAGAAAAGGAGGCATAGGAGTGGATTGAAGGAGTTGTTTAATACTGTGTTAGTGCTTTGGCGACCTCACAGGGGGGAGAGCCATTCCCTTTCTCACTACACATAACTAAGAGCACTACTTTCCTTCGACTTTGTAAGGGAAATGAAGTAGAACAAAGATCCCGAAGTCCAGTGGCAGGTTGCCAAATCCACAAGTCTAGTACTGTCGGGATGCCAACTCCCTAGCCATCCTCATGTTGGGAGCCAAGCTTCTGCTCAGGGACTGTCCCTTGGTGGAATTGGCAGTCCTATAGTCTTTGGCTCAGCCAGCCCTCATAGAGCATGGAAGTGCTGCATCACTGACACTGTATAGTTTGATGCTTTAAAAATTCTTTTGCCCTCCCACTCACTGAATACAAAGCAGAGCAAAATTCTGCCTGCACAATTTCCCAAAATGTTGATTCAGATCTCTGGCACTAGAAACTAAATGCAGCATTCTAGTTTTGTCAATGTAAACTACAGCCTCGTAGACATCCAAGAAATTGACATAACCATTGACATAACCTTCCTGGTGTTGTGACGGTGATGGTGATTGGACAAAAACAGATTTCCTTTAGGGGACTTTAACAAAGGCACAGATACTCCCTTAGTTCCCTGATGGAACTAAGCAATAACCAGGACTGATTCAGGGATACACAGGCACCTTCCTCCGTAATTCCCAGAAAGAAATTAAAACAGGTTTTTAAAAGAACAAAACTGATATTTCTGTATTTAAAACTGTAAGGGCTTAGGCGATTGTATCTGCGTAATAACATAATGGCTTGAGAATTTGAAAGTCCAGGAATTTTCTGGCTTCAGACAAGTTTGGACCAGTTGTTTAAATGTTTTGCTGGGTATCTCAAAATCAGCCTCTTTCTCATTCTCTCTCTCTCTTTCTCTCTCTCTCTCTCTTTCACACACACACACACACACACATACACACACTCCTCTCTGGCTCTTCCTCTCTTGCTCTCTTGTTTTCATTCTCACTACTCTGTCACCCTCACCCTGTCCTTTCCTCACTGGTCAGATTTTATCTCAGGTCTGCTTTGCTGTATCTTGGGATCATTTTGCAAAACTCAGATTTTGATCTCACGGTTCTAGAATAAAGTAAATCATTGAATGCAGTTACTAAACAAATCAGCTTCTTAAAAAGAAGATGGAAGTAGGAGCAGGAAACTACTCAGGGCAAAATCCGTTCCTATATGTCCATCCATAAGCACTCTTCGAGAAAATGAGTTGACTTTAGAGTTATTTTAATTTTAGCTTAATTTTATTGTGTCTGCTTGTGTTTGCAAACATTTCTGAGAATCTTTCCATAGCTGTTGCTTTCCATCAAATTTACCAATGAAATCAGTGTGAAACTCTGAATTATAGTTTGTGATTGAATCAGCATGTAGTAATCTAGCATTAATTGATTTGACTACAGATTAGAGTGAGACCATTTTTCAGAAATATGTTGCTATCCATGTAGACATAACTTTAGTATCAACTGACACTATCTGTCAAGGTCCACCTCACTCATGGAGTACAGTTTGGTCACAAGATAGCAAAGAAATTTTTGATAGATGAAACACCTGACTATATTCATGTTCTTTAACTAGGTCATTAAAAACAATACTTCAAAACAGGAAGTGCCAATCCATCCAAGAGAGGGTGTGACTCCATTGTTAGAGCTTGCTATAGCTCCCATACCATTAAAAATTGGATTTTGATCTGTTAACAAAAGTGACGTTTTGATTTTACTGTCTCTTCTCACCACTCTTCCTACATTGACAATTTGTAGTCAAAAAGGAACAAATCACGCAGATAATTTGAATATTGGCTTTTGTCTTCCCTTCTGTCTACTTTTTCTAAATAGACGAACTGACAAGTGATGCCTTGGTTTATCTAATCTCAACAAATCTCTTTTGCTGTTCAATAATACCACTTGACACCTTTCACAGGCTCATTTATGTTATCATACAGATTGTTTCTCTACACAGATTTCATATAATATGAATAAATTATTTAGTATGGAATTTGAACATAATAATTAAAATAAAATGACATGTCAGCTTCCACTACCCCTTAATAACTTCTAATAAAACAATATAACCACCTAAATGGGCAGTGTTGCAATATAACCACCTAAATATTTTTATGTCCTTTTGTTTCACATTTCTTTCTATAACTTTTATTAATTAACATAAAAGTTTGAACCCAAACCTATGTAATGTCTTCTACCAGAATGTAAAATACTAGGTAAGTATTTGTGTACATGTATGAAAATATATGTTTTATGACAGATCTCTTTATATGGTATGAGTAAAGTAAATTTTAAAATTCAAAAATCATATACCTGTATAATATAACAAGGCTGCTCTATAGAGATTCTTCCTTCAAAGGGTCAGTATAGTTAATTTTTCTGGATATATTAGACAAAGAA
The DNA here is from genome assembly GCA_028646535.1 of Procyon lotor. Lineage (NCBI taxonomy): Eukaryota > Metazoa > Chordata > Mammalia > Carnivora > Procyonidae > Procyon > Procyon lotor. Next base: position 30,188,879 of record CM053607.1, on the reverse strand, counting down.
AGCTTATCTTTATGAGTTTATATATATCTTCTATTTTTTTACATATAACATAATGTTCTTCCACATCTTGATATTTTTTTCCCCTTTAATAATGTTTCTTGAGAATTCCCTAAAGTAACATGTGGATATGTCACAGGCTAGTTTGTACAGTTCAACCTAGAAATTGCACACAAGTAAAACAAAAGTGATTTGAGGAAATAAAGTACTGCTGTGAGAAATACTTGAAAGAGTAGACAGAGGAGAGAGGTTGATAAAGCCCAATGGAGAAGCAATGGCAGCCTGAGGAAGAGGCAAGCCTAGTGTCATTATTGACTGAAAATAGGATGGGAGCTTTTTGTTGCCCTTCCTTCTGCTATATTTTGGATGTTTACCGCTCCCTGCTTTCTCACTACTTCAGAGTAGAACAGTACCAGAGTCAACACAACAGCTTTTACCAGAGATAATAGGTGACAGAAGACCAGCTGGATCCTGAGTGTTCTTACCCTACTTCCAAAATACAGTTTGGCAACCATAATTACTTGAGAGAATTCAACGTAGAGCAGTGTCAAGAAGAAATATCAAATTTCCCTGAAAGACAGAGTCAGTCATGAAAGAAAAAACAGAGCTTTTCAAACCCAGTCTATAATGTTCTGGGAGCCTTTTTCAGGAACATGCTTTACCCTCAAACCCATCACAAATTTTGCATGCTAGCAGTAGATCTTGGGCCTGCTACTCTATAAAACTAGTCAAGACAACTGATAAATTAAGGGGAAATAATCTCACAAACAAAATAGCCACACATAAAGGAGCACAACCAAAATAGAAATATCAAAGCACTCTATATACTATACGGGATAAGCCAGAAATTTTTTTGTTGGTTGGATAAATCAGAATTAATACAGCATGTAAGTCAACAATTTATCAACACTATATCCATGGATCTATTGATAATTGAAAAATGACGTCATTAAGAAGGCATACTGGTAATAAAAAAACTGTAATAGTTAGAATGAATAACACATATATGAGCTAAATGGAAATAAGACAGAGCCAAAGAATAAATTTTGTAGCTGAAAGATCAGTTGTAGAAGGCAGTCAAGAAAGGTGGGGTAGAGGGACACCTGGGTAGCTCCGCTGGTTAAGCAGCCACCTTGGGCTCAGGTCATGATCCCAGGGTTCTGGGATGGAGTCCCACATCGGGCTCCTTGCTCAGCAGGGAGCCTGCTTCTCCCTCTGTCTCTGCCTGTCACTCTGCCTACTTGTGCTCTCTCTCTTTCCCTCTCTCTCTCTGTCTCTCTCACTCTCCCTCACTAATAAATAAATAAATAAATCTTTAAAGAAAAAGAAAGGTAGGGTAGAAAATATAAACAAAAACTTAACAAATTTGGGAGGTAAGAGTAGAAGTAGCAAAGTTATAATAGGCCCAAAAGAATAGAGACAGATTAAAAAAAGCATCAGATACACTATTTGAAGAAATAATGACTACGAATTACAAAGAACAAAAGACTAAAGGATGAATGTTTAGTACTGATATGGTACAATCTTTTTTTTTTTTTTGATATGATACAATCTTAAGCAGAATAGATGGGAAAGCCCCCACCAAGATAGATGAAAGTTTAGAGTCAACAAAAACCAAGAGAAGTTCCAAAAGGTTCTAATAAAAAAGGATCATCCACAAAGGAAGGGCAATTCGATTGATAATAAACTTCTTAACAGAGAGGGTAGAGACAAGAGAACTTTCGGGATTATTTATTAAATTTTCAGAGAAATGACATTTGGAGCTAGAATTTTCTATATAGGCAGATTCTCCTTTACATGTTAAAACTTAACAATGTGAAAGCATGAAAGGCTTAAAGGTTTATTTAAAAAAATAAACTTCTAATTTATATTTGCAGAAATGACTGTTATAAGTGGAAAAAAATCAAGAAGGATGTTATGAGACATAATGGAATAGTTATAAGATATCACATGCTCCAAATAAGGTAGTTCCTCAAATATAATCACTGTACCCCATATGCAGAACAGCTTCAGCCCTATGTACATAAAGCTGAATCTAGAGAAGACAGATGTACTTCCTTATGGTCTGATGCAATCATCTTTAGCTGAGCAAGCTCCTCGATAGGATTTGGGTCCCAGAACCCTGAATATTCTTTGCTGGAGAATATTGCAACACACTGTATTTTGATTGGATTAATTTTTTCTGTGTCATCTAAAAACCTTAATGTTTTACCGATAAATATTTGTGCTTACATTTTGCTTCTTTTTAATCTAATTTGTTATTCCTTAATTTTCAACAGTTCATTTTAAGCCATTTATATTTAAAGTGATTACTGAAATTTTGAGTTTATTTTTGCCATGTTCTTTTCAGTGTATTTTTTTCTTTTTTTAAGATTTTTATCCATTTGACAGAGAGAAACACAGCGAGAGAGGGAACACAAGCAGAGGGAATGGCAGCGGGAGAAGCAGGCTTCCTGCAGAGCAGAGAGCCCAATATGGGGCTCAATCCCAGGCCCCCGGGATCTGACCTGGGCCAAAGGCAGATGCCCAACGACTGAGCCACCCAGGCGCCCCCTTTTCAGTGTATTTTAACCATGTTTTTTTCTTGGCCTTTTTTTTTATCACTTCCTGTTTTTTGTCTGATAGAGAATTTTTTTTTAATTCTCTCACAGTTTTACATTAAACGTACTAGTTCTTTTTGAAAATATACAACTCTAAAACAAGATGCCAGTGTTAATCATTGTCTTTATCTTACTGCTTAGAGATCACAAAATAGTCATTCTGGAAGCCCAACTTTGATCTGGTTTCTGCCTGAAGCCCTTTTTAACCTTTTGCTTATCTAAAATGGCGACCATGCTCCCACCAAGTGATCTGGCTTACTATGGGGCATTTTATTTGAATTTCCTATTTAGAGTTACAGAGATTTTCCTTTAGTTTCAGGAAATGAATATACACTTTAATGTCACTTTAAAAAATTTCTTTATGCTTCCAGTAACGATGGACAATTTCAATATACAGATACTTCGTCCACTTCACATAAAACTGGAAGATTTGACATCTCTATATTTTTCAATTTTCTTACCCAAGGATATGGTATGTTATATGCATATTTAAGTATTATTTTTTCCTATAATATATATATTTTTATTAAATGTATAAGTCTAACCACATTTTTATTGAAACATTAGAAAAGGATAAGAAATGGGGGCACCTGCGTGGCTCAGTTTGTTGAGCATCCAACTCTTGATTTCAGCTCAGGTCATGATCTTGGAGTTGTAAGATGGAGCCCGGCTTCAGGCTCTGTGCAGTGCATGGAGCCTGCTTAAGATGCTCTCTCTCTTGGGGCACCTGGGTGGCTCAGTGGGTTAAAGCCTCTGCCTTCAGCTCAGGTCATGATCCCAGGGTTCTGGGATCGAGCCCCACATCGGGATCCCTGCTCGGCGGAGCCTGCTTCCCCCTCTCCCTCTTCTCCTGCTTGCGTTCCCTCTCTCGCTGTGTCTTTCTCTGTCAAATAAATAAAATCTTAAAAAAAAAAAAAAAGATGCTCTCTCTCTCCTTCTGTTCCTCCCTACCTAAAACAAACTAACAAATAAATAAATAGATAAAAGAAATAAGACAAGAGCTTTGGCATGAGACAATTTACACTTCTTTTTTTTTTCACTTAATTGTAGGTTTTCTTTATTTTTTTATTAACATATAATGTATTATTTGCCCCAGGGTAC
>CM053607.1:30127080-30185081 GCA_028646535.1 Procyon lotor | reverse complement strand
GCATATATATAGGGTTATGTATTCACACATTACACTAAACACATTAAATTAGTTGCTAATGGATATGAATAGAAGGGATATGTGAGTCAGGATTGTAGAAAAAAGGAATAAAATATATAAGCAAAACAAGAGAAGGACCTTGAACAATGACGAAAATAAAATGGGAACTATGGAGAATGGCTATCTTAATTCTTTGCACTTGATGCCTACGATATATATTTGTGTGTTTGTATATAGCTAGCAAGCATATGTTATTTCCGTATTCAAATGTGTCATACATTAATGTCATACATTAATACATAATTAAATGTATTAATTATATATTATATATTAATTATAATTATTATATATTAATTAATATAACACGAGCAACCTTGTATTTAAAGGACTCATTAACAAGAAAAATTCTGAAGTGAGAGTCCTTTGTATTATTTCCATATTCATAATGACGTGCTTATTGTTCTATTTCAAATAATAAAAATCAAGGGAATTCAGTGCAGAATCTTGAACTCTTAATACTTCACTTATTTCGTTAAATAATGTTTGAAAAATAATTTGAAAAGCCTAACTAAGCAACTTATCCAATGTTAACATCAATGATATTTAAATAGGACTATTAAAGAAAAATTTAAGTATCTTTTGGGTTCCTAAGTAATTATGAGATCTCAGGATTCTGCAAATGAATATAGTATGAACAATACACGTTCTTCACCCTAGAATGAAAATCTCAAAATGTTTATGTTCCATAAGTCTCTATTTGCTTAGGTAACACATATTTCCTTTAGTCTGATTAGAGTACAAAATTAGAATATCAGAAATATTTTCTTGATTCTATTGCATAAGAAATTTGAGGATGACAGTTGTTTTTTCTCAGCTTAAGACATTCAAAACAACCAATTTGTTCTCATTGTGTGAGTCATTGAAAGTATGAAATTTAATAAGGATATGGCAGTACAAATTACTTTTCCAGTAAGTTTATATTGGTGGCATCAGCATATGCAATCTAAATTTATCAGTAAATAGGAACAAGATCCAAATCACATTTCAGACTTCTGTTTAGGTAACTTGGATAATATGGAAGAAGATTTGAAAAGAGAAACATTTGGTGCACAGCAAAAGGACTTCTACATTGGGAGGCAAGCGAATGGCCTTTAGTTTGGCTGGACTAGAAATTAATTTGCTAACCAAAGATAAGTTTGTTTCATTAAAACTTCAACACAAATGAATGGACTTCAACATCCTTATTTGTACAATAAAAGGACTGAACTGGATGTTTTCTAAGGAATATTCTCTAGTTCTATCATTCCATGAGTCCATATACTGAACCTACAAATATTTGAGCCATGAACTTTTTATTGTAGATTTTCTTACCAATGAAATATCGGAAGATAAATGGATCTATATCTCACAACTGGATTTGAATCTTAGCTCTAATATCTGCAGCCCTAAGAACTTAGATACTCACATACTACAAGTCTCTTCCTGTAAATGTTAAAGAAACATAATAATATCTAACAAATAGACATAATTTGAGCACCAACAATAATGGACATACAGCAACATCTGTATAAACATAAAGCACATATTGCATATTTCTTGGTCCATAATGTGTTCAATGTTATTAAATAAATTATCATTTGATCAGTCTACATGCAACACATAAATAGAAGAGTTACTTACTAAAGTGCTTATTTTTAAAAACAGTATTAATATACATGAACTTTAGAATTATATAGCTGACCAGAAGTTACAGTTACCAAAAGTTAGAAATATAGATAAAAAGAAATGAAAAACAAGATATAAACCAGTACATGCTACTTTACCTGGCATTCCACACTAGAATATAAAGAAATAAGGCTAGTTGTCTTTCTCAAAGGGATCTAATGACATTTAGAAAAGCCTTTTCTTTTCTTCCTTTTTGTTTTTAAGTGAGAGAGAGAGAGAGAGCAGAGCAAGGAGGGGCAGAGGGAGAAGGAGAGAGAAAACCATAAATAGGCTTCATGAGCAATATGGAGCCACACACGAGGCTCGATCTCACAGCATTAAGATTCAAGACTTGAGTCTTTCTAAAAAAAATAAATAAATAAAAAATAAAACAAAAAGTCTTTTCTGGTGGGAGACTTGGGAGACTTACTTAACACTATTGATGGTGATCAGTTCCCTCTGATATTAGTTTATATTTAAAGGAGTATATTGTCATAATCTTTTCTCAAACACACATGAATGGTCAGGAACTATTAAAAAATTAAAAAAGAATCTTTTTTCAAGATTAATATCAAGACTAATCCATTCAGAATTTACATTTAGACTATACCTCAGTTGGCTAGTAGTAGCACAGGCTGAAAATAGACCACTCTATTTTTCCATTTACTGACTACATTTTTATAAGTTGAAATGTTTGAGTCTAATGTTGAAGTAAAGCAAATGTCACATTCTTCATAATTTTTTCAATCATCATGGCCATGTCATCTACTAGTGAGCCAATATTAAATAATAATGAATAAAAGGAGAAAACCAAGAAAAGAATACTGGTAAAAAGCATTTAACTATGATTATAAGTTTAACTGCATGAACTACATTAAAATTAATATGAGTTGCTTCAAACAAAAAGCATCTATTAAATAAATGTAATAAGGTGTTTTACCAAGTAGTGCTGATTTTGAAAATGAGAAAAAATATTACTACCTTAAATCGTGGGGAAATAAGGAAAAAGTCCTGAAATTTTGCAAAGATATTGAAATATTACCTTGATCAGGCACAACAAAATCTTTAAAAAAGGCATGATGTAATTCAGAGGTTGAAAACTTTTTCTGTAAAGGGACAAATAAACATTTTTTGCTCTGTGGGTCCTAAGGTCACTGGGCAACTATTCAGTTCTGCCATAGGTAAAAAGCCATGACTGTGTAAATAAATGTGCATGGCTGTGTTTCAAAAACTCTTTCTTTACAAATATAGAAAAAGGCTGAATTTGACTCAAGGGCTACAGTATTCCGGCCTATGATATAACTAATTCATCTTGGAATAAAATGAATGAATCCAGTGCTAACTGAAAAACTTCAGTGTCACTTTTCTCCTCTCTTAATGTGGAAAAATAAAGAACAGTCAGGTTTTCTGCAACATTTCTACCTTACACTTTTTTTTTTTTTTTTTAGATTTTATTTATTTATTTGACAGAGAGATCACAAGTAGGCAGAGAGGCAGGCAGAGAGAGAGAGGGTGAAGCAGGCTTCCTGCCTCAGAGAGAGCCCAATGTGTTTTGGGGCTTGATCCCTGGATCCTGAGATCATGACCTGAGCTGAAGGCAGAGGCTTAATCCACTGACTGACCCAGGAGCCCCTGTAACCTTACACTTTTAATGGTTAAAATGATGATATGAGAACTATTAAGCTCTTTCTCAGCTATTGAAGAGACTCATTCTGTTTAATCATTCCTTTCTTTTCAAATATCCAGGGTTGGAAGAAGTCACAAAAACGATGGACAATAAGGAAACTAATCAGTGATTTTGAAGCTCCAAAATGGAAAGAGAATTCTGAAAGGACAGAAATGAGCCAGTACAAGAAAGTTTATGAACAATAGTACACATATGTTAATGAGTCAGAAAGCGACCAGAGAACGAGCACAGAATTCACCATTTTCTCCTTGGATATCTGAGGTAGCAGCATAAAGCCCTTAAAAAAAAATCATCTTCTCTAGTCCTTTGCCTTCAGACAAATGGATGTCTAAACGATTAGTGACAGGGAGTTGAGGACTCCAAAACTCTCTGGAGATTTATCAAGTTTTGAGCGAGAACTGCAGAAGAAACCCATTTGCATATAAGTCTCAGTGGTTTGAAAGAGTTAATTATCATCATATGATCTCAACATATTACCTGGAATGACAAGTATATTTGACAAGCGTACTAGGGAGAATTGGACTCCCTGGTTGTCAGCTATTCTTATGCTTTCGTTAGAGTTTTTTTTTACATCTTTTTTTTCCTTAAAAACCAATTCTCTGTCCTTCATTATAATAGGCTTAAAATGTAATATAATTACTCTAGCATAATACAGTTCAATTATAATATTTGCTAAGAAACTGCATTGCCATCTTTTCTCTACTAACATACACTGACACACTTCAAGGGAAATTACTTTGAAGTGTCTAAGATGGCTACTTTAAATCATTAAAACAAAGGTAAGCTTTGTCTATAATTAGCACCTCGGTACTTATTTCTAATTAGGATATAGAAAAGTGGATACAGAGTATAAGTGACTATTGTAGTCAAATAAATAAAATCATGCTTATTTGAATTTAGGTGACTATGTATTTTATTGACCAAAATGAGACAACAAATAATTATATCAGGACGACAGTTTTAAACAGCACACGTGGCTATACGGCCCCTCTCCTTGAAGTGAAGATGATGATGATTCCACATATGTGGGTGACCAACACGTGCACTGGGAGAAAGGTTCTTCGTTTAAGAGTAAGCAGTCAAAAATGTAAAATTTTGTTTTCGTTTAGATCATAAATATATAGTTATTTCTTTTAAAATAAACAAACATGGGCATCCAATTAATTTTGTTGTATGGAAAATATACTACATTATCAATGTAAATAATCAATAATCAATGTACATAATAAAGGCCTTAAGAGTGTTCATCGCATGCAAAAGCATGTAATTAATGTTCAACATACAAGAATAAAATATCTATTTATATTAGTTAATTTGAAGTACACAATTTGATAAAAATGTCATAGGAGAAATTTCTTTACTTGAAAGGGGAATGGACTAGAATATAAATCTCCTCAATGCTAAGATTTTGTGATAAACCATTGCATCTGTTGCCTATAAGAAAACTCAAAAGTCTGGTCCCTGCCAGAGTCTCTATTCCCCCGGGTTACAAGATGCATTTCTGTGAGCAGAATTCATAGTTGCACTGTGTCTCAGCCATATGTACACCTTATGGCAGGACCACCTGTTAGTTCTGGAGCAGGAACTTGAGTCTAACATTTGCTTGATCCTTTATATTTTCTCACATTCACCCAGTTCTTCTAGAAAGACATGCTTTCTATAAACAGTTACAAGATCCTTAGAGCATCAGCTTTAGAGACTTTATTATAGTTGCTCAACTTTTGAAACTTTTGGTCCCTATATTCATCATACACCCAATCCCTAATAACAGGTTTTAAAAAGTAAAAAAGCAAAAAAAATATACAGAATTTATGGGCTCTTTAGTGACCACCTGGACAGGTTTATTGTGCTTAGTGCATTGACTATGGATAAAGACCACATGTGGAAATATAACAGTGGCAACTAGGTATTCCACAAGACACTGGACAATTCTGTGGTGCTTGAATTCTGCCAAAGCATCATCTTGAACTATTTTTTGAACATTTTAAGACTGGCAAAATCCGAAAGACAGTTTGCCAAGTATTAGCCCACATATATATTTCAATGGTACTTTAATCCATATGATTCTAATTAATTTATATTTAAATTATCAAGATATTTCCCAAGAGCTATTAGATATCCTTTAAAAGCTTGTGATCATTTTCCTCAGCTCTTTTTTTGTATGAATCAGAAAAAGATGTTTCACCTCAGGTACAATTTCTAAGAGGGGTTTAGCTGAGTCTTAGTTGAACTGAGATTTCAGAGAAGGTTCTTAATCTACCAAAATATTTCTAATAAAACATATTAAAATACTATCAAATGCATAAGAATTTATAAGTTTGACATTGTGCTACACTTGCAGTGCTTCTGTCCTGAGAACTTGTTACATTATAGATAGATAGATAGATAGATAAGGCCAAAGTTCATAAAGCATACTAAGCATTAGTAGTATTTGCATTTTCTGGTATAGTTTTCAACTGGTGTGCTTTTTTAAAATGCAGTTTCCTTGGAAACTTCCTCCAAGATTTGAGTTCATTAGGTTTGGGGGATTCACATGTATATCTGATAGTACATATGCTAATTAAAGATGAGAATAATTTGGAAGATTTTTGTGGAGAAACCAGAACTGGGGCTAGCCAGCTGAAGATCGTTCTGGATAAGCAGAAAAGAAGAAAGATAATATATGGTTAAGTTTCACCAGAAGCTTGAGTTGTTATATGGATAGGACTTACCTAATAGGCAATAACGGTGAGACAGCTTGATGAGAGTAGAGGATTCCTGTTAGAAACTGCAAGAAATAATATAGAGGGGGCCAAATTCCAGCAGGAGATCTGCATCAGGCCCAGGAGCTTAGCATGTCAACTATAGGACAGAAGCTAGCATGATAAAATTTGTCCTAGGAGAATCAGCTCCATAGCTCTATGTAGGACCGCTTGAGGACAGAAATCCCAATGGGAGGGATACAAGTTAAGGTGATATTTCAGTAATTCAGGTGGAGGGTGGTAATGACTTTAAGTAGGCAGGATCAGCTACTTAATTTGTAAGTCCGCTGCAAAATGAATGTGGAGTCCCATCTTCAAATTCACAAAGAATTTCAGGACAGTGACTGTAAAAGGTTCACTCAAATGTGGGTTTTTTTCCTAAATGTGGGACCGTGAGTGCTCATGAAGCAGACACTGTGAGTCAGGTGCAACACAATGTTACCACAAAACTCAGCTGTCATATAGGTTTTGCTTATGAATAAAATTTAAAGTTTTAATGTAATGAAATGTAAATAAAATATGTAATAAAATGTAAAAAATAAAATTTAATTTAATAAAATGTAAATAAAATGAAATGTAAATTTTTCTTTTATTTTAACTATATTACTCAATTACTCTAGCTATTGGGGACAGGGAGGTGTGCAATCCTCTTGTGTCCTGTAGCTGGGTACTTAGACTCTTTCTAATATTCTGGGCCGGCTAACACCATTTACTCTTCACAGCACCTCCTCACCTAAAATGCATCCCCCAACACACAAACACCTCCCGCTGACTGCCGTCTAATTTCTGCAAATCTTTGTCAAACTATTTACTGACAAAACTAAAGACTGAAGTGTTAGTTGAAGAGATTAGTGTGTGAATGTTCTCACCTTACATTTTGACAGATGTCTTCTAAAATGCCAATATCCACTATTTGAACCCAAGGAATGGAGCTTTCACATGATAGATGCTGATAGGGGGTATCAGATCCTCCCCCAAATTACCTTAGAGAAAGCTGATTGTCTTTTTCACAAGGCCAGTACAGCCTGGATGTGTCAATATTCAGGGATCTACCACCACGTTTGTCGTCTTAAAGCCATAACCTGAAGACACAAGTTCTGTTAGGGTTGAGAAGAAGTAATTTAAGTTTTCATCCAAGTATTAAGTTGAATTAAGTATTAAGGTTCTATGTGCCAGGTCCTGTGCGATGTCCAGGGTCTCCAACAGCAAATAAAAGACATGAGCTTATGTCCTATTGGGGAGAAATAAACAAGGAAAGAGGACATTTCTGTATAACACGATAAGCTGAGGGGTTATTTGATGGCTGCTATGGGGCATAAAGGAGGAATACCTAATCCAGCCTGAGGTGGAAATGAAGGGCAGGAGCCAATCAGAATGAGCTTCTAATGGGTCCAAATTGATGTCAAAATTTCTGTCCAGAAGTCAGTCAATGGTGGGATTTACTGCTGGAAATACCAATGGGAAGATAGCTCTAAGACTACCCACTCAAATCCTTCAGGCAAAATTAAATAGTATTTTGAACAAATACTACAGGGTTTCCATCCCTTGATTGCTTTCCTTTCTGCCCTTGACTCCCTCTTTCCTGAGACTGTGCTGTTTGTCCCAACACTTGGTCTATTTCTTTAGGAGTATCTTCCTTTGAATGTGTTTACAGATCAGTGTCTTCCTTTCAGTCAAATTCCGAGTTCTTGTTCTTTTTAACCAATCATCTTATCACTGATATCCCAATGTAATAGGAATTTAAAGTTTGTTTATATTGTTTGAATTTAGTACAAGTATTACCACTGTTATGGAATATATAATAATCAGTTTTTCATTAATTTAAAGGTAAAAGTGAAACATTCTAAATGTTGTATTCCTACCAGCTTATTAGTATAATATTCTTTCTTCCAATGAAAATGAAGTCTACTTTTAATGTGAAAATGTTCTACATTTCTACAAATTTACCTAATAGTGATATATTTTACAAAGGTTAAATTATTCAATAAACTTTGCATTATTATAAGAATTAACACTTTCTGGGGGTTTATTATGTGCCAAGCATGATTCCAAGCACATGAGTAGTATTTCATTTGATACTTGAGAAGGCAGCCACCTGCAAGTCAGGAAGATAGCCCTCATCACAATCCAACCATGCTGACTCCCTGATCTCAGACTTCCAGAACTATAAGAAGTAAATGTCTATCATTTAAGCTAGTCTATGGTAATTTGTTACAGCAGCCTGAACATACTAAGACAATTCATGTATTTTAAGATTTACCCCTAAAGAAGGTAATATTATCTTCTTTCTTTTCTCTCTCTATCCCTCATTTTCTATGCCTTTAGAGACAACAAAAATCTCCTTATGGGGATTTTGTGTGGGAATTAAATAAGTAAATATATATAAACTGTTTAGAACTGTGCCTGGCATAACATAAGTAATAAGTGTATAAGTTGACTATAACACTTGACTATAACTTGACTATAAGAAAAATTTAGGAAATCTGAGTAGTTTATAAAAAATTTTATAATTTTTTTTATAAAAAATTTTAAAAAATTATAAAAAAGTTTATAAATTTTTTTCTACCCCAATCAGCTACAAAATAGGCAGAGGAGGTGCTTCAATTTCCTACTTTTCATGGCCAGAAAGGTGCCAGGAATTAAGCCCAGAGTGATTCTATTAGCTATATTATTTTGGTTTTTAATTTTTAATTTCTAATTTTATGTTCACACCACTTATAAGTGGTTCTGAATATTTATTATTTGTTTTAGATTATGAACTCCTAGAGGTCAGAGGTTTTACCTAAGCAGCTCTATACAGAACTCTGAATAGACTCATGAATATGTAGTGTTTAAATACTACTTGAGAGCAATCACATCTATGCTTGCTATATATCACAAGAAAGAAATATACAATCTATAATACTTACTTTACAGCATTGAATTATGTTGACCTGGTAAAACAAATAGCAGAAACAGTGACTAAAATGAGAATACCTATAAACCAGAAAGATTTCTTTTATTCAGAAGACAAACCTTCTATAAACAGGCATTCGGGAGATTCAAAATCCTTTTACATAAGAATGGCGAGTTTTATAATGCATTAAAACTCTTAGAGGGCACATTTTAGAAAGCATTTATTTCAGCCCTAACATTGATCCCTGTCTATGACCAGAGAAAAGACCAGCAGAGGAAGGACTCATCTGTATATCCTATAATTTGATTCTTTACGCTGTTTATGAGTCTTTTAAAACCAATCTCAGCTGTTTGGAAATGTGGGTAAATAAAGTCAAAGCTTGAAATGCTTTAAATCTTTTTATTTTGATTCATTTTACCCCCAGTACTCCTTTTATACTGAGATATAACTTACATGCAGTAAAATGCACAGATTTTAAGTGTTCACTTGATAAATTGTAAGAAGTGTATACAACATATGTATACAATATGTATACAATATAATACAATATGTATAACATACAAATGTGTATACAATATAATACAAATGTATAACCATCACTGCAATCACCTCAGATTTCCACCACTCCTGATTATTGTTGCCATTATGTATTCCCCTTCCAACTGCCCTAGGTAGCCACTTTCTGATATCTGTTGTCATGGACTAATGTTACACATTCTAGAATTTTCTATAAATGGAAATCAACAAATGGCGCTGTTTGGTGCCTGGGTTCTCTTACTCAGCGTATTATTTTTGAAATTCACCCAAAACTGTGAAAATATGAGCAGTTCATCCTTTTTTTTTATTACTGAGTAGTGTTCCGTCCATAATTTATTAATTTTTCTGAGCATTTGAGTTGTTTTTCAGTGCTGGGCCATTATGAATAAAGGTACTATGAGCATTCATAGTGTGGACATATGTTTTAATATTTCTTAATTAAATATCAGTGGAATCACTATGTCACAAAACACAAAACATGTATGTTTTAATTTATAGGAAACAAGCAGTTTTCCAAAGTTGTTGAATCATAAACTTCTAGACGACCATATGAAATTTGTTGGTGCTTCACATCCTCCCTACTAATATCGTAGTTTTTTAATTATAGCTCTGCTAGTGGATGTGAAGTGGTACCTTATTACAGTTTTTCAATCTTTTAACAGAATAAAACGTGAATTCTTCCCTTCAGAGTTTGTTCTTTTTTTTCTTTAATTCTTTTTTGATAAATCCTAGGATAATAAATTTTAAGTTCTACAATTGCACTATATACTAATTTTCACTCTCTTGTACATCCCCTTTTATCTTTTGAGTTGAAGTTTTCCATTCAGGCATTATGTTTCAAGATTTTCTTTTATTACATTGGGAAAGCTTATGGAGAAATGTTTTTCCACTTTTAAACTACGTGGTTAATGTCTCCTGCATATTTTAGTTTGTTTAAGTGTCCACTTTTTAAAATGGAGTTCTAAAAAATTATGAAAAAAATAATTAGATGTTCCTATAAATGCAGAGGTTATAATTGATCATGATATAACAAATAAGAAAAGTACTTTGATTGGATTTGAGATTCATCTGTTACAGAAACATAATGGAAAAAGGAGAAAAATGTCCTATTTGAGAAAAATCATAAATTTTAATAAGGAAGAACTACTAAATTTACCAGTTTTTTAAAGCACTTAATCAGTTAACATGGTTGCCTGATTTAGTAAATAGAAATGTAAGTGCTCGCTTCGGCAGCACATATAGTAAATAGAAATGTAAGACTCCAAGTTAAATTTGAATTTCAGATAAAAAACAATTTTTTTTAATATGTCCTATGAGTATTTAGGTCATACTTATACTAAACATGTGTCTGCTGTTTATTCATATTTAACTAGGTAAACTGTATTTTATCTGACTACACTACTGTCTTTTTTTAATAGCATGGAAACTATTATTAAAATTTCTTTTAAAGCAACACTGATTCTGATTGTATACAACATGATCTACAAACTCTGAAAGTCTCTTGAGCATACATATTCACAAACAAGATTACAAAATAAAGAGAAACACAAAAGCATCACTGGGTATCTTGGTTTGCTAGGGCTGTCATTACAAGGTATTTCAGATTGGGTGGCTTAAACAATAAAAATGTATTATCTCAGCTTTGGAGGCAAGAAATCTGAGATGAATGTGTCATCTAGGCTCATTCCCCCTGAGGGCTGTGAGGGAAGGACCATTTCAAATCCTTGCTCCTTGGCTTGTTGGTGGCTGTCTTCTCCTTGTGTCTTTACATCATCTTCCCTCTGTTTGTGTCTGTATTTAACTACCTCTCTCAAAAGGACACCAGTCATTGACTGGTCTAATGACTTAATTTTAACCTCTCAATCTCTGTAAAGACTCAAGTTCCAAATACAGTCAAGTTCTGAGTACTAAGGGGAAGAACTTCAACATACACAATTTCAGAGGACATAGTTTATCCAACAACCACCCGGAAGAGGGTTGGAAGAGACTGACAAGGGAGTGAATGAAATATGGAATAATGAAAAAAAATGAATTAGAGTGTGGTTTTTATATTAGGTATAGGAACTATTACAACTTAAATGTGCTTTTATCTTGCACAGTATGAGTTTTAAGAGCTAGTTATCCAGGACATTTAGCAAGTACTCTTAGATTTTGGTATGGAAATCTCAGTTGAGCTAAGTTTCCCACTGTCAGTGAACTAAATCTCGGTATAACAAATAGAAAAAACATCTATAGGTAGGATGGCTAAACATCTGTAGGTGTTATTTCACCTTCTTCTCTAATGTTTGATTCATAGATCAAATGAAGAAAACGAAGAGAATAAATTTAGGATCATATTTTATTTTTTCCTATTCCTTTTTTTAAATTTTATTTTATTTTTCCAGTGTTCCAAGTTTCATTGTTCATGCACCGCACCCAGTGCTCCATGCAATACGTGCCCTCCTCAATACCCACCACCAGGCTCACCCAACCCCCCACCCCGGACCCCTCCAAAGCCTCAGTTTGTTTCTCAGAGTCCACAGTCTCTCATGATTGGGAGAAGGAAAGGAAGGGGAGATAAACCATGAACTAGGATCATATTTTAAAGTGTTTTTCAATCCGGAATGTGTAATGGATGTATTGAAATTCAGTTTGAGTAACAAAAATGATTTGTTCCCTAAACTTTAAAGTTCATTTAAAACCATGGTTTTATTAAGCAAAATTCTTCTTCAGGGGATTATTTTCTACTTTTTCAAGAAAATTATCCTTTTGTAACACAGTATCCTGGTCCTGCTAATTAAGACACATTAAGAATGAAATCACTGTTTATCCTCATGCTCTGAGAAAGGAAAAATATTTTAAAAGAATTGATAAAGATTTAATAACATTTCAACATTAGTTACCTTGAACATAAACTATATTTGTGTGTGTCTAAAACAAGAGTTGTGTCTTATACAATTTCTGGGAAAAGTGGCATGGCTGTGTTTATTTATTTATTTTTTAATTCACACGTAACCTACTTATGGTGAGGCTCATCTAAAATAAGAAAATGCTTCACAAGGCAGAACATAATTTACATCACAACCAAGAGAAAACATTATGAGGGCAAGGCTATTGTTCATGTGTCACACAGATTCTCATGTTTTAAGTACAGAATGGCATAGATTGATTTTACTAGAATATTTAGTAGAATTTATCCATCAACTTCTTCTAACTGATAGCACAACATTTTAATTTATATTTTTTTCTTTATTCCATGATTTCTCAAAGCAAGAGATGGACTGAATAAATTTATAAAGTCTCCAGCTGATTATTTTTCAACCTGACATAATTTACGGGATGGTAAACCATATAAATATTCTACATACCATATCAGTGAATCTTTCCTTTTTAAAATGTTTCACTTTCTCTGCTTTGCCTAAATACATCAATCATGGCACTTTAATTGCAGTTAATTGTTTACATGTCCGTTGCCCCTTAGTAAACTATGAGCCAAAGCACTCCTATTTACCAAAGCTTAGCACAAACAGATAGTCAGCATTAACTAAATAAAATGTTGGTTAAATAAACAAATGAATACACATCTTGAAATAATTATAGGAAGAACAGGTGCAATTTAGTGCAATCTTACTATGTGCCAGGTAACATGCTAACCCAGTAAAATGGACTATTTTGCTTTCTTCTCACGCCCTCATACTGTAGATCTTATTATTATATACTTCCCAGATAAAGCTACCAAGTCTTGAAGCCATTAGTCAGTGGCAAAGCTGGGATTTGAACTTAAGTCCTTTGGCTTCCAGAGCCTGACAATTAGTGTAGTATTACCACTAAGAGCCTGCCCTGCCTGGGGTTAGGCTCCTCCCCCTGCTCCTTATTAGCTGCATGGTTTTGGACAGTTGCCGGAATGGATCCCTGCCTGAGTATCTTACAATTCCTGTGCCTTAGTTTCCCCTCTGTAAACTGGAGATAATAAGAATTTCCTATTCATGAGATTGTATTGAGTTGTAAATGATTTATTGCACCCAAAGTGCTTAAAACCAAGCCTGGCTCGTGGTAAGGACTATGTAAGTGTGAGCATTTTTGTTACTACAGAGGGTATTATACTATATATTTAGCATTTCAATTTTTATCACTTATTTATCACCCCGCTCTTCGTTCTTGAATACACTGCAATGTGCTATATATTCTGGAGTCTGCGGTTACACTGGCACAGTGATTACATGATCCTGTTCGCTTTTTTTCTTTCTTCTTTTTTTTTTTTTTTTAGAAGATCAAATCCCTCTCATACAAGGCTCAGGTTAAAACTGAGCAAGCCCCTACAGGTGTAACTTTGTGCTACCTGAACAGAAGAAATGAATAGAGAAAGTGGCTGAGTATTTCTGGGCGGAAACAGAATCAAAGAAGTGAATGGTCTCTGGCATCATATGTCCTACTATTACAAGGCCAATTTGTTAGTCTACTATATTTGGTGGAATAATGTGTTTTGAGCAAAGAAAGGAAATGATAAAGTAACAGTAGCTAATTCACTGAAAGCATTAGGTTAGGTTTAACATAGATTTAAATAATAATAGGATACAGAGATAAAAAGGAAATAGAGCTACATTTCGGTAACACTGAATAGCAGCTCTGTTTTTGGAAGGCAGTTTTATCTTTCAGTGGTGCCAGGTGTAAGATACAAGGAAGGCATACCTGAAGGACATTGCCAGAAACAATGGAAATTCTTAAGCAGAAGGTCTCCTTGAACACTAGAATTAACCAATATGATTTGTTGCCTTCCAATATATAAGATCCATTTGTTAACTATGAGCAAGAATTAGTTCCACGAGTAATTAGTGCAATAACTCCCACTAAGCTTGATCTGTTATACCCTACAATTTGCTCTTAATATTAAATAAAACATTAAAATGTGTGACTATTTTTATATCATCAGCCTTAAAAATCTCACTAAGTTATTTTAATCAATATACTTGTTTTAAGTAAAAGCCATTTAATCTCCTGACTTATACATTAACCTTCCATTAAGTATTAGTGAAGAAGTTAAATGCACCTTAGTCAATAATGCTAATGCAGGAACCGTTGTATTACCTATGGAGAAATGAGTATTCATATTATGTTAAAGTGGCTATCCTTAACGATTAGCCATTACGTGTCAGGAAAGTGATAATAAATTTGAAATATTCCATGAGAAAATGAATTATAATGTTGAAACTGAGTTCTCTGTACTGTAATAATTTTGAAATGAGGTCATCTGCTTCTCTGGTCAGTGCCTTTTAAGGCAATGATACTGAAGTGATGAAGACACCCTGGGTGACACTTTAACCTCACCTTGCAGTTTCACATCTTGGTGGGTAATAAATGAGGCTGCTAATTGAATCTGAGACATATGAATCTATTGATGGTGGTGTTTTAGCAAGTACTCATTTTGTGTAAATAATGTGCCAATGTATGTAAGTTGCTTACAGTAACTCAGAATTTCTTCTGCCTTCCAACCCGTACTGCATATTTTTGTCCACCCCTTTATCACGAAATGAGATCCATCTCAATCCCCCTTCCTGCACATTCTTATATTCCTCTAGCGTTCTTCTACAAATTTCCTCCCATTGAACTCTTATGTTATCAGTATAAATTCTGATGGTTTATGGGAGCCCACAAATACGCTTTCTTGTTCACTGAAGAAAACTGGTATGCTTAGACAAGAAGTTGCTTCTTGGATTGTCAGGGAAACCATGTAGGCTCTAAATAGCATTTTCCCAGGGATCTTCTTCCACTGTTGCAATGACAAATGCAGATGCTTATTTATCATGTTTCTGTATCCACAAATTTTGTTCATGTTTGTATTATTAGACATAACAAATACTATTTCATGACTTAAGAAAAATAACTAGATTTTAGAAAGTTGTCCCAAATCCATTCAAATTAAATGGCTTATTATTCTTGTCTCTGCCACCTATAGGTGTCCTAGCAATACCTTAGGAAAAGAGACTAATATTTTGAATAATATATATAATACATATGTGTGTATGTATTCCATGTATTTTCAGTTTTTTAAGGAAGATGTGTAAACTCTAAATAGCCCACTAAAAATATGTCTTAATTTTCTGAAGGCAAGAATAGTCTTTTGATTTATTGCTATAAAGAAACAGAGCAGAATTGATATCTAATCTGATCATTAATAAAATGTTTGAAATCTCGGTACTATTTTATGCCTAACAAAGAGTCTATCTAAAATTGTTCTAAGGCTGGTATTACTTCAATAACGGCTCTATTTCCATGCTAATTATTTAAAATCTCAGTTTGTCCCTTTGGTAAATGTATTTCCATGCATTTTGTAGCATCGGTTATTAAATAAAGTCTTTACTTTTGGAGTTATATCATAAATATTTTAATCACATATTTGTTGTATATTTTAAGAAGCATAACTCAAAACTTACATTATGTTTGTACTAAAGAATTGTTTTAATTACTTTATTTTTATTGCATTATTTTAGGAAAACTATACTAATGAGTAAAAAATTTAGTCAGGGCACCCATAGTTCATAACCATCAGCATGTAATTTTTATTCCACTTGAAGGTGGGTTATATGTTTTATCTTATTATTATATCAGTAAAAATATCCTAGAATACACTTGGAATTTCAAACACTTTGTCTATAAAAAGGAAATAAGAAAGATAACAGGACATTAAAATTTTACACATAGTGTTCTTAAATGTGTTTCTTATAGAATTGCTCTATTTTTGAACCAGTAAAAGCCACACATTGAATACTAACCATGTTGCAGACAAAGCTTTATGTATTTTCCAAGTTTTGATTTATTTTAGCCTCACAATATCATTAGTCATACCTACTATTTTCTCTCTTACAAATTGGGAATTGGAGTTATAGAGAAAGTAAGTAAGCTTTCCCGCAAAGATGCATAGTAGTTTGGCCACAATTTGAAGTTGGACAATTGGCTTTATAGTCCACACTTAAAAATACCCTGTATACCTTTAATATATTATAATTAAATATAATGAAGAAAGGTCTTATAATTATGTCAAAGATTCTTCTTTAACATCTTTCTTTTTACTTAAAAATGAATTTGATAAAAAATAAAATTATAGAACTAAAGAATCTTTGTGGGTTAATTCTTACAAGGCCTCTTTGCCCCAGTAAATGAGGGCAGCAAAGCAGGGATAATTCATTCTATACCATTGTCTTTGTCACCAACTTTTATTCAATATGATTCACTCTTTTAGAATTTTGAGAAGAAACAAGTCGATGGAAATTTTCTTTTACTACATTCATTCCTCTGGAAGCTCTGTGAATAACAAGATAACAGAAAATAAGATCAAGGTGGGCAAAAGTCAGAGTATGTATTAGGGGACTGGAATCCAAACTGCATTCTAACTTGACAGAGATCAAATAATCAGTTATTACTCAGAAAACAATGGAGATAGACTGCTCCCAACAATGTCAGACTGTCTGGGTGAAAAATTAGCACTCTAGCTCCTAAGTAGCATCAGGAGAGACTGTAGAAAAAAAGCGTAAACATTAACCTCCCATAAAACATCTGCAACTGGCATAAATAGACATATCCCAAAGAAAAGCAAATATGACCATTGCATAGAGATAAAAGGATAGGCTTATCATATTAGGACTCTAACACGTGGAAAAGGCAAAGATGGAGACAGTGTATTAAGGGGACCCATAACGTTATGAAAGGGGATGCACTGACTTGCATATCCTTTCCTGGGGAAAAGGTAAAATATGGAGACATTTATATAGGCTCTAAATGCCCAGTTGGAAAATAAAATAATGGTTTAACTTTAAAAGGCAAATTGATAGATATACCTCTTCATTCTATGAAATAATGAAGAAAATGTATATGGATAGGAAGATAACTATTAACAGAGGGTAGGAGACTTTAGTGAAATATGTTTAACTTTCTAATATCAACATGAATATCCTATCTGACCCTCTACAAAGTAGCTTGTTATTTCCAGAGACAAAATATCAGATTATATGGACCTTGTTTACTCAGTATGAAGTGAGTTATACTCCATGCTTCGTGTCTATTTCAATTTTATTTCCATCCATACTTCTGTGAGCTGAACCCCAGAAATTCTTTTAGATTCACATGAAGTTATGGTTGCTTTGATAAGGTGAATTACAGGTATATAAAAGTGATAAAATTACTAAACATGGGGATAAATATATACGTAGGTGATAGATGATAATTTATAAATGACAAAAGTGAGCAATTAAGAAATATTCACCTTTTCTATGAGCAACAAATTTTTGTTATAAGATAGCAAATTGATATATATGTTGCTTCTCATTAATTGTCAAGTTTTTCAAAATTATGTAGATTTCTTTTTTTATTTCTCTTAACAAAATATTTTGTTTATAACATGCTAGCAAATTCTTCTAGCTATATCCTAATTATAATTTAAGTACTTTTAAAGTCTATATTGATTTTCAGGTCACCAGGGTGCTATTTAACAAATGGAAATTCATTCCATAATATTCTAAAGGAATTTAAGTATTATACATTTGACAATGATTTAAAGGTATGAAAAGGATATCACGTGTGTGTGTGTGTGTGTGTGTGTGTGTGTGTGTGTGTGTTTGTATCATATAGCATTTTTCTTTAGCATTCATCCATGTAAAAAGTATATCTGTTAATGAATGGAAAATGGTACCTAGAAGTATATTAAGTAAACTTTTTGTATTTTCTGTGTAAACCACTAACTTGACACATAATCTTTTAATAGCAGTTAGTGTAAAGTTACATAGCTTTACAATATTACTGAAATGATGATATAACTATAAACATTACCCTCATTCCCATTCTCCTCAGTCTCTTCTCTTGATTCTTCCGCTGCTGCTCTCTTTTTCCATCCTGCTCTCTGAGCCCAAATTTAATTTAGAAAAAATATTTTCTGGATTTTTATCCTCTTCTCAGACTACCCCCATCATCTTCTCATTTATCTAAAGCTTGGCTTGTCCTAGGGCTTTCCCCCACCCCAGAGTCATGATATTCTGAGTTCTCACTATGACATCTCATCTTTTACTCTTCTCCCCTCTTCTGTTTCCCTATGTACTCCTCTATGTTACTCCCAATCACTTACCCTCCTCTTATCACACTAGAAACAAGCTCACGAGACCCTTTTTTCATTGCGAGGCTACCATTGTGTGAAGATTGCTTTTTTAAAAAAAGATTTTATTTATTTATTTGAGAGAGAGAGAGCATGAGCAGGGGCAGGGGAGAGGGAGAAGCAGTCTCCACACTGAGCAGGGAACTCGATGCAGGGCTAGATCCCAAGATCCTGAGATCATGACCTGAGCTGAAGGCAGAAGCTTAACCAGCTAAGCCACCCAGGTACCCAGTGTGAGAACTATTGATAAGAAGGGCATTCAGGGTATAAGAGGAAATGACTTTGGGGTTAGCTTCATAAAATAGAAGTATTTAACTCAGTAAATTCAGCCAACTGGACTTTGTGGAAGGAGAAAGAAATTTCAGGTAATCTCATTAGTGAGTTCTCCCCCGATTTTATCCAAAATTATCTTTAGATAATAAATTTTATGGTCTTTCATCCATTGTTTTAATCTGTTGGTTTTAGTATTACTACTTGAGAACAAACCTCAGTATACATGAATGTAAGACAAATTGTGCAAGTGCCCTTCACCCTGGTGCCAAGAGTTTGGGATCATCTTGCACACTACTGATTCCCCTGTTCTTCCTGCCTAACCACCACTGAGGAGCATTCTGTCTTGTCCTCTACTGCCTCTTATCCTGGCTGGTCTTGAGCTCAAGTTTTGTGACTTTCTGGACACATCAGTGTCCTTCCTTCCTTTCAAATCCACTTTTGCCATAGCATTACTTATTGAGTTCCTTCACTTTATTTCCTTCTGAAATCTTTTCCAACACCAGTCTCCAACCACTGCCTCCCATCTTTTCGGGTGTCTAACACTCTTACTCCCAGAAATGCCCTTTTCTCTATCCATTGCTACCCTTATAGTGTTTTTCTTTCCTTATTGACCCTACACCATAGTGCTTCAAAGATCAGCATCAGTATGTTCAGTATTATGGCCCTTACATTTTCTAACTGCACCCATAAGACAAAGCTTCAATGTTGTATCGATTGCTCCATTTGCCTTTCCATTTTCATACTCCAGCTACCTGCAGGTAGAGAAAACAGTATTCTAACTGAGGAAATTTTAGTCAATTACCTATGGTGTGCCAAATAGCAAACAAGAAAAAGCAATGTGCTCTGCCCAAAAAGAATTTATGGTAACCCAGCCATTCAGATAGAAGATGAACCTTAGCATTCTATTTTACTCCTTCTTTATCTGTATTTATTAAGCTTTCCTTTTCTTCACAAAAAACATCACTTTTCTTTAAACCATTAATATCTCTCAAGAAATAAGCTTTTCCTCTTCACTGAGAAGAACAAGGCCAGAATATATGAACATATTCAACTTTTTTGTCATCTTTTTGTTCAAGGTTAATCTTTGGTTATGTTCTGAGTCTCAGTTTCCTCCCTCCACCCTCTACCACCAACCTTTACTCGATCACTTATTTCTTATCTCTCTAACTTCAGTTTTTTCTTAATATTGTCCTTTCCTCATCAGAATGTATTTATCAATATTACATTTTTAAAAAGAGTCCATTTTCTAGCTAGTTAATTGAACACTTAATACATGCCAGGCTCTGTGACAAGTCCTTTACATATTTTATTTCATCTTCATAATATCTCAAGAGATGTAGAATATTATCGTTACTTTATAGATGCTGCAACTGAGACTTACAGAGCTAAGTCCACACAAAATAATAAAAATGAAATTTGAGCCCAGGCCCTTTTTCCAAAACTCAAGCTTTTAACCACTTTGGTATTTACTTATTCTTTTCTCTCCTTGATGATTTCATCTATTAGGGTGGTGATTGGTTTTACACATCAACTTGACTGGGCCATAGCACCCAATTACTTAATTAAATAACAATAGTAATCTAGGTGTTGAAGTACAGGGAGTTTCTAGATATAGTTAACATCTAGAATCAGTCAACTTTAAGTAAGGCAGATTATATGGGTGGTGCTCATCCAGTCATTTGAAAGGCCTTAAGAGCAAAAACTGAGGTTTCTTAGAGAAGTAAAATTTATCTTCAAGACTATACATCACCTCTTGCCTGAGTTGCCAGCCTTCAAGACTGCCCTACAGATTTTGGACTTGCTACCCCCATAATTATGTAAGACAATTATTTTTTAAAAATCACATATGCACATACACACACGCGCGCGCACGCACGCACACACACAAACACACACACACACACACACACACACACACACACACACACACACACACACTATTTATTAATGGTTCTGTTTCACTCCGGAGAACACTAACTGACACATATAACAATTACTTTTATCTATTGAATGTGTTCAATTCCAATCTAATGGACAACAGTGGGGTCGAAATAAATTGTTCTTCTAGCCAATGCCTTCTAGCCGTCAGCCTTTAATTCTTTCTTGTTTTCATATGTAGGTATTTAACTGTCTATTGTACTTCTCCATATAGGTTACCAAAGGAAATTAAGTTCATTTCCAAACTGTTTTTCTCTCCACTCCTTTCCCAGTATGTTTCTCCTCCTATGGTTCAAACTTGGTGAATGGCAACACCCAGTCAACGATCAAACCAGACCCCCTGCCAAGCCCTGAATCACTCATGTGTTGTTTGAACAAATACTTCTCCTTTGTCTCTCTTTTATCTGTTGTCCAGCTTTCAATCAATTTGCCAATAACTTTGTTTGGACCACCATCATTTTTGTTTTCGTTATTGCCATGACAACCTCTTAGAATGGTTTCTCTTTTCCCGGTTGAATCTGATCTAATATACTTTTCATATCATTCTCAATTTGAGACAGTTGCTCCTTCTGGCTTATATCTCTCATGGTTTACATCTATTATAATAATTATCACACTGGCTTATAATTGCACCATTAAGAGTTTCTTTTTTTCCTAATATACCATAAACTTCATATTTTGTTCATCTTTGTATCTCTAGTGCCCAGCACTGTGCTTGGTCCAAAAGGAACCACCAAAGAAAATGACCAATGAAAAAATATTATTTTGTATTTAATTAAGAAGTAAAGAACAGGTTATACATTTCAGTGACTATCTGTGATAACCACAAATAACTGCTCTCAAAATACTTGTCACTTTTATTATTTAAAGTTGCTAGGTAGTGGCTGGCCAGACTGACACCATATTTCCCAGCTTCCCTTGCAGGTAGATGTGGAAATGCAATTACTTTTCTCCAAGGTGCTGTGGTTTTTTGAGAAATGGGTAAGACTTCTCCATATTCCTTTTCTCCTTGTTGTATAGAGACCCTGAGTCATGACAAAACTATACATTGGAAGATCCTTAGATTTCTGAATCTCCACATGAAGGAAAGTACTTGCTGACCCCATTTTAAGTTTATGTGAGCAAAAAATCAAAGACAGGTATGTGTTACAGTGCTGAAATTTTGAGGGACTACTTGTTAGAACACCTGTTTTTCCTAATTAACATGATATTCAACCTAAAATTTTAAAATCATGCATTTATAATTTGTGATTCAATGACATTGAGGATATAAAATTATCCCCAAGTAATCAGCCATCGTAATGTTGATACCCCATCTTAGTCAACTTTAGCTAAACTGAGTTTAGAAGATTGAAAAGCCACTGATTTTGATAAAGTCATTTGGTTATATTCCCATTCTTTCTCCACATCATGTAGCTGTATTAGTTTTTGAGAGCTAACATAGAATTTAGCCACTTTCAGAAAGCATAGTTGAAAATTCTAATTTTGTCATTATCAGAAGTGACCTTATTTCTAAAATGATAAGAACTATCCTTATTGGCTGTCCCCAAAATGTCATTTTTAAAACTCTATTTGAAAATTTATTTTGAGAGGTTTCATTTAAATCTTTTCTTTATTTCAAAGGATACTATTTTATTGAATTGTTACCAAAAGTTAAAAATAAATTTTATAAAATTGCAGTAAAAATAATGAGCTATTCAGAATGACTAGTTTATTGAGAAGATCATTGAATTTCATTTAACTTTCATATATCTCTTATATCTATGAACTGTCAAAGGCAGAAGACCAAAAAAAATGCTGTCAATATAGTTTATATGAATAAAATCTTATAAAAACCTTGTGCACATATCACTCAATATCTATAAGTTATCTTGATATATAGTTCCAATGAACATTGAATCCAAATAAAAAGATTTAGGAAAATTATTAGTGAATCAAGGATGTTCTCCTTTTTGTAGCAAGAATTTGTTCCATAATCCAATGAATACCTGGTGAATCATTCAAACAAACTTTAAAAGAATGCCAAGAAAAATAAGAAAGCTTGTATAAGTCTGTTTCTTTGAGTCAAATATCATTTTTTCCAAATTGGGATGGCATGATTTTTATGGCAAAGCTCAAGGTAGTTTTTAGTGGAGAGGCACCTGGAAATATTATATATGTTTTGGCTAAAAGTACCCCTGAAACATGTTCAGGAAAAGGTCTTGAGAATACATCGCCAGAAACTTCTTCTATAAATATCTTACTTTTCTCCTAATAACTTTCTGGTAGAAGACAGAATGGCAATCTTGACGGACAAAGGCAGCTAACTAATGTATTGATGTAGGATAGACCAGTGATCCTGTGCTTTACCTCTTTTCTATTGAATTTAGAAGATATAATGCATGTAAATCCCTTAAAACTGTTCTGGCAGAGTAAGCATTCAATACTGGAAGAGGCCATATATCATAAAGTTTAAGTGCCCGTGCTCTGGAGCCAGACTGCCTGGGTGTGAGTCCCAGTCCTTCCACATCTCCCCATGTGACTCTGAACAAGTACTTAACCTCTTTGTGCTTCAGGTTTCTTTTCTTTCTCATCTGTGAAGTAAGGATAATAATCAAACTACTTCGTAGGCTGGTTGGGAGGATTAAAATAGTAAACGCATGTTAAGTGTTTAGAGCAGCATCTGTCCCATAAGGGCTCAATAAATTTAGCTATTATTATTTAGTATGTACATAATGGTTAATAAATGTTGGTCTCTTCCTTCTATCACAAAGAGAAGTCATTTTATTAATTATAAATGTAAATCCTTGTTTTCTTTTATACTCTTTTTTAGCATACTTTTATACTTTTTTAATGTAATGCCGTTTTCCCTTGGATACTTCCCAGTGGTATTTTTTTCTTATCACAACTTAAATTATTGTTATATTTCTATACATGAAAGATGTCTTAAACAGTTAAAGGAAATAATTATATACATTCGAAAAATAACTCCTGTCAGAATCTTAAAAAATTAATTAGACTTACATTTGAAATCAGACTACATTTTTAAAGCATATTATTTCTCCTTAAAGATAATGATATAGAGAATTCATTTTGAGCCTTCAGGGTATAAACAAAGACACTATTCAAGTTTCATAAATTCTTTTAACATGCCAGATGTAAAGTCAATTAGCTGTAGTAGAAATATAGCCTCATATTTTAAGGACTGCAACATTCTAATTGCTTGGTCTGCAGTTTTGTTTTTTTTTTTTTTAAACAGTAATATAAGGGGATTTGGACTTAAACATTTTTCATTTCTAGAATGTTCCTGGTTGACTTTTGAAAGTACCCTAACATAAATGCACTGAGAATCTTCTTTGGAAATTTAAAAACAGAAAAAGACATCTATTATTCTGAAAGAACATCTCAGAAAGGCCCTTAACCCATAATAAATAAAGAACCATCAACAGGATTCATCTATGATCCTTAAATATTTGTTATGAATGTTCAAAATTGTAAATGTCTATTCTAGAGACACCCTAGAATTTACGATTTAAAAGATTTCAACAGACTGAGATTGTTCAAGTAGATTAGACTTTGCTTAAGAAAAGAGAAAATAATACTCCTAAAAATATAATCATAGGCAGTAGTGATTAGACAGTAGCTTACTGGAGTGGACAACTAATGACTTTAGACTGGAGAGATCAGCTAGTTTGACTAGTCTTAGTTCTACATACCTAGTCTATTTAAATCTCAATCACATTATCAGAAAAATAAAGCTGGACAAATTGCTTGACTTAAATGGGTAGCTCACAACTAACATCTATTAGCAAAGCCTGTTCTAATGGACAGGTATGTTGACATTAGCTTCTAATCAGTTAGTTCCTCACCACTCCTCTCCAGATCAATTACTTGCTGATTTTTAGAGAAAATTCAAAGTATTTCCTACCAAAGTCACTTTTAACCATATCTCTAATCTAGATCAAAACTGGGACATTTATTTTTTCTTGCTTAAATATGATAGGGTTTGGCAATTACTTATCTGAAATATTTGAACCAAGTTATGTTGGGAAATTTAGCGTTTTCTATATTTTAGACATAAAATGTAACCTATATTTAATATACTTCATAATGCCCACAGCAGAATGTGAATCAGGATATCATAATTAAAAGCATGAATATCTATTCAGCAAAAATATATATTCACAGTAACGAGAATAAATAAATAACATAAAATAAGTCACCATGTAAGTTAACTAAAAATGTTAGTTTTATAGAACATTAGAGATTTCGGAATTGTAAATTAGGTATTATGGATTAGTAGTACAAAAATAATGAACTAAAAGTTATTCTTGATAATAAATTATGGTTGCTAAAAATCACAAATTTAATAAATCAATAAAAGAATAATGCAAGTGTAGTTTTTATTTTAGTGGCCATCCCATTGTTAATAAATTCCAAACTCTGGACAAAGTATGTTTTTTAAAAGAAACTTTGCTATGAACTGGAGATTAACTAGCAGTAAACAGAAACTGGAGGTAATACAATCCTCGAAAGTAGGGAAACAACTAGGTGAGATGCACAATTATACATATTTTGGTCCTGTAGGGACACTGGCTGGTTCATACTTGCATGCAGAAAGAGTCTGAGGAAACAGAGGTAGAATTTGGGCTATCTAGATGGACTGGAAAATGGTTGGATAATGCCAGAAAAGAGACAGACACAAAGAGGAAAAGGATTTGGAAAAAAAAAAAAATCTCTTTTCAAATCTAAAGCTGATACCTGAATGGTTTATGCATAGAGTAAGACTCCAAACACCAGAAAAAATAACAGCTAGAAGCCTGAGAGCTGAAATAAAACTTCAAAAATTGCCTGTGGCTGAATTTGGATTTAAAGATTCACTAAACTAGAGGAAGACCATAATAAACTTGGCTTTACAGTAAACTCTAGAAGGAACATGAAGAAGAAATAAAGACCAAATCCCAAGACTGAGGACTTTGGCCTAAGAATAAGGGCACAACTGAAACAGACCTTCTCTAATAAAGCCCAAAGCAAGCCTTCACATTATTAAGCTAATCTATCAGTGATTTAATGGCATAACAGAACAAAATTTGCTATTTTTTTATCTCCCACACTGTACCTTTTATTCCCATGACTTATTTTTTTCCATAACTAGAAGCCCATACCTCCCACTCCCCCTGACCATTTTGCCAATCTCTCACACACACTTCTCCCTGGCAACCACCACAATCACCAGTTTGTTCTTCATATTTATGGGTCTATTTCTGATTTTTCATTTGTTTTATTGTTTGTTTTGTTTTGTATTAGATTCTAGATATAAGTGAAATTGTATGGCATTTGTCTTTTTTTGTCTGACTTATTCCAGTTAGTGTAATACCCTCCAGGTTCATCCATGTTGATGCAAATGGCAAAAAAACTCATTCTTTTTTAGGGGTGAGTAATATTCTTTCTCTTTTTTTTTAAGACTTTATTTATTTATTTGACAGAGAGAGAGATCACAAGTAGGCAGAGAGGCAGGCAGAGGGGGGCTGGAAGCAGGCTCCCCGCTGAGCAGAGAGCCCGATGCGGGGCTCGATCGCAGGACCCTGAGATCATGACCTGAGCTGAAGGCAGAGGCTTTAACCCACTGAGCCACCCAGGCACCCCAGGGCTGAGTAATATTCTATTGTGTATCTATACCACATCTTTATCCATTCAACTAACAATGGACACTTGGGTTGCTTGCATATATTTGCTATTATAAGTAATGATGTAATCAACATAGAGGTACATATATCTTTTCAAATTAATGTTTTCATTTCCTTTGGGTATATTTCCAGTAGTAGAATTACTGGATCACATAGTATTTCTATTTTTAATCTTTTGAGAAATCTCCATACTGTTTTCCACAGTGGCTGTACCAATTTACATTCCCACCAATAGTGTACAAGATTATTTTTTATCCACATCCTTTCCAACACTTATTTCTTCTTTTCTTTTTGATTCTAGTGACTCTGACAGGTGAGAGTGATACCTCATTGTGCTTTTGATTCACATTTCCCTAATGATTAGTGAGGTTGAGCATGTTAATATGTCTGTTGGCCATTTTTATGTCTTCTTTGGGGGGAAATGTCATTCAGGTCCTCTGACCATTTTTTAATTGGATTATTTATGTTTATTTGGTGTTGAGTTGTGTAAGTTCTTTATATATTTTGGATATTAACCGCTTATTGGATATATCATTTGCAAGTATCTTCTCCCCTTCAGTAGGTTGCTTCTTCATTTTTTGATGGTTTCCTTCACTATGCAAAAGCTTTTTTATTTCAGTATAGTCCCAATAATTTACTTTTGCTTTTGTTTCCCTTGCCTTAGAAGATGTATCTAGAAAAAATGTTGCAAAAGCCAATGTCCAAGAGATTAATGCACTTGTTTTCTTCTAGGAGTTTTATAGTTTCAGACCTCATTTTTAGGTCTTTAATTCATTTTTAATTTATTTTTGTGTATGGTATAAGAAAGTAGTCCCATTTCATTCTTCTGCATGTGACTGTCCATTTTTCCCAACACTATTTGTTGAAGAGACTGTCTTTTCCTCATTGTGTATTCTTGTCTCTTTTATCATAGATTATTTGACCATATAAGCATGGGCTTATTTGGCTATTTTTCACAGGAAGATAACATAATTTATAGTTTCTGCAACATGTCTTCCACAAGGTTTAATATACAACAACAGCAAAACAACTACCAAACATAGAGAAAAAACATAAAAAGTCAACCCATAGACTAGAGTGGAATGGGGTGAGGGTTGGAGATAGAAACAGAGACAGAGATTTTAAAGATGTTGAAATTAGAAGACAACATAATCAGTATGTTGAAGTTAGAAGACAAGGTTTCAAATTATCTAGATGAAAATATTAAAGAATTTACAGGAGAAGATGAATATAATGGTAAATTTTAGGACAGATATGGAAGCTATAAAAAGAATGAAATGGAAATCTTAGGGCAAGAAAAATATATCTCAACTGAAAAAATTATTATATAGGCTTTATAGAAGATTGTATACACACACACACACACACACACACACACACACACACCCCCAAAGAATCAATAACCTATTTTTACCAATCTACAGACTATACAAATGAAAGCACAAAAAGAATACAAGACTAAAAAGAAAGAAATAGAAACTTTATGATTTATGAGATTTTATCAGGAGGTTTAACACTTGTGGAAATGGAGTCCAAACTAAGGCAATGTCACTTGGAATACACCAAAAGGGGGAAAAAAGTGCTTTTGAAGCACTTGGGTGGCTCAGCAAGTTAAAGCCTCTGCCTTCAGCTCAGGTCATGATCTCAGGGTCCTGCGATTGAGCCCCATATCGGGCTATCTGCTCAGCAGGGAGCCTACTTCCTCCTCTCTCTCTGCCTGCCTCTCTGCCTACTTGTGGTCTCTCTCTCTCTCTCTCTCTCAAAAAAAAAAATAAATAAAATCTTTAAAAAAAAATAAAAGTGCTTTTAACATACCGGATTTGCAACAAAAGTCTTTCATTTATTGTGTATCACTAATTTTGACTTTGGAGGTATAGTAGTGAACAAGAATGACAAGAGTTCTGATTTCATAAAACTTACATTCTAGTTATAGAAAATGAACACTGAACTAAAAAATAAAAGCACATGTTGGGTTAGCACAGTGATGGGTGTTAAGTAGGGCACATATTGCATGGAGCACTGGGTGTTATATGCAAACAATGAATCATGGAACAATACATCAAAAACTAATGATGTGCTGTATGGTGACTAATATAACATAATAAAAAAATTTAAAAAATAAAACACATGCCTTAGAGTAATAAGTTCTCTCGCTGATGAAAATAAAATAAGTTGATATCATGGAGAATAGCCAGTTACTACTCTAAATAACATTCTGAAAGTTCTCTCTAAGGGGATGACACTTCAGATTTGACAGTACAGAGCAATCCCCGTGATTATGGGGGTAATTTAGAAAGAGAAAATAGGGGTGCCTGGGTGGCTCAGTGGGTTAAACCCTCTGCCTTCGGCTCGGGTCGTGATCCCAGGGTCCTGGGATCGAGCCCCACATCGGGCTCTCTGCTCAGCGGGGAGCCTGCTTCCCCCTCTCTCTCTGCCTGCCTCTCTGCCTACTTGTGATCTCTCTGTCAAATAAATAAATAAAATCTTAAAAAAAAAAAAAATTAAAAAAAAAAAGAAAGAGAAAATAACTAATGTAAAAGGTCTTAATGCAGACGAAAGTTTCACATGTTTGAGGAACAGAAAGATAACAAGTGTAGTTGGAGAGCAATAAGTTAAAGGGACTCTCATATGAAGTGAGGATGCAAAGGCCAATCACATCAGGCCAGAGAAAGGAGCTTGCAATTGTTTTCTTTGTGCAATGTGAAGACATCGAAGTGTTTTATATAACAAGGGTGGGCACATGTCATGCCATTCCATCCTTTCTGCTTTTAAAGTAAAATGTTATGGGGGCGAGGGGAGTAAAAACTGGAAATTTGATGTTAATTATGCAAGATAATTAGGCATAAATTTCTAATGGGGATAAGGAGAAAGAGGACTCAAGAATGAGTTTAAGTTTGGGGCTTCAGCAAGTGGCACATGGTAAACATGAAATAAAGAAAACCATGGAAGGAGTGTAGGTTTGAGATAGAAATTAAGAGTTCTATTTTGGACATACTAAGATTGAGGTCCCTTCTAGGTATCCAAGTAGAGATATCAAGTACATAGTCAGGTATATGAGAGTAAAGTCCAGGAAGAAGTTCAGGACGATATCTGTAAATCAGGGGTCCATGGAATAAATATTCTCAAATCCATGAATCTAGATAAGATCATTTAAAGAGAAACTATGATCAAGGAAGAAAAATAGCTAAAAATTCAGTCCTTGGGCACTGTGAAATTTAAATGTGAATAAGAATTCATGGACAGTAGGTAGGAAAAAAACCAATAGACTATACTAAAAGCCAAGAGAAGCAGAGGTTCACAAAAGAGTTCTTTCATTCATTCAATTATTTATCAAGTATTTACAACATAACAGTCAGTGTTTTAGGCACTTAGGATACATCAGTGGATATTAAAATGGATAAAAATCCCTATTATTATGAAGATTATTTTCTACTGGGAAGACAGACAATAAAACAAAAAGTATAATAAATTTAAAAATCATAGATGATGATTTTTTATGAAAAATATTTTTAATTTTTTAATTTATTTATTTTAAAGGATTTTATTTATTTATTTGAGAGACAGAGAGCATGAGGAGGGGGAGGAGCAGAGGGAGACGTAGACTTCCCACAAAGCACTGGCCCAGTGCCGGGCTTGATCCCAGGATCCCCGGGGTCATAACCTGAGCCAAAAGCAGATGCTTAACCAACTGAACAACCCAGGCCAACCTCCCCCCTGCCCCCAAAAAAGGTTTTTTAAAGTAAAGCATGTTAACAAGGGTATAGAACACTAGGAGTAGTGGAAGAAGTGGCTTTAATTTAAAATATTGTGGTCAGAATGAGAAATTGTTTACTTTGTCAAAGTCTATTGGAAGATTAAAAGAAAAACTGAATACAGAGCAATGACTTCTAGATCTGAGGTAATTGATAACTTTTGACAAGAGTGATTTCAAATTATGGTGCTGATAGAGTGGGTTGAGAAGAAATTTCAAAGTGAGAAGAAGAGATAGTTACTGTAGAAAAATCATCTCAAGATTAGCTTTCAAAAAGAACAAAAAGTTGAAGAAATTATTGAAAAAGGATGTAAAGTCAAGACAACACTCTCTAAAGTTGGAAGTACTGAAGAAACGGGGTATGCTGATGGAAATGATCCAGGGTGGATAGAAAGAAATTGATGATGCAAAGGAACAGAGTTAAAAAAAGTGGAAGTGAAGGAATTAGGACCTAGATGGTATCTCAAAACATGGTGAAGGTGAATGCTTTCAATACGAGTTGACACAAGTCATTTGCCCAATTAATATAATAGGATAAAAGGAGAACGTGGCAAATTTGAATAGGTTAGTATGGTAGATATAGTATGGTTGGAGAAATCAGATGAGTTCCATTTGGTTATTTTCACTGATCCTATGGACCATAATATACATAAGCCTGTGGCTTGATTTCAAGAAAATTTCATGGTACGCTCATCAGGTATCAGTCATACTTCTTTTCTTCTGGGTTCAAACCCAGAAAGGATAAAAACAAGAAGTCAGATAGAAAAAGAGGTATCAGGTTTGTTCATTCAAGCAGTAGAAAACCAGTGAAATTATATAGTAGGTACAGTTAGATAATTGGATCTAGAGTTCAAAGAGAAGCCTGAGATGCAGACGAAGTCTTCATAGTCAATGGTTAAAGCTTTGGATTTCAATGAGATCATCTAGAAAGAAGATATAGTGAGAAAAAAGTAGAACTGAGAATCGAACCCTAAGGAAAATTCATATTTCAAGTGAAAGAGAAAAAGATGAGCTTTCTAAGAAGTAACCAGAACATTTAGCAACTCAGAATTCAACATAGTTATAGTATCAAATACCAAAGAAAAATTAACTAAAATAAGGATATAGAAATAGGAATTTTAGTGGACTAGATCTAAAACAGAACTCCAATAGACTGAGCACTAAAAAGTAGGGAGGGAAAGGAATGATGTTGAGGTTGGTCTACTATTTCAAGAGTCTTGACTATAACAGGAAAAGGAGGGAAATGAGAATAATTAGATGGAGTGGACTTTTTGTTGCATAGGTTTTATATATTTTTAATAGAGACTTAATCCAGTTTATTTTTCATCACTTTATAAGAGCAATGAAAAGTAGCAAAGGTAATTACAGACATAAGAAAGAATAATCAATAAAATAAGTACCTCAAGCATGAAGAGGAATGGTGGCCATAGCAGAAGATGGCAGAATGAGTCTCAGACAAGAAATGTTATGTTTACTTGTATACATAATGTATATTTACCCTGGCCAAAACCCAGGGTAAATAGAGCAAAGAAACAAACATATGAATCTATGAAATGAGATACTAAACAGAAAGATACCTACAGTAATTAATATTTTCAAGAAGACAATTCTTACTCTACAGCTGAAAATTACTTTCCCAACTCCAGTCCTCTATGAAGAGATCAATGCCTAAAAATCTCTGAGATTAACTCAGTTTTTTTTTAAAAGCAAATGCAGACTGTACAAGTCACATGACTAACTGAGGGCAGGCAAAAACCAATGGCTCATGTTTATATGAGTTATGACTTGAATAAGGCTTTAAAAATGAGAAACAAAGGGGTTCTTTTTCTAATCACTAAAACAAATCATACCAAATTAGCCACATTTTCTGGTATTGTCCTAATAGATTAATGCCATACACAAAGTATATGAAATATAGGCATTTAATAGAGACTTCAGTGAGATTCTTGATGCACTGAAAATAGTGAACTTGATGACTAGATTTATCCAAGGGAATTGGTAACTGACAGAAAGATTGCCAATTAATGGATTAATACTGACCAGTACAAGGTCTTTAAGTGGAATGTTGAAGAGAGCAGTTTTCAACCTTACCTATTGCAAACATCTTATCAATGACTTGGATGCTATAACACACGGCAAGTTTGTGATGGGAAGAGAAAGCTAACAAAAATGTATGTCAGTGTGTGTAAGACAGAAAAGAGAGAAGGAAGACACAGACAGAGAAAAGGATATCTATCCTCTCATCTTCATACCCACTGCCACCATTCTAATCATAGTTGTCGTAATTATCATAATTCTTGTCTGAACCACAACACCACAACCTATTTTCTTGCTACCCACTTTTATGGTTGCCAAATTTATAGAAATGTAAAATCAGAAGGCAAATAAAAAAGGATGGTGGCATAAGAAGGATTAGTGACAGCAAGAAAATATGTAAAGATGGTGGCCTTTGAAACCTGACAAATGTGGGCTTAAATTTTGACTCTGGTTACTAACTACGTGACTCGGTCAATTTATTTAATCTTTTCGTGCCTCATTTTCTTTCCCTGAATAAAAGACATGTCTATCATAGATATACTGATTGAGGATTCAATGAGATTATGTAGATAAAATGCCTGGGTGATTTGTTCCTATTAAGTTGTTGCAATGAATACATAAAAAACTGTTGTAGGAACTGACAGTGATTAGCTTCAAAAGAGAAGGTGGAGAGGACGAGAGAATTGTCTTAAAAAAAGTAATTGTCTTAATACCTGAATACTTACTGTTTCAAGTATCATATATTTTAAAATTTGGTTTATATAAAAACAATGGCCTACAGAGCAATGGATAATATATCATAGAATAAAGATTTGGACTCAGTATTAGAAGAATATTTTCTGACACATAGAATTGTGAGAAAATATATATGCTGCCAGGGGATGTAGTAAAATTCCAGTTATTGAAGATATTCTAGCAAAAGATATAAAATACTAAAGCAGTCATTCAGGAGCTGCATGTGTACGCTAGAAGACAAGATAAGATGGGTATAATATTCTTTTCTACAATTTGACATTTTTTAAAAATTCTACAATAACAATATAATTTCCTTCTCATTTGGAGTAATGCATAACAGAGATTGGACTATAAAATGCATTTTTATCTTAAAACAGCTACAATATCACTATGTACCTAAAACAGAAAGTTTGATTACAGGTATATCATATATTTGAATTAAGGAATTTTGATGCATTTAATTTTTTTATCATCTACTCAATAGATAAACACATTCACACACACACATATAGTAAAAGCAGCTATTTTAACTTATTTGATACATACATCTCTCTGAAAAGACTATCATATTGCTGATAAAATCATGAACAGTTCTTTGGGCTTATTTTACTTTTGGAAAATCTTAAAATAGAGGATGATCCATACCACCTATACTCTTTAAGTCTGAATTCACAAAGAATGCAAAGACTCAGAGTTCTATTTCTTAAAGCTCATAAATGTGTATTTAGAAAAGAATAGATGAGGAAATTTCTACTTCTTTTTTTAAATTATTTTTTTCTTTTAAATTATTGGTCTGAGAGGGGAAAAATATCATTGCTATGCTTGGCATTTCTGCTTACTGATCCATAAAAGGAAATTGTGTTGAATTTTTTTTCCAGACTAAAAAACAGCAAATCCATAGCTGTATTTCTTCTTCTGTTTACCTCTCTTTTATGACAAGAATGAAGATAATGACCAAAATATATGCAATACTTAAACGTTGTCAGATATTCGTCATATTTATATTCTTTACGGACTCCACTGTCCATAGTGATTTAATACTACATTAAAGTCAAACCTGGGAAGACATCATAAACAGCTCTTGTTTAAAGGGCATTGTGAAGGAGAGCCTTTAATCTGATTGATGAAATAAATGGAAAGTAATCTATCCTCTATTCAACAGCTTGTTGATGATATGAAAGAATTCCTACTCAAGCAAGCAAGGCTTTAAAGAGAAAGACCTCTTTCATCCTGTCAGCCTCTCATTTTTAGAAAAAAGTTAAGTTTTTCATCATGGTTCAGGGGAGTCCTTGTAAAACGTTCATTGAAAATTTAAGAGCAATTACAGTGTCAGACAGCTAGAAAAATTGCTTTTACTGAGTGAGAGTTCTCTGACAGATGCATTGTGGGAGAATTGATTCTTTCTAAGGGATAAGTGAATTGTCATTGTTAGGCTCTTCTCATGACATCTAGCTAGATGTCATCTGCTTTGTAACAGAAGATTTGAATCAGACAACTGTACTCAACACTAGACAGTGTCTAGATTAGTTCTGCAAAGAAATAAGGCTTTGCTCTGCATGGCATCAACTGAGCTTTTAAAGATTACAGATGAGCAAGGGTTTCAAAAAAAAAAAGTTAGAAATATCAAAAACAAAGCTTTATAGCCACTTCAGAAAGCCTGGATGTTTAACCTGTAAGGAAGTCTGTCAAATCCTTGTGGAAACCATATAGAGAAAAGATCAATAGGATACCTACTGGCTCCATTAGCTTGATGTAAAAGGGGGAGAGGGAAGCTGCTCTTCCACAGGAGAAACTACATTATTCCAGGGATTATGCGGGATCAGTTCACTTTGCAGAGAAGAAGAAGAGAAAATGAATGAAGATTCTTGGTGGGCCAGGACTGGAAAGAAAGGGCTTGTCAGGTAATATAACTGGTGCTAAGAAAGCGGCTTATTGACTGGGAGGTGTCTCTAATTAGATGTTCATTTGCATAGGGGAAGGTGCCAGTTCTAATCTGGAGTGAGGCTGGAGGAGATATGCAGGAAAATGGCTGTCACTCAATCTGCTGCAAGCTAAGTTGAACATAATTCGTGAATTTTGTTCTCGCTAGTTATTTACACTGACTTTCAGAGTGAGGGAATATACTTGCTGTGGAAAAATATGCATTCTAATGAATAAAATAATTCTCCACGTGTCATAAATGTTTACAACCTCATGACGTTAACCCTTGAATTAAGAGGGAAATATTTGGCTATGTACACATGGATGAAAATACTTAGTACAACTTGGTGGTTTAAAAAGAAAATGAGAAAAAAGTTTCAATGTTTGTAGAAAGATTATTTCCATAGTGAATTTCTTTTTATTATTTTATTATTTCTAATGTGTGTTTTATTATAACATTTATATTTAAATAACTTTATTGTTAACAAACATTGTTCACAAAATTAGCTTTTGGATATTTTCAGTTAAACTCAGTTGAACATAAATAATACTATCAGGTAGGTAAACCATAGGTCATTTCCATTTGGAGGACATGGTTGGCACCGGCCAAAATATATCTTTCTATTCAGAGAATGATTTGGAAATTCTTAAATTTTTATATAATTGTGTCTCTAGTTCCCAGTAACTTGTGCACTTTAAGTCCAATAACTTTAAAATAGTATTTTTATAAATTTGCCTCAGCTTTAGCAAAATTACAAGAGATTGACTTATTTAACTTTCTCCTTTCTTTGACTCGTTTCATTTATCTTAAGTTCTTTTTGATTAAAACATTCATAAAAATCTGTAGAAACACAGAGTGTCAGCACATCCTTTGCAAGAAAAGCTTTTGTGTTCCCAAAACAGTGGCCTGTGTCTGAATTCCTGTTGCGAGCATTCTTGCCATTTATGTATCCCTGGAGCCCTTTATCAATGTTTATTTGAGTCCTCAAATGAATTGATAATGATTCAAAAGGGCACACTTGAATTCCGCTAGTAGAGTGCAGTTAAAATTAAACACACAAATCTGACGACGTTCATTTCTGGTATTTTCCTTTTAATATCCCCACACATTTGTTTTACTCAGGTTGGCAAAGTGCATTTAAGTAGTTTACGAACAACTGAATTATTTCATGTGTCTCCACCCTAAGCAGTAATACATTATTCAGAGAATTGCACACATGGAGAGGAGTATGTTATCCAGTCAATGGTGTAACAATTCAAAGTGTTTGGCATGATCAATATCACAATATATACTAGGTTTACTTACTTGATTGCATAGAATTTTATAAGTATAAATCTGACAGTGAGATAATGTGGTTAAACTAAATGCCACAAACACAGAAATGTTGCATCTATCAGATATTTAAAAACGAAAAGGCAACAGAAATTATGTTTTCTCCAGCTTTCATAGAGCCCTTATAGATGCTTTTGTAATGAGATCATTTACAGTTAGCAAATGGCAGAAATAAAGTGAATAGAATATTTTACAATACATTACAAAATATAAGCTAATTCAAAAGCGTATAAATAGAAACATGAAATTCTTTTACACAAAATTTGTTTTTAACTTGGTGGAAAACATTGCAAGATATTCTCAGTCCCAAAGTAAAGGCACTTGAAAAGGGGTAGGGCTATATTTGGTCATGTGACCTAAGTGCTCCTTAACTCAACAATGTGAAATATGGAACAAGCACAATCTAGAGGCATTTATTCATCAACAATTGAGCAATCTAAGGCCACTCATGAGAAGATAGATGAATGAACTTTTGAAATCTATTTTTAAAAGTGATCTTAATAATCCATATAAAATATGTTATAATCATACATTCTGTTTAAAGATTATTTTCCAGTGGAAAATAGATTTCAATTCCATTTTCCTTATTGGTTCATTTTACCCAAAAATATTTCTGACTAAAATTGACAGCAGTTAAAGAATATTATTTCTCTCCTTCAGATGCATTTCAGTATACTTAAGTAGATAGAAGTCTTGAGTTTTAAACACTTTATGAGGAGAAATGTAACAGAAGATAATTATTTTAATAGTCACCTTTAAATTTTCAGAGAATTGTAAAAATTGCTTATTTTAACCTATCCCCTTAACATACAAAAAGAATCATGGCACCTGGGTGGCTCAGTTGGTTAAGTGTCTGACTCTCGATTTCCACTAAGGTCATTATCTCAGGATCATGGAATCAAGTTTCTGTGCTCAGCAGGGAGTCTGCTTGAGGATTCTGTCTCTCTCTGCTCTTCTCCCCACTCACACTCTCTCTAAGAAAGTAAATAAAGAAATAAAATCTTTAAAAAGATAATAAGACCTTGTAAGTCCAAGGTCCTTTATTACAATAGTCACGATTGAGACTGAATGTGTTTTACCTTAACATTGTTATTAACAAGCTATTGTATTATATTGGAGCAAATCCTCTGCAATTTCTGAGAGGCAGGTCAGAAAAAATGTTTACTGTGAAATTTTTATGATGACTCCATGTTGATAAAAAAAAACCACACAAAATAAATGCTGTGTAATATTTATGGTGCAATGAATGGCTTCACTCAGCAATCAGCCGCCCTAGTTGAATATGAAATAACTTGTCTGTATCTATGTTTGTGTAACTTTACCATCTGTGGCAAAGTTCTAGTGTTACATCATGAAAGTCTTAGTAGAACAGGCTTTTTTCTTCCTCAATATGAGTACAAGAATTACTTTAATCTTTTTTCTTCTATGAGAAAAGATAAATGTTATCTGCTGTATATACCTGATGAAACACTTATCTATTTTGATAATTAATGAATCCATTTTAAACACATGTTATACTATCCATCTTTTGTAGTTCAAAAATGGATGACAGTATGATTATGTCTTTGCGAGATAAGTAAATGTGTGTATTCTTAGATCATCTGGCTTTTAAAATACCAGCAAAGTAAAACTGTGGCAAATTAGTTGTTTTTCTTAATCTGGACTTCAAATTGGAAACTTCTTTCTATCTTATTGAGTGAATATACATTCCATCATAGTTGATAATTTAAAAAAAAATGAACTACACTGAAGTTGACTATGCTAGTGATTTATTCTTATTTTATATGTTTATCTATTTTTCTAAAATGTGTAACATAAAATTTTTCTTTGGGCAGAGTTGATGTAGATATGACCAAAAGATGTAGTCAACTCTATTTACTGGGAAGGGTAGTTTCTTCCCACATCTGGGAAGAAAGTGTTGAGAATGGAAGCCACATGGATTCCCTCAGAGTGCCACTCATGCCAGTGGTTCAAATGAGCAGGGACTTAGAACAGTCCGCATTTCTTAACAATGCAGGCTTCAATTTAAGTGTAGCTAAACTGTAGAGTTAGCCAGCACAATTGCGACCTCAGTTTCAAGAGGCAGGATGAAACAAAACATAATGTCTTTAAGAGTTGGAAAATTTTTATTCTTAAACTTAGACACTTAAAGATAAACTTAAAATATTATTTTATGTTCCTATAAAGCATGTCTAATACCTTATCTTATATCTTAAATATATTTAAGATAATAAAGACGCAGAAAGTATTTTTCCAGGATACTCTCTGTCCTCATTGCATCCATTTAAGTCTTATCTAAAATTTTGGAATTTCTTCCCTAAATTCACAGAAATGCATTACCCCTTGTCACATTACCCTGTACATGAAGTTAAAAAAATATTAACCACTGGGAAGCATTATAATAATTTTCCAAAAAACAGTAAAAGCAGATGGTGTAAGAGGTAAAAAGTATGTCATACCAAAATTTGTACCAAGAACTGGTCATAAAAGTTTGAAGTTGGAATTAATCAATTAAATTAAA
Source organism: Procyon lotor (assembly GCA_028646535.1). Lineage (NCBI taxonomy): Eukaryota > Metazoa > Chordata > Mammalia > Carnivora > Procyonidae > Procyon > Procyon lotor. Next base: position 30,146,224 of record CM053607.1, on the reverse strand, counting down.
CTTTTAAAAAGCAATTTTTTTCTTTTTCTTTTTTATACTTCTCAGTGTGTAATCTGGAAATTTCAAGTTACAAAGCCACATAGTCACATAGGATGTGATACACATGTCCACATCACCTGATAGAACAGCATTCACATAAACCAGTTGAAAGCAAAGACAAAAGGTAAAACATGCCCAGGCTGTCAGTTTGTGTTTAATATATTATAGAAGTTGCAATGTCTTTTCATTGAAATATATCTTATGTGAGGAGAGGACAGAAGAGGACTTAATATATTCCAAGACTAAGTAAATGTCTCTTTCAAGCTCACATTGAGCTCACTCGTTCCCTTTGTTTCATTTTGTTTTTTACATTTTAACTAACATGATGGATTCCTTTCTTTTGAATCAATTAGTTATTTTACAACATTTAGGCAGTAGAGTGGGAGATGATGAGAGCAAAAGCTATTTAAATGTTGAGCGTTCTCTACTTGAGCCTTTTTGTTATCATCTTCTGTTGTAATGGCATGCTACCATTGGGATTTGCTTTCCCAAAGTGATTAAAGAAATAGAGAGATAGAAAGAGGGAACTGGTTACAGTGGTGATAACAGGCTATCTCTATGGGTTATATTTAAAGCTGTGATGACACTAAATTCTTCTCTTAAAAATACATTGTTCTTTGTGATGTGTCTTACAGACATTAAGAGTGACAAATTGTGTGTCATATCAAGAATTCCTTATATAACTGTGAATTACTTTATTCATTGAAAATTATTCTCTAATTAAAGAGAGCTTGGTATAGTTTTAAACTATGTATGTGATCATATTGAAGAATGTCAAATATTTTCAGCTGCTGATCAACAAGAGCTTAGGTTATGCAGCATTTCCAAAAGTCATTTGACTTAGAGGCTTTATTCAAAGAATGTCTAGTTTGACAATATTTCAGTGAAACACGTGTTGGAAAATGCTATCCTATTACAGCAGTAGACGACAAGGTCTTTACCTCGCAAGATACACATACACACATAAGGCAACATGGCAGGCGAAAAAAACAAAGCATTCGATCACACTACAGCTATTCCTAAACTTCAGAGTATGCAAGCCAAAAGAGTTTTCCAAAGCCTTGACTTTGTATGACATCCATACAAGAATGTATGGAAAACATTCTAGAAGTTAGTTCTGAAAGAACTGGCTGGCATGTTTTAAATTCTATATTTTATGAATATCAACAGTTCATAGAAATAAAAAACAAGAATTCATAGAAATGGTTTTTTTCCTTCTTCCAGTTCATTAGGCACTTAGCATTATAAGCTTTAGAATAGTCTCTTTGCTTCCCATTACTTCTTCATCAAAAACTGTCTTACCTTGCATCATATTAAACTTCTTAAGATCCCACATATTTTAAGATAACATGTAATCAAGGACTAAAACAAGTAGTGAAGATTATAAGATTTCTAAGGAAAATAGAAATCACTATGCCCCAGAATGCTTAGCAAAAGTCCTTAGGAAGAGTGTGGGTAAAGATACTACACAAATGCTAAAGTGAAGGATATCATGGTCAGGAACATACATGAGGAAGTTCTCTAAAGACTATCCGTATACAAACTAAAATGATATGACAGTGTGACCACAGTGTGGTTTTTGATGTTAATTGTCAATATTTGATCACTAAAGCGGTCTTGAAAATATGAGTTAAATATTCATGAGAAGAATGTCTCCATGCTTCCTATTCCCTGATCATCGTTTGTGTTATCCTTTACTGAAGAGTACAATAGGTTCCTATTACTCTGATCCTTGGATTGTGTCAAGAACGAGACATCCAGTGGAAATGATTCTTGTCTAAGTCTGCAAATACCTAAGCTCGAACTTGAACTTTGTTTCTATAGCCCTGCATATGTCTATCCCCAGAATTATGCTGAGCTATGATAATGTATGCCTGACCCTATTTATTAGGAGAGATTTATAGAGTGCCTTGATTCTTAGGAGCAGAACACAATCTGAACTGAGCCCTACCATGAAGAATTTTTCCCTATTTATTTACTGTGCCACACTTTTAAATGCTACTCACCGTCTACTCCACTCAGTGAATAGTCACTTGAGATTTTGTTGATAAACGGTCCACCTTAATTTATATATTGCTTTATAATCACAGCATTGCTTTATAAAGTATTGGCAATTAAACTGTGTTTAAATGAACCACATAAATTAAAATGGTAAGTAGTTTCCTATTTAATTAATTAAGACCTGAATAATCTTGGTGTTCGATCCCTAAATTTCCTCATTTCTCTTTTGCTATGCCTTTCATTTACTACACACACACACACACACACACACACACACACACACACACACCTTGCTGGCTAGCCTCAGTCTTCAGAAATTATCAAGTTCCCAGAATTAGTCTGACATAAAACAACTTAATAAGAATCTTGACGGTTGATATGGTCCTAGTATATCCAACCGTTACAAATATAGTTCCAAAATGGTCAAAAAATGGGGGCTATATTTAGTGAACTCGAATCATTATTCTTATGGAATAATGTGGAACTCTGCACTAGGTGGTAACATGCCCAATCCATGTGCAACAGCTACACATCACACAATAGAGTTTTTTTTTTAAAGATTTTATTTATTAGACAGAGAGAGATCACAAGTAGGCAGAGAGGAGGGCAGAGAGAGAGGGGGGAGCAGGCTCCCTGCTGAGCAGAGAGCCCGATGTGGGGCTCGATCGCGGGACCCTGAAATCATGACCTGGGTTGAAGGCAAAGGCTTTAACCCACTGAGCCACCCAGGCACCCCACGCAATAGAGTTTTAAGTATGGAGAAAAGTGATCAATTGGGGTAGTAAGCTACAGAGATGAGAAAGTGGTGGCAGCTGTGACCACAATGAAAGTGATTTGCAGTAGGGTTGATGGCAATAATAGCAACAACTGTTTCTTATTCCAACCAGTGCCAGGCAGCAAATTGCAGACACTCAGACAATGGAAAGTGTTAAAAAGATAAAAGATAGAGCAGCTTGGCACTTGAGTAGATAACTGGATGCTGGGGAGAAGCAGCCAGTTGCAACCTGATACGTATCCCCTAAAAGGTTTCAGTGTGTCATCTGTGGGCATGCCAATCACTGGCATTCAGAAGCCTTGAAGATACACAACAGTGCAGTGAAAGACAAAGTGGTACTTAGTAATGGGAACCTGAGTTTGGAAATGAGACTCAGTTACTTTACTAGCTTTGTCTCTTTAGGCCAACCTCTTGAGCCTCGGTTTCCAAATCTGTAAATTAAGATCAATTTATATGCTTCCTAGGTTTATTATAAATATGAAAGGAAACCACATATTTATAGTACAAAGCAGAAAGCAAATAATAAATACTTAAAAACTGTATTGTGTCATTTAGCTCTGGGCTCCCTGCCATTTATTAAAAGTATTGATTTTCTTATAGAAAATACTTTGGAAACTCTGACAATAAATTACTGTTAATAAGTGTTAATTACAAGTTATGTTGGACGTGTACAATGTAAATTATTATTTAAACAAGAACTGCAGAAATTTATTTATCCATTCAGTATCTGGTGGCAGGTGTTCAATGTGAGTAATTTCGAAGTAATTGTAGGTTATCTTCTCATATTTATAATATATTTTGGTCATTTGGCATAAAAAACCCTATAAACGTGACCTCTTCCATATTTGCTCAGAAAAAAGTCAACATAATGAATTAAATGTCTGTTTTGGACAGATAGTGCTATAAATAGCTACAGATTACTGCCACTTGAAGGATTTTTTTTTTTTTTTTGGTCTGATTTCAGGATTTTTTTGTTTGTCTCTAATCTTTGCTTCTCACTTATCATCACGTACTATTGAGTCTATGCCCCCAAAATGCAACTCAATAAAACTCCAAAGCACACACAAGCATCCCCCTGACACACACATGCTCACTCACAGTGTCACCCAATAACAGTTACTGATTAGAAAAATCATAACCAAAAAAAGAAAAGAAAAGAACAGAAAATCATAACCACTAAACTTGTTTAGATATTTGGCAAAATACAAGTTCACAGGGTTTGATGAACAGAAGTACGAAGACATTTTTAGGAAGTTATACATGATGTGGAGAATCAGGATATTTGTTTGATTTCTTACAAGACATATTTTTTCCTTATCTGTGGTTTCTTAGCTGTGTTCCAGAGAAGAAAATATGTCAGATGAAAAACCCTCAGACAAGTGAATTATACCTATCTGTATAAAAATAATTTGGTTGTCTAAAAAATAAATTATTTGTTTATTAAAGCAAAAATTTTTCCTTTTGTATTTGTAGAAAAAGCTAAATAATTCTGCTCAAATTTTCTTGCATCAGCTTGTAGATGTTTTTCCAGGTGCTTTTTGGGGGAAAAGCAATTGGCAAAAAATGTATAGCATGTGATCAACCAGACAGTTTGAGAATTTATGTGATTCTTCACAGTAGGTCAGTTGACTGTGTCAAATTGAATAGAACAAAAGATAAATCTTCGAAATTGTCTATAGGGTGCACATAGATTACATAATATTCTGCAAAGCTTTTAGAGTTTCCATCTGCTGCTTAGAAGGTTCCTTGACCTTAGGATTTGGCAGCCACTATGAATACATTTGTATCACATCCATATTACGTCACGGAAACTGAACCTGGGTAGACCAGGTTAGGGTCTTCGACGTTCTTAGACACATTCCTTGCATCCTGAGTAATGTAGTACAAATCTGTTGTTTCTAAAACGCCAATCTGATCATGTCCTTCTCTTTCTTAAAATCTTATAAAGATGAGGCATGGTAGGGGAGTTCCTTCATTATCGGGCTCAGACAATCATCTAGATCCATTTCTTGCTGCAGCTGCCCTCTACATCCGCCTTACACAAATCACACAAACACTTTACTCTTCAGTTACATCAAAGGGCCTAGAGTCCCTGAACACTGAGCATTATGTCTCAGTGTTTTCAAACATGTAGTTTCTTATTCCTAGAAACTCTTTTGTTCTTCAACCTCTTTCCTTTCTCACCTTCTTATGCTCCACCCTTCATTTGCCCCTGCCCCTTCTACCTGCAAGCGACATTCTTTGTCTTTTGAGTCTTATCTGGAATGTCATCTCATCTAAAAAGGCTTTCTAATCCATTCCCAACTGCTAAGTGGATTCAGTGATTCTCCTATGTTCTGTAATTTCTTATGCTTCACTTCATCATAACACCTAGAACAATTCAATATAACCCCACTGATCTCCATTGATTTTTTTTTTCTCTATTAAACTGTGAGTGAGCTGCAGCCAAGGACCAAATTTCAGTGTTTTTATGTCCCTAACACAGTATATGCAATATAGTGAATGTTAGTAAATGTCTGTTGGTTGAGGGAGTTAATCAAGAAGAGATTTTTTGTTAAATGCAGTATTGAGGAGGGAACATATTGCATGGAGCAATGCGTGTGGTGCATGAACAATTAATCTTATAACACTGAAAAAATAAAATAAACATATTTGGGGGAAAAATAAATAAAAATAGGAAGAAAATAAAGAATGGGAAGAATTCTCATAGAAACTTCTAAATTACTAAAAAAAAATAAATGCAGTTGAAGATTTCTTTCATTTCTTCCTTCTTATGCCTAACCCAATCAGATTTTCAAAAATTGAAAATTTTTGAATTCAAGTTCAAATTCAAATTTAAATTCAAATTCAAATTCAAATTCAAAAACAGAGTAACATTTATTCATTCAGAATGGCTCGTGGTCATTTTCTAAAACTTCATATTCTCTTTCTCCTTTTAACATGTTCTCATTTTATTAATTACAAAAGAATTTGAAAGATAGTGTTCTCTTTCCTCTAGAGTGGGTTAAATGCTTACAATTCTGGGAAAACATAAATTATATCTGCAGGAGTGGCCAAAAGGAGCAGTGAGGAATGAAAAATATAATCATGTTAACCTCACAGCCAAAGGTAGGGCCAGATAAAGTAGTACCTGTGTGTGTTACAAATACCCTTGGAGTTATTAGCCTAAGTGAGAAAATAAAAAGATTCTTTGGAAAGGATGATTTTGACCCACATCTGAAGAAGAAAATAGTTGTGGATAGGAGAAGAATAATGATGCTTCCTAGGGTAAGGAAATAAGCAAAGATTCTAAAAAGCTGAAGAAAGATGGTACAGAATGTGATGAAATTAGTTGTATGATGAAGGGTGTTGAAAATATCTGATCTTTTACATTCTATTTCCATTCTTATAAAACTCACTACTATTCATCATATACACAATGCATATTTCACTAGATTATCCATACTCAAGCTATTAGTCACTCAGCGTCCTAAAAAGCTTTTGGCATGGCAGTAGTTTTGTATATAGCTTAATGATGAACACTTATTCTAAAATGAAAGCATAAAAAAGGAAGAACAAATATCATATATTAATTTGTTTTTATCTTGGAGCAAAATAAATTTATGTAACTCTCAAGTCCAGAATACTAATGGAAGTTGAACAATATCCAGAATATCTTTGATACAACAGGCATAAGATGTGCAAAAGCTCTCACATTTATATCTCCTACCTCCCATACCGCCAAATCACAATCTTTTTGAAAATTAAGAGGTTTGAATGTCTGGATTCTGGAGCAGTTCCACTGTATGTATTCTTAGAAGTGTGAAAAGTCTCCTTAACTCATAAATTCTGGTGGTTCACTCCACCATAACAATAAACTGCCTGCGAGATTTTTGCTTCTATATCTGATCAGACTGGTTTTGAGTGGCTGCTTTCCAGAAATTCCCTGCTAGAACAGGATCGCCTCACACTCAAGTCTGGACACAGAACCACTAGACCCAAAGTTGCTCAAGAGAAATAGTTAATTTGGTATAAGTGAAGACAGATGAGATTGAGCAGTATCTTCTATGTTAAGAAAAGAATGTGACTAGAGAGAGGCAGGAAAATGCTGTAAAACCCAAATGATATCATGAGCCACTCCACATGTGAAGAAGTAGAAGGGTAGACCGTGGAGCACAGAGTGGAAATCTCCCAGGAGAGAAAAATCTGGGATTAAGTGAATATCAGTGACGGCCCTGAAAGGAAAACGAAGTCCCAGAACAGAATCCCCCAGAAGCAGAGAGGAAGTCACTCCTATAAAAAGCACTTTGCTAGAGTCATTTAGGTATTTGTCTGTATCCTCTAATAGACCAAGACTCATGATGGGAGGAAGAGTGTCCATTTTGCTCATTTTTGTGCCTTCAATACTTAGCACAGCACCCAGCATATGGACACTGTTTAGTAAATATTAAGTGAATCCATGGGTGAATGAAGGATTGATTCACTTTAGCCTGGAAGTCTACTATGGGTGGGCTCTATGATAAAAAATTATAATGACAATTATAATAACAAATAAATTCTCATGCATTGTTATTGCCAAGCATTATGTTAAGCACATTAAGTGCATTATCTGACTTGCTGTCACAACTCTAAGTTCAAGACTACTAACATTCCCCATGTTACAGACAAGAAAATTGAGATCTAAAGAGTTAAGACAAATTCCCTATATCCCACAGCTTAATAAATTTGGAACCTGGGGGGGATCCAGGTGGCTCAGTCAGTTAAGTGTCTGACTCTTGGTTCCGGCTCAGGTCATGATTTCATGGTTTGTGGGATCAAGCCCCAAGTCGACTCTGTACTCAGCAGGGAGTCTGCTTGAAGATTCTTTCCCTCTGTCCCTCCCTCTGTGCATATGAACTCTCTCTCTCTCTCTCTCTCTCTCTCTCTCTCAAATAAATAAATAAATCTTTAAAAAAAATTGGAAATGTGTTTTGTTTGACATTCATATAATTTCAGAGACTGAGCTCAATCTTAGTTTAATACTAATAGCTTCTGGCAATTTCTTGATATTCTTAGGATATACTGATAAAGTAAAACAATTATTTGTTGAGAACTTACTAAGCTTGAATAGCTGTGCACAAAATGTTATTTCAGTGACAATAACTGCCTTTCCTCATTTATTTAGATTTACTATTGTACAGTTAGTAACTGTTGTCATAAACCTGGCTACAAGATCATAAGTATGAAAATAAAAACAGTTCACAATAGTAGAAACTAAAGTATAAACTTTTATTCATTAAAATGTAATTCAAGATTAAACTTACAAATTGCCAATTCTTTTTACTAATGAAGGGAAGACACCAAGTGGAGACCATTTGATGACTAGGTCCTAAGCAGCACTCCAGTGGTATGTGTAAAATGAGTGTATTAAAGTGGTCGAATTTCAGCCAAATCTCACTGCAAAGTAAGAACAGCTACAGTCCCTACGCCACCATTCATCCTGGTGTCAGAAAGATGGCATGAGAGCAGGCACCAGGGTAGGTCTCAGCAGGAGCACCTCCCAGCCCAGCTCAGGGCTGGTTCTTTCAATGTTGTGGTCTGAAGGGAAGTGCAGGGTAAGGGCTCATCTACCACCTGTTACTGGACACAGTAAGTGATAGCGAGAGCCTTAGGGATTCTGATTACTAACTCTCTTTGGTAGGAAGTATTGTGAACAGAACTTTTTTGTTGTCTTTACAAAGAGATCTGTTCTGTCGATTCTTATTGAAATATACAGAAGAGCTTGGGTATCAGGATTTCGAAGAAACAGAATCTTCAGAGCTGGATAAAATAAATACAGGAATGAAGATGAAACAACAGAGGAAAGACATCTCCAAAAGCAAATCGTATTCTAATTCTGGAGTTTTAGGCAACCAGAATGTTAGTGGCTATGTAATAACGCAGCCTCTAGCCACGTGTAGCCCTTGAAAACCTGAGATGTGGCTTGCTTGAATTGAGATGAATTTTAAGTGAAAAATACACACTGGGTTCTGAAGACAGAGTGAAAAAAGAAAAAGGAAAGTATTCATGAAAATTTTTTCTTGATTATGTGTTGAAATAATATTTTAGATATATTTGGTTAAATAAAATGTTATTAAAATTAATGTCACCTGGTTCTTTTTAACTTTTAATGTGACTGCTGTAAATTTTAAATTTACATACATGGCTTTTATTTGCAGCTTACTTTACATGTCCATTAGATAGCACCAGTTTATAAGATAGTTATATAGGATGGTTATATAGGTTATGTATAGGATGATGTATTACTTTCATTTAATCTTACTTCAGCAGAATCGTGAATCCTTTTTAATCTCTAAGTTTTGATTTAGGAAGTCTTTAAATCTTTAAATGAATTACAAATAGTGTTATCAATCCTCAAAAAAAAATCTACTTCTTAGGGGTACCTGGATGTCCAGTTGGTTAAGATTAACTCTTGATCTCAGCTCAGATCTTGATCTTAAGATTTTGAGTTCAAGTCCTGTTTTGGGCTCCTCACTGGGCGTGCAGCCCATAAAAAAAAAAGTCTTTAAATTTCATAATGTTACATAAGAAGGTTTCTCTTGTATTTTACTATTTTTTTACTCAATGTAACTTTATAAAAACTGAACTCCACAATGTAAACTTGTTAATATCCAGTGTGAAAAAGCTGGAGAAAGAACAATAGTCCTTAATACCAGCAGCTCTTTGTTTTTTGTGAAAAGAGAGATCTGATGGAACCAAGATAGAGGTGAAAGTATAGAAGTCTATGAAACAAATTATTGGTCCCTTGCCATTGCTATAATTTTCTCATAAGGTTCATTTTATCTGAGAAGGTATATGATGTCTACATAAGTCAACATGAAATACAGGTTTTGGAGGAATATTTGCATATGATATATGCTTAGCCTGAAAATGAAAACATGGACCACATATTACCAAGATTTTTTAAATTAAAATGACGTTATTATAACTTCTAGAGGACTTAATTTTTTTAATTTTTTGTATATCAATCTGGGCCTCTGGTGGCAGTAGAATTTTTCCTAGATAGCTTAAATAAAGAGATTCAATGTAGGCAAGGTTAAGAACAAAACAAAACAAAGAACAAATAGCAGCAGCAATATGTCATTACTGCCACCAAGGCTAAGGGAATAAGATTGCCAAAGAGTTTGACCAGAGTGCAAAAAGAGCTCGAGCCATGAAGAAGGGCATCCTCCAAGCTACCTGTGGTCAGAAATGCAGTGCCACTCAGGGAAGCAGTGGGAAGAAGTATCCTGAACCCTCTCTCTTTCCACTTGACAATCTACAATATTGGTTGAGCCCAACTGGAAGCTCACCACCTTCATGCTCAGGCACTCAAGAGAAAATTGGAGAATGAGTGGCAGACATGTATAGAATAGAGAATAATTATTGTATTTATAAAACACTTTCTATGCAAGATGATTTTGTATGAGGTCTAAAGCAGGGTGAGTAGGTATAGTGACCAATAGGAAAAATTAAGTGGCATGATAAATCCTAACAAAAAAGTGATTAATTAAATAAGAACACTACATCAGATTGAAGAGCTTGAATGTGGGATAAGTTGGGCAATGGCAGTGGAAATCTGAGAGAGTCATAATGTTATAGAAGGATAAAAGAATAAGTGTTAGATATGGAGAGATTTCCATACATAAGTTTCTCTTTTGATTAATTTATGAATATAAATTATAATTTATTGCAATGAATCAGAATTAAAATAAAAGGTAATGAAGACTAATAATATACCTCAACAATGGGAAATTAATAATTTGAGAGAAACTGACAAAAGGTGAAAATTTAATAATTAGGGAGCCCTATTTTCAACTTCTGAGATTGGACATCTATTTTGATCATATTAATGATTTGCAGTAAGTTAAAACTGGAAAAAATGTTAAGTCCCAAGTATAAAATTACATAAATAATTTATTACTTTATCACATACAAATACTGTATAGAATCAATTTTACAGATGAATAAAATAGATTCAAAAAACAGAAATATGTACATAAAACTGTGTTTAGTACTAGTCTCTAAACATTTTTTATGTTGTGAGTGACCAGACCTTAACTTGAGAATGGCCCTCCTCCCCTATTCCCTCACAATGAGCCAATGACTGTCTTCAGAAAACCTTTCCCCACTACCCTCTTACCTTAGACCATTCTTACTCTCAGGTGAGGTAAGTCCAGCATCTTAGAATAATATGTGCCATAAATTGTTGAACTAAAAGGAATACTTAGAGAAGTGAATGGATAACATACTGTTTCTACCAGTGTTCGTTTGAAATATTGTAATCAGTTATAGGTCCTGACAGTGCTATAATTCTATATCATTGAGTAAGGGGATATATATACCATTTTGATATAAGACAGAAAGGTGAGGGAGATAACATTCTATTTGGAAAGATCTTGTTCTCACTTAGCTTAGATGCTCACAGTTATACTTTCTGGCAAGGCCACCCTCTTCATCAACGTTCTTTTGAGTGCGGGGCAAGTATCCCCTCGGACCCCACAGTATCATCACATTAAGCACAAGGAGATTATTTTAACTTGGGTAATTTCAGTACATTTACTGGTAACACCTAGTCACATATAGAAAACCTCAGTCATGCTGTGTGGGATATCCGGTTTAAAGCAAAATCAGACTTCTGATGTGCCAGCCAACTTTGAAATATAACCCTGAATACTGGGACAATTGACCAACCGGATAAAATTATTTAAGATAAGAATTCTTGCAATTTCTGATAGTCTTTAAGAAAATCATCAATTCATAGTTATAGCCATATTATCTGGTTATATTTTTCTACTCAATGTTCCCCATATCTACCTAGTCCTAAAACATTCTAGGAATATATAACCTATATCCCCCAAAATAAATTCATAAACTTGGACCAAGCATCTTAGGATTCTTATTCAGTAAGTCTAATGCAGAGTCCAAGACTATGTACTTCCACGAAATTCACTTGCCCCCACCACAAGGGCTAGAATGATCAGGTAAGTTTGAGGAAAACAATTTCAATTGAGCAACAATTGGAAATATTTGAATCATACTATTTTAAAGATACACTCTGAAACACTTAATTTTGCTATTTATTAAATAAAATTAATTGTTTTCATAAATAAAATTTATGAGATATATTTTACACATGCTGGAGAAAGATTATATGCATACCAATTTCTATTTTCAATATAAAATTTTGTATGTTTCAATTAGACAAAATTCTTGATTTAGCATTTTTGTGTTTATAAGCAGCCATTCTTTTTTTTTTTAAAGATTTTATTTATTTGACAGAGAGAAACACAGCAAGAGAGGGAACACAAGCAGAGGGAATGGTAGCGGGAGAAGCAGGCTCCCTGCTGCGCAGAGAGCCCGATTCGGGGCTCCATCCCAGGACTCTGGGATCATGACCTGAGCCGAAGGCAGACGCTTAATGACTGAGCCACCCAGGCGCCCCTATAAGCAACCATTCTTAAAAGAACTTTTAATGCTTTTTTTCTTGCATTTCATGGAAAAACCCCAAGTATCTAAATCATCCAGAATAGCTACAATTTATTGACCATGTACTAGACGTAAGATAGTCTTTACACATAATTGTTTTGATTCATCATTAAAAAGTACGCATTGTTGTGCTTATTTTTACAAATGGGAAAACAAGTTTCAAAAATTCAAGTAACATGTCCAAAATCCCACAGTTAATAAAGAATATTAGTCTAAACAGACACTTCCTGGATATCACAAAAACATTGTTTCCTGGGGAAAAGTACTGTAACAAATTAATTTACATGCCAAACCAAATCAATAAGAAATTTTTCCTCTGCGCATTTCTGTGGGCATTCATTTTCATTACCTAACCATAATAAATTTTATATTTAATTCAGTTACATAAATACATAGGTCATATTTAGAAATATGACACCTTAGATAGCTTTTTTAAAAAATTCAGTCTTCGGTGAAGAAGAAATACTGGTAATATCACAGATTGTGAATGGCTATTAAGATATACACACCAAAGAGAAAGATATATATTTAAAATTATTCTTTTCAAAAAAATTTTTTAAATTCAATTTAGTTAACTTATAGTATATTATTAGTTTTAGGGTTAGAATTTAGCGATTCATCAGTTGCATGTAACACCTAGTGCTCATTACATTAAGTGCCCTCCTTAATGCCCATCCCAACACCACCATTCCCCTCCCTGCAATATGACCTCCCCTCCAGCATACCTCAGGTTTTTCCTGTAGCTAAAAGTCTCTAATGGTTCCCTCTTTTATCTTATTTTATTTTTTCTTCCTTTCCCCTATGTTCATCTGTTTTGTTTCTTAAATTTCACATTTGAGTGAAATCATATGGTATTTGTTTTTCTTGGTCGACTTACTTTGCTTAGCATAATACCCACTAGGTCCATCCACATCGTTGCAAATGGCAAGATTTCATACCTTTTGATGGCTGAATAATATTCCCGTGTGTGTGTGTGTGTGTGTGTGTGTGTGTGTGTGTACACACATCACGTCTTCTTTATCCATTTGTCTGTCAATGGACATCTGGGCTCTTTCCATAGTTTGGCTATTGTGGACTTGGCTGCTATAAACACTGGGATGCAGGTGCCCCTTCGAGTCACTGTTTGTATTCTTTGGATAAAAGCCTAGTAGTGCAATTACTGGGTCATAGGGTAGTTCTATTTTTAACTTTTTGAGGAAACGCCATACTGTTTTCCAGAGCAGCTGCACCAGTTTGCATTCCCACTAACTAGTGTAAGAGGGTTCCCCTTTCTCCACTTCCTTGCCAACAACTGTTGTTACCTAAATTGTTGATTTTAACCATTCTGACCAGTGTTAGGTGGTATCTCATTGTGGATTTGATTTGTATTTCCTTGATGCAAATGATGTTGAGCATTTTTTCATGTGTCTGTTAGCCATTTATATGTCTTCTTTGGAGAAATATCTGTTTATGTCTATCCTCAGGTTCATAACCAAATCAATGAATTCGCAATCATCTATCAAAATGTTTAGAAATTCAGGGAAGGAATCATACTGTTTAAATTGCCTCAGTTTTTTTTATTAACATATAATGTATTATTTGCCCCAGGGTACATGTCTGTGAATCATCAGGCTTACACATTTCACAGCACTTACCATAGCATATACCCTCCCCAATGTCCATAACCCAGCCTCCCTATTCTTACTCCCCCTACACCCCCAATCCACCCTCAGTTTGTTTCGTGAGTTTAGGAGTCTCTTATGGAAGGAAATGAAACAAGATGGGATCAGGAAGGAGACAAACCATAAATTGTCTCAATTTTTTAAAAATTGCCAGGATTTTCAGATTTTGCTTCTGTTAGCTACATAACCATTCATTTTACAACAAAGTAAACAGAAAAATAGTTTTTTTTATTAACATATAATGTTTTATTTGTTTTGGGGGTACAGGTCTGTGATTCACAGTCTTAATAAACTTTTAACTTGTCAGCAAAATACTTCTAAAAACATAGACACACATGGGATGTGCAGAGGGAGAGAAGATGACAAGATCTGGTCATTGCGTACATATTGAAGCAGAGTTATTTGATTTTAAAATGGTTCTAGGTGTGCCTGGGCGGCTCAAGTGGCTAAATGTCTGACTCTTGATTTCAGCTCAGGTCATGTTCTCAGCATTGTGAGATCAAGCCCCACATAGGACTCTGTGCTGAACATGGAGCCTGCTTGGGATTCTTTCTCTCCCTCTTCCTCTGCCCCTCCCCTCTGCTCTCTCTATCTAAAATAAATAAATAAACCTTTTTAAAAAATGGTTCTTGCAACTTACCAACTGAATTGTTCTATTATTAGTTTGGAAGATCTTTCTTGTGGAAGATCTTTCCTTGGGACTAATCACTGGGAAAACTTCTGGTTAATTATACAGAAAGTATTAAAGAAAGCTAGTCCCCCTAACTTTTGTAGTTCTGTTCTATTCTATTCTATTCTATTCTATTCTATTCTGTTTATTCTATTCAGTTTTACTCTATTCCACTTATTTTATTCCCAATAAAACATATGAAACATAGAGAATTCATTTGGGGATTGATTTTTGCTACCTTACAAAGTCAACTTTGCTTTCTTATTTTTATTCAGTATAATTTAAATTGCTAGATAAATCATGACCATAAGGTAAGTCTGTACTCTATATAAGACTAAAGAATTTTAGGGAAGGAGTAGACCTTAGCATTAAGTTAGTCCAATCCCTTCACTTTTAATCATTGGAAAAACTGAGAGATTGAGCATTAAACTACTCACTCAAGACCATGGTACTGTTGTTCAAAACATTAAGCACTAATTCCATTTTCTTTCCAACCCAAACATCTCTTAATGTGATGTGAAGGTACTCAGACCAAGAATGAACTGAAAGTTTAAAATCACAGTCTTTTCTATATGAATGATTTTGATATTGTGTAAGAGACTGTACTGGTTGAATAATGTCTCCCAGAATTTATGTCCACCCAGAACCTCACAATGTGAACTTATTTGGAAATAAGGTCTTTGCGGATATAATTAGTTAAATTTAAAAAGGTCATTCTGAATATAGGATAGATCCTACATCCTAAGATTGTTATGAGGAGGACTGTCCTTATAAGTGAACACACAGAAACCTAGAGATACAGAAGAAAGAAGGCTATGAAGATGGGGGCAGATTTGTGGGCAATGCTGCCACGAGTCAAGGAAAGCCTGGGGCCATGAGGAGTGGGATGAGGCAAGGAAGGATTTTTCCAAGAGTCTTCATAAGGAGCATAGACCTGTTGACATTTTGATTTCATATCTCTAGTCTCCAGAACTCTGAGAGTATCAATTTGTTATTTTAAGCCACTTTGTTATGACAGCATTAGAAAAGCAATATAGGATATCACATATAGTAATATTTAAATGTGGTAGGTAATGCCAGAAATTCTGTTCACTGAATGTATTTTCATTTCATGTGGATATTTTTATTGTGATATTATGTATATGTACACACACACACACACACACACACACATATTCTCTCTTTTACTGTAGTCTTTGGATTGGAATTTTAAAGACGTCAATACATAAAGACTGCTAAAATGACCCTTCTTCAAAATAAACTATAACTTATTATTTACAGTGAAATATTTCTAGAATCATTTTTCCATTATATCTATGCAGCTTACTCTCTTAAAAAAGGAATAACAGCCAGATATTAGTTGGTAAGCATCACAGATCCATAGATGATAGCACATTGAGAACTGTTGGGGACATTTCACTAACTTAAAGAAAAAACTCTTAATGTCAGACTTGCAAAAACTTAACATAAGAAGCCACAAAATAAAGCCTGTAGTACTGATTTTCTACATTGCTATAATAACTCTTAATTGTATGTATATTTATATTTGATCTATTATAGCTATAACCTCTGTTTTATTGTTATTTAGGGGCAAATAGACAAATACTGGTGTTTTTCCACAACGTTACTTCTGTGCTAAGGTATTTCTAAAGAACATTTATAAATTATTACTTCATGAGAGAGCGTCTTCATAAGTCTCATTGTTGTTCATACTTGAGCAGGCACCCAAAAAGCAGATTCACTCTATTTTTTTTTTAAGATTTTATTTATTTATTTTAGAGAGATAGAGAGAGCAAGAGAAGAAAGAAGGTCAGAGAGAGAAGCAGACTCCCTGCAGAGCTGGGAGCCCGATGCAGGACTCGATCTCGGAACTCCAGGATCATGGCCTGAGCTAAAGGCAATGGCCTAACCAACTGAGCCACCCAGGCGCCCTGTACATTCATTTTAAACTTGGGTGATTCTTGAGGCGCCTGGGTGGCTCAGTGGGTTAAAGCCTCTGCCTTCGGTTTGGGTCATGATCTCGGGGTCATGGGATCGAGCCCCACATGGGGCTCTCTGCTCACCGGGGACCCTGCTTCCCCCTCTCTCTCTGCCTGCCTCTCTGCCTACTTGTGATCTCTCTGTGTCAAATAAATAAGTAAATAATCTTTAAAAAAACAACAACTGTTAAAACCAAAACAAACTTGGGTGGTGGTTCCTCTTATAAGTCTGCGTTAGAGTCCAGAACTAAAGTTGTATCTCAATTACCTTCCAAGTAGAAAATTTAATCTAACACCTTCTACATCAAAAAACAAGAAGACTATTATAAAGAGATAATAGAATAAAACAAAATGTTAAAATGAAACTTCATGGAAACAAAAACATAGTAGTTAATTTAAAGCTATATTGAAGGGAAAAATGATAAGCTTCATAAAAAATAAAATATCAAAGTCATGAAGTAAAGGTGGATTCATAGATGTACTACTGAGTCAGAAACTCAATACAAAATTGCCTTTAGGTATGCATGTATGTAGAAGAGAAGGAGAGAAAAAGAGAGAGACAGAATTTTTCTAAGGAAAATATCTACTAAAAAAAAACCACCTCTGGAAAAAAATATTTGCAATTATCTATCTGACAAAAGATTGTATTTAAAATATATAAAGAATTTTTACAAATTAAAAAGTGAGTAATCATTTAGAAACTAAGAAATAACTTGAAAAAATTCACTTTATAAAAGAAGAAATGTGCCAATAAACTCTTGAAACTATGGTCAATATTATTGGCATTAGGGAAAGGCAAATTTAAGCCCCGTGAGAGATCATTCAACACCCATCAAATGCCTGACATTCAAAAAGACTGACTTTAAATAGTGGTTGATGGGAGTAAAACCTCGTACAATACATTGTTGTTGGGAGTAAAACCTGGTACAATATTTCATACATTGTTGGTGGGAGTAAAACCTGGAACAATATTTTGGAGATTTGTAAGACAATTTCTTATTTAGTTAAGCGTACATCTATGTTATAATCCAGCTACTCCACTCATAGGTATCAGTCTAAGAGAAATAAAAATATAAATCCACAAAAGACTAAAACAAAAATGTTCCTAACAGATTTAGTCATCATAGTAAAAAACTATAAACTTCTATGTGCCCATTAAGTGGAAGAAGGGTGAGTAAATCAAAAGGTAGTCACACAATGAAAGACTGCTCAGTAGCGAAATGGAATGCCTTACTAATGTATGAATCAACATGGGTGACTCTTACAAACAATATGCTGAGTGAAAGAAACTTGACCCAGAAGAATACAGTCTGTATGATTCCATTTATATGAACTTCTGGAATTGGCAAAAGTAATCTATGTTAATAGATGTAAGAAAGAGGCATAAGAATTTTTGATATATATTTTGGGTGACATTTAAATTATTGAATACTAAAGAACTGCACATTTTAAACCATCCAAATAATACTTTAATAAAACGAGTTAATTATAATAATGTTTAAAAATAAAAAGAATACATACAAAATGAATCAATTATAAAAAATATAAAGAAAATTCATTGATCATATCTTCAAAGAAAAGACTTGAGATATAGACTAATAAACTTTCTTATATTTACTTTTATTATTTTAAATATTATTATTTTAATATTATTATTAAATATAATTAAATATAAATATATTAATATATAATAATAAATATAAATACTTATATTTATTATATATAATATAATAATATATTATACATAAATAATAATAAAATATAAATATATTAATATATAATAATATTAAATATTATTATTATTTTAAATATTAAATATATTTATATATATTACTTAACTGCATTAAGGAAAAAATTAAGGAGAAGATTTTCTCTTTGAGTTAACCTAATTATTTAACCTGTAAAGTGAAAAGTTTCTTCAGCACTCAACAACAACCAAATGGTATTTCACAAGATAAAGAGAATGTCAGGCTGGCTGCCAATTTTTGGTCCATATTAAATGAAAAAAGAAACTGGAGTCATACCAATAAAACTTTAGCAGTAATATGTCTTATATTCTACATTCAGCCAAGTTGTAATTCCTATATGAAAGCAATGCAAAGATAATCTCAGATGTGTTTGAACTCAGAATATACTCCATTCAGATATTAAAAAAAAAAAACAACTCTCAAGAATGTTCTTTAGAACATTTTTTTTCCTTCCAAACAGGTAGCAATAACAAAGAAAGAGTTGTTGAGTCTTTTCTCCACGTGGAATGACTGAGGCAGGGTGGAGTTTGGGGGTGGAGGAATACTGTTTTCCAAAAGGAGGGTAAATTAGTATGGTGTCATTCTTTTTTTTTTTTTTTAATTAATTTTTATTAACATATAATGTATTATTTGCCCCAGGGTACATGTCTGTGAATCTTCGGGCTTACACATTTCACAGCACTTAACAGCACATACCATCCCCAATGTTCACAACCCAGCCACCCTATCCCTACCCCCGCCCCCTCGGCCACCCTTAGTTCATTTCTTGAGTCTAGGAGTCTCTT
>CM053607.1:30010299-30126580 GCA_028646535.1 Procyon lotor | reverse complement strand
TGACTGACTTATTTCGCTTAGCATAATACCCTCCAGTTCCATCCACATCGTTGCAAACGGCCAGATTTTGTTTCTCGTGATGGCTGCATAGTATTCCATTGCATATATATCATGTTAGACACAGATTTTTAGATGGTTTGCAACATTGTTCAAGAGTATGTCTTAGAGGCAAATAATTGATCTGTGCTGGGAGTAGAGCTTTTAATCGTAGGATTAGTAATATTATAATGAGACATATACCAAGAAAATTAATCTTTGCACACTCTGGATCATCTTTAAATCATCTCCGTGGATTACTTTGTAGATCTCCATATATGTTTTTCTCCTTCCCTGAAGCTGGTAAAGTAAGAAGAATTTGGAACCTTCTTCCATTTAGGTGGAGATGCTACCCACATGCGTAACACTGTCTATGGAAAAGTGTCCTTAGAAATACTGTTTCTGTTACTGTTACAAGCAATAGACTTAAAACATAACATTTATTGTTAACAACAAACCTGAGATGTGTGATCTTAAGAAGGTCAGTGATTCCATGGTATTCTCAAGGGTTCAGTTTCTTTCTCTCTTTTCACTCCACTATTCTTAAATGTTGGCTTATTGTCCTCATGATTATTGCCTCACAGAGGGAAAAAATGGCTCCTTTAGCTCCAGACAGAAATTTCATATTCAAAATTTTAAAAAATGGAGAAGGAACTCTTCTACCATGTTATTATCTTTTGTAAGGTAGCAAAAACCTTCTTAAAAGCTCCCCAGTAGCCATCTTCTTGGTCATACATGGTCATCCTTATTCCCAAGGAGGTTAGGAAAGACATTACCTGACTTTTCAGTCTCTACTGTGAATTGTTAATGGCTTTCTATTAGTGAACCAGTAGTTCAGCCTTACAAGACAAAACAGAAAACAGGTTAAGTCTTGGTAAAAGGTTGGAGAAGTTCACTGAAGAATGCTTCTAGAACAGAAGTAAGAAGGCTTTTTTTAAAAATATGTTTTTATGTATTCATTTGAGAAAGACAGAGTGAGCGAGAGCACAAGCAGTGGGGAGGGTCAGAGGGAGAAGGAGAAGCAGGTTCCTTGCTGAGCAGGGTGCCTTATGCGGTCATGGATCCCAGGACCCTGGGATCATGACCTGAGCTGAAGGCGGACACTTAACCATCCAGGTGTCCCGGAAATAAGTTTTTGCAGGTTACATATGGTCCAGCCTAACTTCCCAGTGTAGGTCTAACAAGTAATGGAATTCAAGATTTATTTAAGATTTTATTCATTCATTCATTTAATTCATTCATTCGTTCGTTCGTTCGTTCGTTTGTTTGAGAGAGAGATAGCAAGAGAGAGCTGGAGCCTGGGCCAGGCAGGGCAGGAGGGGGAGAAGCAGGCTCCCTGCTGAGCAGGAAGCCTGAGCTGAAGGCAGATGCTTAACCAACTGAACCACCCAAGTGCCCCAGAATTCAAGATTTTCTTAGTCCTTAAGGCTCACTTTTCTAAGGGACTGGAAAGGGTAGATTTTAGTGAGCTTGCTGTGAACTAGGGAATTTAAAATGCTCTCGCTTCCTTTTTTCCCTCTTTCTCCTCTAAATCTGGCCTCAGTATCTGCTTTCCAGTTGTAAAATTTATGTGTTTTTTTTTTTTTTTTTAAGTTGTTGGAGCAAAGGACAAAGAAAGTTGTCAGGGAAACAACACAATGTAGAGGGAAAAACAAGAATTTTGGAGACCCTGGATAAGGAATCAAGGTTTAATTTCTGGACATGCTTCTAATTATAAAATCTGGGACTCTTTCTTATCTTATTTAAGTCTTAGTTTCTGCATCTGTAAATGAGGAAGTGGCAATTGTGTTCAGGGCTATATTCTATTATTTCATCATGACTCTCTCACAAGTAGACAAAAGTATGATTAAGCTTAAAAGAAAGCTGGCTTATGGGGCACCTGGGTGGCTCAGTAGGTTAAAGCCTCTGCCTTCAGCTCAGGTCCTGATCTCAGGGTCCTGGGATCGAGCCCCACATCAGGCTCTCTGCTCAGCAAGAAGCCTGCTTCCCCCTCTCTCTCTGCCTGCCTCTCTGCCTACCTGGCACCTTTCTCTCTCTCTGTCAAATAGATAAATAAAATCTTTAAAAATAAAAAGGAAAGCTGGCTCGTTACTAACTAGAGTCATATTGATCATCATCGCTATGATCTTCAAGACCATCTTCATTGAGAATGAAGTGCCAGGCAATATGCAAAATACTTGCATGGATTATATCATATAATTCAAACCTTAGAATAACCAAAATGTTGAAAATTTTACTTTTTCCCCCATCTTTAGAGATTATACAGTTGAAACTAGAAGTGGTTACTTGCCCAGAGTTGCTTGGAAATTTACAAGTCCTGGAATTAAACAAAGTTATCACTGATTACAGAAGCTAACTATCCATTACACCATTGATGAGCAGAGAGAGATCTCAATGAGTTGTAAAATTAATGTAATTGTTTGGATTTTCAAATAAAACTTATTTATTAAAATGGTACCAAAATAAGAACATATAAGCTCTTGATATTTTACCAACATACTCGGGCCAGAATGATCCAACACCGGGACCTGTGTTCACTTTGAATGTTTGCAACCAGTCCACACAGGATCAAGGGATGCAAGGGCACTCAAGAACGACCATTTATAAGGTTGCCTAAATACTGATGAGTAAGACAGACTGATTTTTTTTTGGATATTTTTCTAATTCCAAATCCTGAGAGATGAACAGAACAGAAAAAAGAAAAAAGAAACAGAAAAAACAGAAAAAAGAAAAGAAAAGAAAACCGTGGCAGAACAACCTGTGATAAGATAAAGTAATTGAAGGATTTGTTATATTCCCCTTATGCACTAAGTAGATTAAAAAGTAGACCTGGTCAGAACAAAGCGATAGGCAACAAATCGAATAGAGCAGATACAACAGGAAGCTTGTAATAGCTTTAGGTTGAAAAAGAAACAGATTCTTTGCCAAAGCAAACGGCTGCCAATGCTACTTCTACACAAAATGGGTTGGCAATGAGCCTGCAGTGTGCTGTTTGGGGCCAGGCTCCCATGAGGGGATGGTGTGGAACTGCTACTTACATGCTCAGAAAGTAGAAAAGGCAAGCCTGGGTTTTTTCCCTTTTTCTTTTGTTGCTATAACTGAATAGGAAAATATTTTTATTTTCTGCACAAGGCTTGGAAGGGTGTTCCAGGCAGCTGTGCAGAGACATTTGCACCTGAACAAAAAAACCAACCCCAAAGAGAGAAGGGGTGCTGACGTGAATAAAAATTTTCCCTCTATTTAATGACAATTTGGTGAAAGAAAATATCTGTTTTCAGATACAGCATCTCCTGAAAAGCTTGGAAACCAGGTGGGCCCAGGAGTATACACCTGGAACCTAACAAGCAAAATAGGAAGCTAAACAATTTGTGAATAAAGGTTTTTCTTTCCTGTTTAAAGCAAGATTGGCAAATATTTGCGTTTTCCATGAAAAAAAAATGCATCCACTGAATGGCATTTCAAAACATACTGGATAGAATTACAAGTTTAAAAGCCATGTACACCCTTGTACACCATAAGAGCAGTTCATTTACAGCAAGAACCACAAATCTTTAATGAGTTTGAATTTGAGGATGAGAAAACAGAGAATAACAAATGGTGTCTCCATAAATATAACCATGGTGTAGAATCTGCCAATGCCAGGACTCCAGATGTGTGTCTAAGCAGTGACTTCTCTTGCCAAGGCTTACTGGAATTAGATGAGGGAGCTTTTGTCTTGAGTAGCAAAGAGATGGGCCATGAAAAATCAGCAAAGGAGGGGCACCTGGGTGGCTCAGTGGGTTAAAGCCTCTGTCTTCAGCTCAGGTCATGATCTCAGGGTCCTCGGATCGAGCCCTGCATCGGGTTCTCTGCTCAACAGAGAGCCTGCTTCCCCCTCTCTCTCTGCCTGCCTCTCAGCCTACTTGTGATCTCTCTCCCTCTGTCAAATAAATAAATAAAATCTTAAAAAAAAAATCAGCAGAGAAGATGGAAATGGACAGAAAAACATATAAGAAGGGTCATACTGAGCACTTTCTCCTCAACTTTTATCAATCTTCTGTTTGCTTACTTGGAATCCCCTAGTCGGAAAAAGAAATAAATGAGTCAAAAGCTCACTGTCCATCAATAGAGATAACAATAGTCATCTTTATAGAGACTGAGCTACTCCAGGCAGCACTGCATGTGAGAGAGGGGGGACAGGGCCGTGCTGGCGGCAATGGTGGCTACACCACATGCCGAGATCTTAAGGTAGACTTAGGCCACTAGAAGGATGATGCAATGTTGGTGATCCAAGGTGTAGTGACCTTAATAGGTATTTTCCTGAAATGGAAATCCTACAAACCAGGATTACGTAGATAATTTCCAGAGGTACTTAATTTTTTACAACCTGCATTGACATTTTCTAGTACTTGTATTTTACAACCCTATTGGGAAACTGAGGTGATTTCTTTTTCAAAAAACTAAACCCCTACATTTTAAAACAACTCTGAGTTCATTAGTTTTTTCCAACTATTAAAACAGATTATTTATTTGGTGGAAATGACCCTATGTCTCCTTTTTACTGGAATGTCTCAGTTTGGAGAACCCAAATTGGAGCCAGTCTTTTGTATATATTAGACAGGTAATCACCCAAAGGGTATGATTTGAGCAATGCCAGAAGACTCCCTAAATAAAAATGCTACCTTCTGTATTGCCTGAGTGTCCACTATGTACTGAGTGATTCAATGACTTCCATATTTCCACCTCTAAATGTCTTCGGTTACAGAGAAATTACTATTCCTGAGATAGGTAGAACCTTGGCATAAAAGAAGTTAGCCAGTTGTTTTGCTCCCTACCTTATCAATACAGAAACAGACAGCTTTTTCCCACAACTCCAGCAGGCAAAATCATTTTTGTCTTTCAAAATCCAGTTCAGGGATGTGACTTCAGCATTTCTACCTCAAGGGAAATCAATTGTTCCTTTTTCTTGGCCACCACAGATTTTATACTCACCATCGTCACAATGTCTATCCACATGTTCTATAATTTGTTGTTTACTTGTGTCTGTTATTCCTATTGGACTATGACTTCCTACAGGCTAATGTGTGAAACTGGATGTTACTCTTATTTATCTTTATATCCCCAAAATCTACTGTAGCACTTTAATATCTAGCAGTGTTTTCTAAAAAATTAATGATGTAAGAAATGCTAAACACAGGTTAATTTCTACTTTACTCTCTTGTCCAGGGTATAAATCATTCTTACATCTACCCTTGTGTGAGATCAGTCAAAACGGTTGACTTGTTTACTCCACATATATTTACTGAGCAAAATTCAAGAAAACACATCCTCCAGATATTAGATAATCAGAATACAGTTGTGTACCAAAAGAGGAGGGTTGAATTAGTTTACCTGGGAACTACTCATTAAGTTACCTGAGATCTGGGGTGCCTGGGTGGCTCAGTGGGTTAAAGCCTCTGACTTCAGCTCCGGTCATGGTCTCAGGGTCCTGGGATCGAGCCCCACTTTGGGCTCTCTGCTCAGCGGGAGCCTGGTTCCCCCTCTCTCTTTGCCTGCCTCTCTGCCTGCTTGTGATCTCTCTCTCTGTCAAATAATTAAATAAAATCTTTAAAAAAAAAAAAGTTACCTGAGATTTACTCATTATCTGGGTTTGCTTTATCCATAGAGAATTTTAAAACAATAATGAACTATCTAAACACAAATCTTTCTTTTATTTTAATTATCATGTGCTGGTAATTCTAAACAATCTTAGTAATAAAGTTATCCTCCCCACTAAGGAAAACTATGCCCTTGACTCTTCCTCCTTGTTACAACACTGCCAAAATGTAATGTTATCATTTATTTGTTCATTTCATTACATTTATGCTTTTGTTCCAAGGCCAACTCTGATTTTTCAACTTCATCACCTGTATAATAATTTCAGGTTATGTTTTTAAGTATTTTTTTTTATCTTATGCTGCTCTAGGTGTAAGATTTGGTTGGGAGATATTTTGAATCTCTATTTTTGGTCTTAAAGTAATTTTACTACTCCATTCTGTACTCCAACTTGAATGAATTGTACAACTGATGAGAAGATGTGTGTTAAGTTAGTTCTCATTCAGTCCCACTAAAGTCACTATCAGCAAGTCAGGGGTTATGAGTCCAACATTTCTTCAGTTATATTTTTATTTAATTTTAATTTAATTATTTTTTATTTTTTAATATTTTAAAATTAAAAATTAAAATTAAAAAATAATTTTAAATATTTTTATTTAATTTTATTTAATTAATAATTAAAATATATTTTAATTCTGTCTTAATTTTTTAAAAAATTGTGATAAAACTGTGTAAATCTCACTTATATTGGCAGGATAAATCAATTAGTTGACAGAAATGAATAAGTATAGGAAATGGTCATTAGTAGCTGCTCAGCCATCTCATCTTGGACAGTCATTCCTCTAACTGGGCACCATAAGAGAAATTGTGCAAAATATTTTTGAAGATCTACATATACTTCGCTGGATTACATGTCTAAAGGAGACAAAGAAGCATCTCTTTACCCTTGAGAAATGTACATCCTAGCAGTACAGATAGAGAACACGTTTTTATCAAATAATTTCAAGACGAAATTTGAATAAGGGGAATGTGTAGCTCATAAGAATTGCCAAACTGAAGTCATCCAGGCTGTTGTTTGGTTGCCAGCTAAGAATATTTCATGAGAATATTTTGGCATCTCTGTTGATAAGAAACTTATGGGTTAAAGACGTCCTTTTCTTTGCAAGTCCTTCACGTATCTTTTCTTCAAAAAGTAGTTCAAACACTGGCAGGTTAATATTTTGATATATTAGCCAACAGGATCTCTCCCTGTAATTATGTGTACCTCATGACCTTTCCCAGAGCTCTTACAGCTAGGGTCTTCCAAGTTCATTTCTCAGGGAAAAGATATAACAAGAGAAATCCAGAGCCAACAGAAGAGTCAAATTACTGGCTTTTGAGGAAGCCTGGATTTACGGATGGGAGTGAGAAGCATGAGTCCAGAAACTTCAGAGAAGTAAGAAACGGCAACTAGTTTTATCCAACTGGAACAGAGGGCTTGTTCTGGAGTAATCAAAGCTGTATATTGAATACATTGTGTATCAGTGATTGAAGGCTGATATAGGTAGATTTGGATTTAGTAGGAAACAAGAAATAGTATCACTTGTAAAGGCAGGTGTAATTATTTAAACACACTATCTAGCTCTGAAAAAGTCTGAGGGCAGTCCTGTTGGACTATGACTTCCTACAGGCTAATGTGTGAAACTGGATGTTACTCTTATTTATCTTTATATCCCCAAAATCTACTGTAGCACTTTAATATCTAGCAGTGTTTTCTAAAAAGAATTAATGATGTAAGAAATGCTAAACACGGGTTAATGTTCTTAGCCAACTCTCCCTCCCAACAACCTTCTGCAACTCTTCTGTGACTAATATAACTATCATAAAATGTTAGAATATGGAGGAAAGTTCAAGTATACCCAAAACACAGGGTCCCAAGGAAGATGTTGTACAAGTTGGGTTTCATCGTTTATACTTAGGGGAAGGTCTGAGAATAGGCTTCTGATAAAATGCCTTAAATCAATGATGGCAAACTACCTGTGCTGAGGAAGATACCATGGAAAAGAGCTAGTACAAGCTTTTCTTGTTTCAGCCTATGAACCGGGTAGTCCTAAACTCTGATGCCTGAGCATTTGCCACCAGTCCACTGGTGAAAGAACCCGATTTAAAAAGAAAAAGGAAGAACTCCATTTAATTATATACCGATTGTTAATCTGCCTGCTCTAAGGAACCACAACAGCTTGAAAAGGACAACACTCATGAAGCATTAGAGCAATGTTGTTAAGTCAAGCCCTCTGGAATCTAATCACCAGACTTAAAATTCTAACTCTTTTCCAGAATCACAGTGGTATAATTACTGGCAAGTTAATTCACCTCTCTGTGTCTCAGTTTTCTAATCTAGGAAACTTTAGAGTGTTATTTTGAGAATGAGAAATGTGAGCACATGGAAAGGTTGTTTGGACATAGGACTGTGAGCTCCTGCTGTTCAAATTATCACTATACAGCCCTTGGCTACCATAAATAAGATGGAACATCATAACCCCTTTTAGTGGGCTAAATAATGCCCTTAAAATGGGTCCATGTCACAATCCTAAGAATCTGTGTGACCTTTGAATGGTACCTCTGAATTAGACTTTAAAGATCTTGAAATGGAGGGATTATCCTGGATCCACTGAGTGGGTCAATATAATCACAATGGTTCTTATAAGGGAGCCTGGAAGTCAGAGTCAGAGGAGCAAGCAATAAGATGACAGTATCGAGATAAAAATGCTCTTTAAGATGGAAGAACAATTCATAAGCCAAAGGATAGGGGCAACTACAGGGAACTATTAAAAAGCATAATTATAAGTTATCATTGTAGTGTTCTGAATCTTCAAATGAAGTCTAGCAAGATATTTTGATGCCCATTTTACAGAGCAGATAATGAATTTAGAGCATTTGTAACTTGCTCAAGGTTAAGCGCCTACAAAGTGGAGAATGTGAGAATCACTTTGAGATCGCCTGATTCCAAACGCAACACTTGTGATTCTAAGTTTCTCCTGTGGAGACTCTATCTCAGGGTCCCATCTTAGAGAAAACCAGTTACTTTATTATATCCCTACATGGAACATTATTCAGTCACTTACTTCCAAATTCCAGCTTATTTTCACCAAATTTTAAAAAAAGGCATCAAGAGAAAGTCTTTTATTAATATATCCACATCTATCATCAGAAGCTCTGAGGATTAGGGGCTATAGTCAAGAGATTTGAAGGCAGAAGAGATTTGATTCCCAAATTTATCACACCTCTGTTATATGACCAATAATTCTCCTAATATCCTTGGTAAGATAATTATCTTACAAGGTTTTAAGGAAGAGTAAAGTCTTTCATCAATATTAAATTTGTTTATATGATATGCACATAATTACAATCACATTTAACTTTTATTGAAAGCTGATTACATGCCTAAAACTTTTCTACCAAAATTACATGAATCATCTCATTTAATTTGCATACTTTCGCTAGCATGTAGGCATGTCTGAAGCAGTATAAATAATGATTTAGAGCACAAACTCACAAGCCAGACTGTGGACTTAAACAACTTTACTTCTCTGTGCCTCAACTTCCTCATCTATACATTGATGATAATCATTCTTTATATCATAGGCCTGATGTAGAAGTAAATGTGTGTGTGTGTGTATTCAGCTTTATGAACTACGTGTCTGTCACATCCACCCCCCCACTTTACAGAGGAGGAAATGACCCTCAGGGTAGTTAATTACTCTTCCAAGATTGAAGAGCTTGAAGGGGCTGGAGTGCTGGAACCAAGATTGAAACCCACAATCTTTCCATGTTGTTTGCCAGTATTAGAAAAACACCTAGTGTTAATATAATAAACATGTTATATAATAAAAGTGATATCAAGAATTATAAAAAGGAATTTAAAATGTATTTACTGTGAGTAAACAGTGTGGAGTCTTTGCACAGTATTTCTTTCACCCAAGACTTTGAATTCCACTAATTCATTTATTAGTGACTATTAGAAATTTTAAAAAGAAAAGCATATGCACACAGATGTTTATAGTAGCTTTATTTGTGCTTGCCAAAACTTGGAAGCAACCAAGATGCCCTTCAGTAGGTGAACAGATAAATAAACAATAGAATTCCAGACAATGGAATATTATTTAGCACTGAAGAGAAATGAGTTATCAGGCCATGATAAGACATGAAGGAACTTTAAATGCATTTTACTAAGTGAAAGAAAATAATCTTAAAAGACTACGTACTGAAAGATGCCAAGTACATGACATTCTTGAAAAGGCAAAAAAATGGAGACAGTAAAATAAGTGCTTTTTAGGTGTTTGGAGAAGAAAGAGATACACAGGTAGAGCACAGAGAATTTTCGGAGGTGTGAAATGATTCCATAGGATACTAGAGTATTAGACATATGTCCTTATACATTTATCAAAACCCTTAGAATACCAATTGTGAGCCTTACTGTAAACTGTGGACATTAGGTGATAATGATGTGTCAACATAGGTTGTGAACTTTAACAATGTACCACTCTGATGAGAAATGTTGGTAATGGGGAAGGCTGTGGGTGCGAGAGGGCCAGGGGTATATGGGAACTCTCTGTACTTTCTGTTTAATATTTCTCTGAACCTGACACTACTCTAACAAAGTCTATTTAATTTTTTTAAAACCTTTTCCATATGACATCTGTTAAATTTTCCCTACTTTGAAATTATAATTGCCCTAATTTGGGGCATTTGTGTTGTGATCTATAATAATATCAGGTCAAATGCTTGTGATTCTTTTTAAACTGTATTTAGGGTATTGGAAAGCCATGTTGAGTGAATAAAATATATTTTCTATTTTTAAAATTTATATTTATAAATAAAATATAATTTACACAAAAGTTTAAAAATAAAATCCCTGGATATATTTGTAATCATTATCATTCTGGAATTAAAACAACTCAAAGAAAATATTAATAATTTGAAAAAGCATTCAGATGTACCTGCTGCCAAATCTGACCTAATTTTACTTCAATAAAGTTACACACTGAGTCCTATATCTAGAATGTTAGGTTTAAAAGGATTGTAATTTACACCAAGTTCAATCATTTCTATGCTATTTAAACTCATTTGTTTTATGATGTCATACCTCCAGAAAAAGGGGAAAGCCAGTGACAGTCCACTCTATGCTTTATCACCATCTTGATCACCATCTTTATCACTTGTATGCTTTATCACCATCATTCCTTCTTTTGCTATCAGGAGTATCACCTTCAGACATGTTCAGCAGAGGACCTTCCTCTTCTTCCCTTTCATTGGAGATGGTATCAAATCCCTTAGGGGCATTTTATTATGTTCTTCTTCATTAATTCTGCCACCCTCTCTGAAGCATCTGCTCTATGACAATGCTATGCTAGGTGCTGAAAAATGTTACCATTTATCCACTCAATCTTTGTCAATCATCTCCACTAGATTTTGAAGAAATACTCAGGATTTGTTTTTCTATTCTTTGTTTTTAATTCACAAACTACTTATTGGTAAGGCAAATGTCAAAGCAGATTTGGCTATCTTACTGACACTGATTTCCACAACTCATTCATTCTTCTTCTCTCTTCCTTTTATTTTCTTCTAATTCACACTCTTCTTGTTTCTCTACCTCTGCTTTCTCTATTCTTATGTATTTTTTTTATAAAAGTCTAAATTTGGGAGCCACCGAATTAAATAGAATTTTTAAAATTTACTAAGTCTAATGGGAGACTATTCACTGATTCCAAGGATAGAAACCTCTCCTATAAAGATGTTCTGCAGAGTGGTCATGTGTATGTCTTGGTGTGCCCCTTGGGGTACCAAAGAATGATATCAACACAATTACATGTGGCTGTATAACACTTGAACTTGGGAGAGTTCACATTTGTATTCCTGCATAATGTCATTTCTCCAGATATTTCTTGAATTCTTCAATGTAAACAAAAGAAAAGATACACGAAGTCCTGTCAAGGTGTAAAGAGAAAATTTATCTTTTTTTTCCTTGATAGAACCAAATAGGGAAACACATTCTTCTAGGTGAGATGGAACTATTTGGAACTAAGAGTGGTAGCATTCCTCAAAACTTAAGAATACTTCAAATTTTCAGAAGATTTAATAAAGGGACAATTTGAGATGATAGGTTATTTTTGTACTGGTACCTATTTTCATTCAGAAAAATTTGATAGGTTATTATCATTTTTGACTGAGACAGAGCAGCATATCTCTTGATGCAGCCGGCAACACACAAAGATGGCTCAACAAGATGTTTAGTTCAACCATTCACCTGTAGCAGCATGTCTGAAAGCATCACTTCTGACTGAAAGAATCACTTAACTTGAAACATTTCCTGGAAATAGAAATCAAGCGGTTAATTCATGTATCATTTGAGACCACCCACAACTTTTTCTCTGATTGCTCTGTAGACAAAGCTGTAGTGACCACTGTAGAATATGAATCCATTGACCAGTAGTGTTAGTAGTTAGTAGTTAGTTAGAATCCATTGAGAAGTTAGTAATTCTGTTAAATTAACAGAATTTAATACAAATGACACTAACTGGGAATATATAATTTTTTTTAAAGCCACTCTTTGTAAAAGTAGGTGACTATCTGATTCTTTTCCTACAGCAAAGTTGACTATTATACAGAATGATAAAAATAAAAGATCAAGAATTGGCCAATAGTGAGCAAGAAAAAAAAATCAAATTAATTAAATGGCAATTATAAAACTGGGTTTGTTTTCCTATGGCAGTGTCTAAGCAAATGCTGAGTTCACAATGATAGAGACCTTTCTAGAAGTAAAGCTTGGTAGGTTTATAGGAGACTAAAGAAAGTGATATTAATACATTTTTAAAAATGGATAAATAATCATATCTTTGGGTAGTCTGAAGTATGAGGATATATTATAATTTATTTACAATTTGAAAATCTGCATACTCTGTGATGAGAAATAAACAGCCAAACTAATATTTGGTTCAGTGAACTTATTTATCCACTGTGAATCCATAACACCTAAAAAGTATGAAAAGTGGAATTGGAAAACATGCAAAACCCATTTTTTAACTTTTCATAAAAGATACACTTGCAAAGAAAATAGAAACTTTGGGCTGCAAATGGCTAAGATTAAAAAGACAACAACAGCATAAAACCAAGAGGCTGAGTAGGTGCAAAGGTATTTTTCTTTTCCTCCTAAAGCAGATTAACTAGTTGGGTATTTCTCTGAATAGCTTAAAAGGTTCAAGTTATATCTGGCAGAGTGAATAGGTAATGATATATGCCTCATTCACCAAAGAAACAAATGTTTTGTTTCCCGACTCTAATTCTGTATTTTGTAGTAAGCTAGAGTGATATAATATACACTAGTATTATTGTAAAACAAGAGTTTATTACTTGGCTAAGTAAGTTGATCTTTGGAAAAGTGTACAAGTGCTTTGAAATAAAATAAAAACTACTTAATCCAATCTTCCCTCATACAATTTCTTTCAAGGAGAACAGACACAGCCTGTTAAAATAACAAAGAATGTAGAGTTTCCATTCATGGCCAAAGTGTCCTCATTCAAACTCCCACTCTAAAGCTACCTTGCCCTCCTTCTCAACTTTCTTTGCAGTAGGGAAATGTGATTCCATGAAACCTCCGGGATTTTTGTTTTATGTTAACTGGCAGAGCTTTTCACATCTCACAGACCCGGTGACACCTAAATGACACACACTTTGGATTGTCTTGTTGTGTGGAAAAGGCAGATAAAGGGAGCAAGAGAAACCTAACACAGGTGGGCAAAGGCAACGTGGCTGTCACAAACACTCGCTCCTGAGATCAGGGCCAGGTTTAGGATCATTTGGGAGATAAAACAATCCCTTCAGTGAAATGGTTTCACAAGAAGTGTTAAATTACAAAACCGAGAGTTCTCCAAAATCTGGCAGCCTGAGAATGAAGTTTTGCAAAGGAAAAAAAAATTAAGTCTTCAAAATCAGCTAGGATATGAGCAGAGTCACATCATTTAAGTAGAATTAGCAGACTGTGTCTGGTCTGCAAACTGAGTGTGGAATTGTGTTCACTTTTTACTCATGACGGAGGTTTGTGTAAAATGCCAACATTTGCAGCTACATTGGGGGATGAAATTGAGAATTTTGAAATAGAATTCTATTTGGCCAAGCATTTATGTCACTGCTACAATTTAGCTATAGACTTTTACTTGGTGGTATATGGTATATATATATATTATATATATATATATATATATATATTTGGTATATAAATATATATATATATTACATATATATATATTTAGGTTCTTTGTAAGAAATCATGAATGATGCATGTTTTCTAGTTTCAGAGTGATTTACAACAATAGATTTCATCCTGATTTGATCAAAATATTCCTATACCTTCTGACTTTCTGACTTTCTAGCAATGTCTTTAATGTATTCATTCCCAAAAGACTTTTTTTTAAGTGTGTTCAAATGAAAAAAAATATAAAAGGTTGAGATGTGATTTCCACAAGATTACAGAATGTAAAACAAATGTCAAAGTAAATTTTTGCAATTGCTTTTGATTATAGCATTTTGAGATTCTAGAGCATTTTAGGAAATTCTTAAACCAGTATTTTTTTTTAACTAAACATAACCTCCCTTGAACCCAGCCACATTTCTTTCCCCTCCTGTCACTCAGTTTCTTGTACTTCTTTTGAATCACGATTTGTAAGACAGGCCCCTAGGGCAGAAAGCATTTGTTGGCCTAGCTTCCATTATAAAAAGACTTTTCTGAGGGATCCTCTTCAGCATTAAGAAGGCAAGGGCTCTTCTAGGAGGTCTATTTTATCAGACTCCTTGTTCCCACTGTCCATGTGAGCAGCTCACAACTTCTGAGAAAAAGAAGGAAATCAAGTGTGAACCAAGGGTACAAACCAGAGCTTTTATAGTAAACGAGAATATTTATTTCCTTCTCTGAAAGTTTAGTGGTGGCTAGAATTACTAATGATACCGATCATTACCAAAATACGTCTGTATCATTAGCTGGTTTTTCCCCCCCCCAAGTTAGGAACACAATTGTATTATACTACAACAATAAAAAGCCTCCTTTCAGCTAATGAGTTCAAAATGGAATCTAATCTTAGTAGCTATATGAGCAAAGCAGCGTGGCTCATTCCCATTTAGGAAAGTGTTTCTGTGTATCACAAAAGAAGGGCCAAGTGGGAATAGAATGCAGGTCTACTGAACCCCTTCTCACTATTCCAGCTAGTAGAAAGCACTAGGTCTGAGTTCCACTCAATCGGCTGCTGATTTGACATCATGATTATATGCATAAAGTTATAACTTTCTGTTTATCAAACACCATAGATTCCATGAGGATTGTAATTTCAAACTTGGTCTATTTGTGCCAAATTGCCTGAAAATAATAATTAGAGACAATTTAACATAATGAGTACAGTAGTTTCAGATAAATTACCCCTACAGAACATTAATTGTATTCATTAAGCAGAAAGGATAAAATTCCAAGGTCATATCTATTATGGTTTTATTTTTAGGAAACATCTTCGGTTTCTTTCTTTTAACTTTTAAGACATTAATTTAGACAGAATGAAGAGATATTTAGCCAGTAAAATGATTGCGTTAGGATGGTATTTTTGATTAAAATTCCACTTAAGTTCACCAAAAATCACATTCTAGTTATGTTCCTATGATTTTTTTCTTTGCATTGTTGTGGGTTTAAAATCTTTTTAATATCCAAGCAATAGGAGATTATTCAAGTTTGAATTTTTCCAGTTTTCTTGTTTCATTAGTCTAAATAAATGAATATAAAAGTAAATATATCGAGAAAAGCATACTGAATTCCACACTGGGAAGACTAGCTAGAACATCTTTTTGGAAAATAATGATTAAAAAAATGGAAACAAAATGAATGTCCTTAGACATCCATTAAGTTAATTTACTCTTTTTATTAGTGTAATTGTTGAACCTGGAAAATTTACCAAAGTTTAATCAAGGTCAAGGTATAGCCTTAATAACTAGATTGAAATGTGACTTTTACAGTGAAAGCTCTGAATTGTGTCTCTTTTGACCTGAGGTCAATCTGTATTGACACAACACAAGGAGACAGTATATATCACCGACTTAATATATTTGGCACTAGGAACGCTGAAGCAAAACTGGTCATTCATGCTTTTCTTAATGAAAAACCACATAAAATCATGAGATCCCTTTTCTCACATTCCAGATTCAATTTGTATCCTTCTTATTAGTTCAATTACTGCTGCTAACTAACAATGTCCTGCAGAATTCTGACCACTGGTTCTTAGATTTAGTTTTTAGTCCATTCTTAGGAATTGAGTTAGTATCTACTGAAATGCTTAGTCTTAACAACTTAGGTTGACATGTTAACATCAGTGTGTGTACTTGCAAACCTGGACCATTTTAACTCCATCAAAGTGTCTCCTTGCTTCTAGTCTGAGTAGTATATGTATTTGCTTATCCAACGGGTATCACAAAATAAGATGGTAAAAATACAAATTTTGACTTTCAACTTCAAATCTCTCTCTCCGTTTAAGAAAGTGGCACAACCATCCTGTCAGTTAGTTGTTCTAACAAAAAGCAAATACACCAGAAACTACCCTTGATTCCTCTCTTTTTCTCACTCTACCTTAAATCAAGTAGTCTTGAGTGATTCACCGTGAAAATACAGCCCATCTCATCCACTCATCTCCATCAGTAACTTTCCTGTTGAAGCTGCCACCATCTGTTTGGTGACTGGACTCCTCCTATAGCCAACCAATTAGTCTCCCACATTCCTTTCTTGTCCTCTACTCTATATACTCTATGAAATGACTATTTTATAATATAAGTCATGTGGTATCTTCCCTCTGTTCAAAAGCTTCCAGTAGCTCCCATGTCACTCTCAGTATAAGTGAAAGTCTATCTTGCCTTGTATGATCTGCCACTAGCTCTCTCTGATTCAGATTTTTACCACTCTTTCAAGAGCTCACCTTACTCAAGAGCCTTTGCTTCCTTGTTCTTCTCTAATGTCACCGACTTGTGCTTCATATCTTCTTCATTGCCATTTTAGCTGTCAAGAATGGTCTTTTTCCAGAGAACTGCATCTTCTTCCCTTGGTCTATTCAGGTTTCTACTCAGATTTTCACCTCCTCACAGAAAGCCCTTCCATGATCACTCCAAGTAGAACAGCAATCCCCCTGTTTTTACCTTGCCTTGTTTCTCCTCAGAGCACTTACGGCTGCCTGAAATAGCAAGTGTTTATTTGCTTTTTTTTTTAATCTATCTCTCACACTAACTGTAAAAAAGACCATGAGAGCAAGACTTAGCCTGTTGTACTCAATTTTTTATTTCCAATAGTTAGGATAGTACCAAATACAGAGTGTAGTTGATAAAGATAACTGTTTAACAAGTAAAATAATGATTTGTTCAAATGGACCAATGGGTCTGGCCTGGGCATAGGAAATGCATTTCTAATCTGATGATATCACTTGGCCCACAGAGCATTTTTTTCCCCCTACTTTTCTTTATTGTTCATGGTAATGTGGAACTATAGGCCCCTATTTAGGTCTGGTGCTTTGGTCAAACCAGGCTGAGTGATCCGTGTGTCCCCTTACCCCTGATGTGTTTTCTGTCCTCTGCTTCTTCAAGAGCCAACTGCCTCCAATGCCCGCCTCATATGTTTAAGTGATAGAAAGAAGGTCAGTGTATCTTGCAGAAAAGAAAACAAAGCAGAGGTGGTAAGAGATGGGACAGACCAGAAATCAATCATATTGGGTATTTTAGGCAAAGATAAAAAAACTTGTTTTTCATTATTCTATGTCAAATACGAAAGCTTTGGAGGTTTCAAGAAGAGGAAGTTACAACTGGAGTCATTTTTTTAAAGATTATTGTGCTAATGAAATAAGTTAAGCAGAGAAAGACAATTATTATATGGTTTCTCTCACATGTGGAACATTAGGAAAGGAGCAGAAGACCGCAGAGGAAGGGAGAGAAAACTTAAGGGAAAGAAATCAGAGAAGGAGACAAGCCGTGAGAGACTCTGGACTCTAGGAAACAAACTGAGGATTATAGAAGGGAGGAGAAAAGGATTACAGAGTGGGCAATGGGGTGACTGGGTGATGGGTATTAAGGAGGATACGTGTTAGGATGAGCACTGGGTATTAAATGCAACTAATGAATCACTGAACACTACAACAAAAACTTGTACTATATGTTGGCTAAACTGAACATAATGGAAAAAAAAAAGATTACTCTGGTCGATGTGGAGAATAGACTTTAAAGGATCATGAAGTTAGGAGGCGTACGAGAAAGTTCCTGAAGAAATGAAACCAAGAGATACCAGAAGGTCAGACTAAGGTAGCAGTAGAGACAAAAAGAAGTTGGATTCATGTTTTGGAAGTAATATGCTAGATATAGGAGATGAGAGAAAGAAAGGAATCTAAGATCAGAAATAGAATTTTTGGTTTGACCAACTGAGTGTATTAGGGTGTCATTTACTAAGACGAGGTAAGTCGGAGAAAGACGTTGGGGCTGTGTGCATGGAATTGAGAGGTGTTTTTGTTTTGTTTTTGCTGCCTTTAATTTTGCTTGCCTTTTAAACATCTAAGCAAAGCTGTCAGATAGGCAGTTAGATATGGAAATATACAGCTCAAGATTGATGAATGAATGATTAATGAAAAAACACCTTATGGAAGATTCTCAGGCTACTTTTTGTTAGAACAGCGATGGCTTTTTGATTGCAAATTTGATTACAAATTACATAAATGTAGTATTTATTCAATAATCAGAAATAACAAATTAATGAAAAAATTTTCTCAAGTGTAAATTTTATCCTAATATATTTTTTCTTAAGGTTCCACTATCTATAGTAGAATTGATCTATACATTTAGATACATATATATACACACACTTATACATATCATTTAATTTTATTATTATGTTTAATCTTTAGTTTTTTATGAATTTCTACCCAGATAGCCATGTAATAAATAATAAATAAATACATAGCCAGTAATAAATCACTTGAATACATTAGAGGACCTCTCTCTCGGGGTTTTAAAGAGGTGTACCAAGTACCCAGCTGTGAAAATCTATAAGATTCTGTAGTCATTCTCTTTCTACTCTGTAGTCATTCTCTTTAAAGACTTTGGAAATAAGTTGCTCCAGATCCATCATCAAAGACAGTGTGTCCTTCCTAATGATCCTGAAATGGAAATGATAGACACTGGGCCAATTTTCAGAATGTTTGCAATGGAAGTTGCCATTAAAAACATCATTCCTTCAATCACTAAGATCTTACCAACCACAAGTTACCACCAAGGTACAAGAATTATATACAGAATTAGAAATGAAGAAAGGATTTTTATAAGGAAAAAACTGTTAGGGGCTCCTGGATGGCTCACTCGGTTAAGTATCTGACTCTTAATTTTAGCTCAGGTCATGATTTCATGGTCCTTGGATCCAGCCCCATGTTAGGCTCAGCACTCAGCAGGAGAGGGTGTAGGTCTGCCTGAGATTTTTTTTTCTCTCCCTCTGCCCCTCATGCCTCCTACTATCTCTCAAATATAAATAAATAAATCTTTTTAAAAAATGCTACCCAAAGTAAATTGAAAGTAGAAGAGGAGATAGTGTATAGATTTATTTATTTATTTATAGGCTTATTTAGCTGCACTTTGTTAATTCGAAATGAAGTTGTCCCATCTCATAATGTTCACACCTGGTGCTGTAAAAATTTCATAGAATTTTCTGGACTGTGGCTGTCAGTGCTTCAATGATTTTGATTCATCCAATGTTGATGCTATTGTTTGAATATAATTTAGGGGACATTCAACAAAATTTTATTTCCACATGAATTTTCCAATGGCTTTAGACTATGATTAATTTTCTTGTTGGGAGATTTCTAAAAACTTTTCCTCAAAAAAATAAAGGCAATTATAAAAACTTTTAGACATTGACACCGATCTCATTTGCTTCAGTAAAAAACAGATAAATCCAGGCAGTTTAATTTTAAGATGCTAGGGAAACAATTTAGAAGCTATATTAACAAAAAAGAACAAAATGGTGGGATTTGTATATAAAGGTAGTCTACCAAATTGAGTCCTAGCTAACATGTCCACATGAAAAATGTAAAAGTGCAAAGAAAATACTATTTCCTCATTTTCTGAATAGCAATGTACTTCATTCTTAGATATATTTTAAATTATAAAAACAATTTTATACTTGTTAAAAAATTATATACATATTAAAAACAAATAAAACGCTAAGGAATTATGAAGATTAGTAGTAATGGCCCATTTCATTTGTCTCCTCAAAAGTAATTGTTCTTAATATTTTTATAAGCATCCTGCTACATTATTTTTTACGTATTTAATATTATCTATAACACAATGTATGTGTAAATATCTTTATAAAGAGGTTATTTTATACATGTTGGGCACCCTGCTATTTTTCAGCTTACCAAAACATCTTTTGTTTTTTATGCATACTTAAATTTTTATGTTCATTACACAGCTCTAATAATATAATTTATACAGTATATATAGTACTTTTTTGCAAATACTCTGTGGTTCCAAATCAGTGATATATAGTAGGCAAGGCTGCTACTATTTAAATCTTTTTACTTCCTCAGTTATGGAGAAAGGCTTATAAAGAAACATATGTTATGCTCAAACTAAATACATTTACAAACAAACAGATGGACAGATAGGCAAATAGTAGGGCAGATGTCAGGATTCAACAGTTGCCATATTTATTGTAAAATATTTCTAAAAAAAATGAGGTTATACAAAGAATCCAGATGGAGTTAATTAATCACTTTTTTGATATCTCATTAGATGTTTGTCAGTATAATCATGTTGTTTTTCTAGATATGCACAAATTATTAATTAATACTTGGGCTAAACATTTACACTTGTTATGATTATCCCAATTCTTAACCCTCTTTGTAACCAAGCATCTGCCTTGCTTAAATGTCATGGTCAATAAATATCAGCCTAGAAGAGCAGAATTTCTCCATATCATTCTACAGTGTCAAACACATAGCGTATACTGATTAAGATAATGGAAGCATGGGTAGGAATAAGCCATGTAAGATTATTCACCAAGGAAACTCTGATTCAATCTTACTCCCAGACCAGGACTTTTTGTAAATAAAAATTTAATCCAGAAATTGTTAACAGGCCATTCTCTACAAATTGTGTAAGCATTACTAAAATGAAAAAAACAGACGTGATGTAGAAACACCTCTTTTATCTCCAGACACAAGCAATGGTGAACAAATCAGGTTCAAAACAAAAGTTGAGATGTTAAGTTAAAAATCAGGAATAAAGCAAGCATTGTCATTTGGAATGCTTGCTTTATGCAGAATATTTTACACTTCCTTTATATGTCTTATTTAAAATTAGATAGTAAACCATTTGGGAATGTGTTGGGAGTCGAATAGTACAGCAACATTATGGGATGAATGTCTTTAGCTCAAAGATAGCTTCTTCCTATCCTATAATGTAGCAATCTTGGTCATAATATCAACATCGATGTAAGGTTTTTCAGAGCAAGGACTGTGAGAATAATACAGACGAGAATGGTTTATGTGTCTTATGGATGTCAAAATCAAATTGGGTGTGGATAGACCATCCACACCAAATGTGAGGTGGCAGAAAACACAACAGATTCAATGACTTCTCATTAGGATGGTGAAAATTTATTACAGCTGCTATATGGATCACTGAGTGTTAAAGATATAAAAACAAGAAATGGACTTCAACTGTCATAGAGGGATTTATTTAAGACCGATGGCAAAAGCTATTAAATTCTGAGTTTCTGAAAAAAACTTGGAATTTCCTTCCTGAGAAGAATTTAAGTACATGGTGGGTAGCTGTTTGTAGTGAGTATTTTTGCAACAGTTTTGTTGTGAATGCCACTTCCTACTTTATCATTGTATTAACCTATGATTTCTCTCTTTGCTCTAGCAGCTAGCGTGTTTTTAAAATTTTTTCCTGTTTATTACAATCTAACTTTATAGAGTTCTTAGCTATCCAGTGACAAATTACTAGCAATATCCATGTGTGAGAGAGTGGAAATGCTCAAAATTCAGACACCATTTCTTGCTGGTTTTGCTAAATGAGTTAGAGGGAAAAGAGGAATAATTTCTTAGAGAATGCTCAAAGTTGAGAGGCTGAGTTAATGT
Source organism: Procyon lotor (assembly GCA_028646535.1). Lineage (NCBI taxonomy): Eukaryota > Metazoa > Chordata > Mammalia > Carnivora > Procyonidae > Procyon > Procyon lotor. The sequence continues at coordinate 30,104,795 of CM053607.1, read as the reverse complement.
CATCATGTGAATGCTCCTAGTGTTCAAATCCACAGATTATTCCTAAAAATTTTGGCAATTACTTATCTTTGAACCATTAACTAATATTTTCAGGATTTTCTTAAGAATTGTCCATCCATATATTGCCTTAATCCAAGATCAGAAAGGATAACATTACAAGAGGATATGGCTATAAGCCAACTTATATTCTTTTTGTGTTATTAGAACTACAGATGTATACCTGTTTAAGGAACAAAGAAGGTAGTTAAAATACTAAATAGTCTACAGATGCATAGAGTATCTTTGGAAGCATGTCGTAAACAGAGACTAGTATCATCTCACTGCTTCAGAGACATTACATTTCCACAAGTTTATGCACATCTGCAGATTGTTAATCATGAATTTGATTGTGATCCAGGAGGACTGCAGCCTCAGTATCAATGCTCTTTGAAAAGTTGACTGTATTGTGAGGTTCAGAAGCAAGGCCATCTTGTTTTTATTATGCCCCCAATAGTAAATAGCATGGTTTTCTCCAAACACTGGATGTTTAATAGATCCATATTAAAATTAAATGACTTCAGTTTGATTTAAGAATGTATGAAATATACCTCATGGGGCGCCTGGCTGGCTCAACCATAAAAGTATGAAATTCTTGATCTTAGGGTCATGAGTTTGAGCCCTATACTGGATGTAAAGATTACTTAAAAATAAATTAATAAACTTTAAAAAAAGAGAAATATACCTGTTTATCATAAACACAAATGTTTTTAGTTCCCAATTTTTGTTGTTGTTGTTGTTGTTGTACGGGTTGGTTTGTACAAGCACATCCTGAATACCCTTGTTAATCACTATCTTGAGAACGTAGAGATCCCTTCTTCCCCCTATATTCAATCAAGCAGAATGTACAGAAAAACATGTTCAGCATTCAAGGTCAGGGACCTCCCCCGTGTGGCCAAGCCAGAGGGTCTCCCTTGTAAGGAAGTGTGCAGATGGCAGGATTTGACCTCCTTGGAATGCTGGCCATACAAGGAGGGGAAAGCCTACCACGAGTTGCTAGGCTAAGTTGCTACACAGATCCCAGCAGCAGATGCTTTGTCCAGTCCACCACTCCTGCAACCTTGTATGTATGTTCCCCCAGTAAATCTATGTCTTGGTCTCCATCTTCAGATCTTTTCTTCACCTTCACCTGACCATAACCCACCCTTGACTTAGAGTCTGCTGAGGGGAGGGGGAAGCCGCAAAGAGGCATGACAAGGATGGATAGAATAAACAGAAAATACAGTGGAACAAAGAAGAATGAACCTGACATTCATTAGCTGTTAGCAGGTTATTGATCAGCAGGGTTGATCTTAAAAATAAAACTGCTGGTTAGTTTACCAGCAAAAGATGGGTTCAACCAGGAATAGCAAAGAACTGCAATCCAGGACAAGAAAGAATACAAAACAATAAATCTTGTAACACTGAAAAAATAAAATAAACATATATGGGGGAAGAAAGAATACAAAATGATAGGCAAGTCTGGAGAACAAAGGAGAGGAACACTCTTTTATAGAGCAAGAGGGCAGTTCCCAATTTTTTAACTTATTTATTTTCCTCAGTGTTTCGCAGATGTCTATTTGCCTAAGGTTGGGTTTCTTGGGAAAACCATCACACGCAGGAAGTTTATGGAGAGAGACTTCAAGAGGAACACCAGAGAGAAAAGAAAGTTGGATTGAGTAAAAAGAGTAGATCATTTGCAATGAAGTCACAGCAAAGACCTCACTGGGTACCACTAATGGCTCTGGAGCTGGAATAGTTCTCCACAGCTGTCCCACTTTAAGGCCTTCATATCTCCTTATCGACTAGTTTTGGATGTACCCTGCTTCCAGATGACCTTGGGAAGGTGGGCGTTCTTCAGCCAAGGGCAATTTTGGAAATAGACTCAACTAAGAGCTGTCAGCCACCACCATTGTCAGTGCCTGGAAGAGAGAGAAGTTCAGTCCTGAAGTAGAGTGAGGTGGTATATGCCATCACTCTCTATACTCTTTTTTATTTTGACCCTGTTTCTTCACTCACTATTCTATTAAAAAATGGGTTTAAAATTGATTTAGATTTCTTCTCCTTTTTATCCAATAACCAGGTTTTAGATAGTAATTCTTTCTTTGTAATTAGTCTCTTCTTTGCTGTGTTCCATTTCTTTCTGTCCACATGATGCTATAAATTACTATAACACACCCCTACAAGTATTTTTTTCCTTAAAACTTTGCAACTTTTCAGTATTCTGTATACGCAAACCATAATTTGGGAAATGAGTCTTCCTACAACACATCTTTAACATAACTTTTACTGACAAAAAGCTACCACATTCTTTCCAAAGCTAAGCAAAAACAATTCTTTCTTTGGGCTACTGCTCAGGGCTTTCAAAAAACATTAATAAGTGAATATTATGAATGAAGTGAAGTTATGAATTCATATAAATGAATAATATGGAAATAAATGAATATTGAGCAATGATTTTGTGGCATGAGCTCTTTTAGGCACTGGAGTACATTAGTGAGCAACATGGATAAAAATCTTTGCTTACATCTAGCGAGGAGGTGAGACAAGAAGCCAAATTAAGTGATAAAGCTATACAGTATAGGTAAATGATATATTTATAGTGAGAAATGCTAAGGAGGAAAAATAAGGCAAGGAAAGGTCTGTTAAGTGTTGAGATGAAGGTGAGATTTTACATAGGGCTGCATTGACTGATATGGTGACTACAAATAAAGCCATGAAGGAAATAATAAGAGCGTGTCCTATGGATATCTGGTGGAAGGGTATTACAGGTAGAGGGAGCAGACATTACAAAAGTCCTCATAAGGAACTTTGTCTGTGTATTTGGAAAGAAAAAAAATGGCAAGACCAGTGTGACCAGAGTAGAGGTGAGTGAGGGGGGAAACAACTTAGAGATGAGGTCAAACAGGGGTGCTAGATTAGCAGAACTTTGTGGGTCCTTGCAAAGAATTCAGCTTTTACTCTGAATAAGAAGGAAGTCATTGAAAGATTTTGAGCAAAATTGTGACATGACCTGGGTTTCCTCTTAAAAGCTGCTTTGCTGAGAATACACTGAAAGGTAGCAAGCAGCAAGAGAATGCGTTGGGAGGCTATCCTAATCTAGGAAAGAAATAATGGTGCCTAGGAGCAGGGGGTATTTGTAAAAGAGTGAGAATGGGTTGCATTCTGAATATATTTTGAAGGTAGACCCAACAGGATTTACTGGTAGATTGAATGTGTGACCATGAGGCGAAATGGAAATCAGAAATGAATCTAATTTCCTGAACAACTGTAATAATAGAGCAATAATTTAGTGAGAGGAGGATACTACAAGAGAAGGGGATGGTGGTGATGGGAGTAGACAACAGAAGTTCAGTTCAGGGCATGTTTAGTTTTCTATGCTTTGTTAAATACACCAGAAGTGATATCAAGTAGGCAGTTTATAACTGAAATTGAAATTCAGGGAAGTACAGGGTGGAGACACATATTTGAAAGAGATCAGCTTATATATGGCATATAGCAATGCTATTGAAATTATATTACTCTTGAAATAAGTATAGAAGAACCTGGAAAGGAAACTAAGAAAGAGAATCCAGAAAGGAAAAATGAAAATTTGGCGTGCATAGTGTCTTGGAAGCCAAGTGATGGATTTGTTTCAAAGGGGAGGGAGTGATCAACTATGTTAATGGTGGATAATTAATGGTCAAGTAAGATGAGGGCTATAAATTGATCATTTAAGTTAGACTGTGGAAGTTATTAGAGGCCATTAATGACATTAATGACATTAATGACAAAGCAAAGCTCTCATCCCAATTATTTCATAAACATTACATACACGGTTGTTTTTCAGTCAGATTTGCCTACTCAGTATCTCATGAAAATGACATAGTTGCTTATTTTTTCTGTACTCTTAGGCATAATTCTCCAATTGAAATAGTTGCTTTTTTGCCTATTCAAGAGTTATCCTTAAAAATTTTACTTTTATCGCCATTGACCATTCTCTCTATCATACTTTATACTCTTTGTCCAGGACAACAGAAGGCTTGCTATCACATATGTTTCAATTATTATAGAAAATACTCTTTCATGGAGTATAAATTTATAAAGAAGTGTAAGTTGTAAGTTTCAAGAATATTCGGACAGGATTCCTGCATGCTGTCTTGAAGTCCTCTTCTTCCCCCGCTAAGTTTGCATCTAAATCAGAAAACCCATTTCATTTAAAAATTTTTAAATTTGAAGAAGTTCTTATTTGTATAAGTCAAGCCCTGCCTCCTTTGAACTTAATCTATATTACTAGTGAGCCTCTTTGTAACAAAAAGAAAAAAAAAATCCTCTTTATTTTGTTGGTCCTGTAAATGTTTAAAGATAGATGGCTATCATGTTCCTCCAACCAATCCACAGCCCCATCATTCTTGCCTTTTGCAGACTAAACATTCCAGTTTTTTCTAAACATTCCTTATGTGACACCATGTCTAGCCCTTTTACTATCTTGGTTGCCCTATGTATTGGATCCAATTTGTCAATGTCTCTCTTATAGAATGGCAAACAAAACTAAACCCAGCACTCCAGCATGCCTCTGGTCAGTGTGTACAGGAGGAACGGGAATCGGCACCTCAGTATTCCAATCACTCAAACTGGTGAAGGAAGTCTCAGAGTTAGCTTACTTTTGGTTTGCTGAGAATTTATTGTTGAATCTTGCCACTGACGTACAGTCAACTAACACAATGATTATATTCCAGTATCGATAACATTTAATTTTTAATCATAGAGAGAGGAAGCTACACTTGTATCCATCAATAAATCTCCCTTTAATTATTTCCTCTTGACTGTGTGGTGTGTGATGACAGTTGTTAGTTGTTTGCAAATTCACTGAGTTGCAACATCAAAAACATTGTAAACTCAAAGAATCATTCTTACAGTCATATAACATAAGGTCAATATAAAAATAATACCTTAAAGAGAAGATTTAAAATGTAATTGATAAAATGTGATATCCAAAAGTCTTCTAGGTGATGGAGCAGAGGAGGACATAAAAATATGTAAAATTCTTACCTTTGAATGAATGAGCTCCTTCTGATATGTAAATATATATTTTAAAAGCTTGATTTTTTAACTATAGCAAAATTGTAATCATAATAATAATGACAGTCTTATACCTCTAGAAATTTAATAAGAATCATTAAATTGTACACTTGCAATGAGTTGTACACTTGCAATTAGCACAGTAAAGCTACAAAAAAAATTTTGACAAAAGACTTGTATCGAAAATGTATAAAGAATTTATAATAAAAAACAGTTAAAAATTAGCAAAAGATATAAACAGACCTTTTACCAAAGAAAATATACCAATGACATACACATCAAATGATGCAGTCATTAGTCACCACAGAAATAAAATTTATAAAACAATAAGGTATAACTACAAACCTATCAGAATGGCTGAAGTAAATAAAAACTGAAACCAAGCACTGGCAAAAATTGCAGTGCAAATGAAACACTCCGATATTGCTAATGAGAATGCAGCATAATATAAGCACTTTGAAAACAGTATTGTACAACGTACATCTACAAAAAACCCATACATGAGGTTAAACATAGTTGTATTCTGAAAATCAGCAACTGTGCTCCTAGGTATTTACCAAATTTGAAGCTAATGTCCACATTAAAACTTTCACGCAAATGTTTATAGTTGCTTTATTCCAAAAACTGGACACACTGAAGATGCTCTTCAACAGGTGAACTTATAAGCAAACCACTGTGCATCCATATAATGAAATGCTATTATTCTGTGATAAAAAGGTGTGGAATCAGAAGCCATGAAAAACATACATGAATTTTAAATTGATGTTACTAAGTGAAAAGTCAGTCCCAAAACACTACCTACTGAATTATTCTATTTATATGACATTAAAAAAAAACTATAGAGATTGTAAAAAGGTCAGTGTTTATAATGGATTTGAGGAGCTGGGAGGATTAAATAGATGGAGCATAGAGGTAAAACTATTCATTATGTTGTTGTAATGATATGTACATGACACAGTATTTTTCCAAGCCCATGGAACTGTATAGTATAAGTATCAAAATTAATGTATGCAAACAGAAAAATTAAATCATTCAGCAAGTCAGAAGATATCAAGCTGGAATGAAGAATGGGACAAAATAATCTAATTGTTTTATTAAAGATTTATTTATTTATGAGTGAGAGAGTATATGTGTGCATGAGTAGGAGGAGGGGCAGAGGGAGAGAGAATCTCAAGCAGACTCCCCGCTGAGCACAGAGCCTGACTTGGGGCTTGAACTCATGGCTCATGAGATCATAACTTGAGCTGAAATCACGAGTTGGACACTTAACCAACTGAGCCACCCAGGCTTCCCAGAATCTAATTGTATTATAAATTATATAACATAACCTCACTAACAGGGGTGGGGGAAAATTGCTGACATAAGTAACTTTGAGGATGAGTGGAGATGGTAAGACTAAGGGCAAAAGAAGTTGTTTCTCATAAGCATACAAGTTAACAGTTCTAAAACCACTATAAACATATACTAAAACCCAGTTAAGTAAATGAATGGTGGATGATGGGAACCAGAGTTCTCACTATGGGAGTAGGAGGGTACAGAAAAACAAGGAGAGGAAGCTAGAAGGATCCATGCAGTACTGTATTACAGTAGGGGATATCACAATGAACCATGTTTAGCATAAGACAGACAAAGATAGTTATATGGGGGAAGTTTTTATAACACCTATATACACAAAGATTATATAAAGATTATATGTGTATATATATATATATATATATATATATATATATTTTTTTTTTTTTTTGCTCTGTCAGCTGAGGGTACCTATAAACAATACCCCAGGAGCAATTACATTTTGGTTTCAAATACCATTTTCCAACTAAAAGAACTATGGTTCCTTGGGAAAACAGCTAAATCTAAGACAGGGCTGAGAATATACAAAATAAACTGGGAGAATTTTGTAGTGCCAGAAAGCAAGAAAGTACCAAAGGTTGGGGGAGGGAGTAAAAATCCAACAAAGAGAGTATGTCAGAAAAACACAGGCACCAACCAAAAATGTTCTCAGGGGCTACAGCAGGGACAATGTATTAAGGTAATGTAGTATTGGATCATAATCCAAAGTATAAAATAGATATTCATGACCCTATATTGATATAAATAGATAATTGAATAGGTAAATAAATCAGAGGAAATAGACAAATCTCCTTTTATCTCTCTTAGGAAACAGACAAATCTCTTCCTCCTAGGAAAAAATAAAATCTAAATAATTTATGTAGATATTTTCTATCAAAGAGGCTAAGCATAACTCCCTACCCTTTGAATGTGGGCTGGCATAGTTACTTCTTTTCAAAAATTATAGTATATAAAGCAGGTAAAAAACAAAAATATTATAGTGAAGAAACTCAACAAACCTCAGCCATGGATCAACAGTGATACCATGTTAATAATCTGTACTCTTGATCTAATATGATAAAAAATGACACTTCATCTCAAAACCCAATTAACCCCTATTTAATCATGAGAAAAACATCAGACAGACAAACCTGGAAGACATTCTGTAAAATATCTGACCAGTACTTCTCAAAACTGTCAAGGTTGTCAAAAACAAGAAGTCTGAAAAATTACCATAGCCTAGAGGAGCCTAAGGAGACATGATACCTGAAAGTATTATGATATTCCAGATAAGGTCATGGTCAGGGTTGGGTAGTAGGAAAAAGGGTAGTAGTGAGTTCATTATCATTAGTGCTTCTTCAACTTCATAGTCGTGCCTCTAGGACCCCTTTGCCTTTGTGGGGAGTGGAAGATATTTAGGAATTGTGTGAATTTTTTTGCCAGCAACTTTTTTATACCCAAGTTTCAAAAGATCAAATCTTATTCTTTAATATATAGTCTGTATATACCACTTATACTTCAACTAGAAGGAGAGGGACAAGTGTCATTGTCCAATGTTCTTGTCAACCCAATGTCCTAGCATAATTAGAAGGCAAAATATTCAATTCCTTCCACATTCTCATGGTTTCACAAGTGTCCTGCAGTTAGAACCCTTGTAGTTTCAGAATGGAAACACCGAATATTTTGTGACTTCATTAAAATGTTATAAGGATAAGATTTTATTTTCCTAACTGTATGAAAATCTGGCCTAATCAATTTTTAAGTCATTTTGTTTCATTGAAACAAACCATTTCCATTTGACTGCTATAGAAAAGTTTTTAAAAATTATTTTTAAAAGTTTTAGATGAATTACACACTATTACATAGCAGAATACTTGAAAAGCATTAATCAGAAGCAACAGGTGAAAAGGCTATTAGTTTCAATTTACTATTGAAACTTCCTGAGTCCAGAATCCTCTCCATATTGAAATAGTAGGACTTCTTGATTCTCTCTGCAGTCCATTCCCATGGCCTCATGACTAAGGAAGCCCACCAGTCTATTTTGTTTACAATATTGTGTTACTGCAAGCTAACCAGTTCTTCATTTATATGATCCTTCCAAGCAAAAACTAAATTTGTACATGTTTTTCAAATCAAAATGAGTACATCTTTGGAACATTTTAATTTGGCTTTCACTGTGATTAATAGAAGTGGTATTCCAATAATGACATGTGGTCCTGGATCAGAACCACTGCTGGGAGAAAGCAGAGACCAGAATAGTGCAGATGGAGTGGGAGGCTTTTTTCCAAGTAAAATCTTCCCTAAACACATACTCTCAGAGCATATTAAAAAGAACTAGAACGTCTGGTTAACGTTTAGATCACCTTATAAGATCTCACATGTAGGGTTCAGATTGTGCCCAATAGTAGTCCTATAATAAATACATGGCAATTTTAATCTTCCTTAAGTTCATTCTTTAGCCCATCATTCAGAGGATCTCACTTGATTTCATTTATAAGGCTACTATGGAATCTCTCCACTTCCCGATGCCTCATAGTGAGTGGAGCTGTTTCAATTGAAAAGCCAGGAAGCAGCAATGTATGTGACAAGAATCTTCTGTTCAAAGCCTTGGAAAACATAACACTACTACCATGATTATTAATTGTCAGAGAGATACCTGAAACATTTTCAAGTTTGATTCCTCTATAGTAATTTTAGTTAAATTTAGAAATTATTTTGTGAAACTTGGTCATTTCATAGATATAAGTCATAAAATACTGTAATCAGTAAGTGTGTATTTTGGTATGGCCATGAGTTATCACCGTAATAAAACATAATCTTTAAATTTTTCTAAATTTGTCTATTTCAGGGGCACGTGGGTGGCTCAGTGGGTTAAAGCGTCTGCCTTCGGGGCACCTGGGTGGCTCAGTCGTTAAGCGGCTGCCTTCCGCTCAGGTCATGATCCCGGAGTCCTGGGATCGAGCCCCACATCGGGCTCCCTGCTCTGTGGGAAGCCTGTTTCTCCCACTACCATTCCCTCTGCTTGTGTTCCCTCTCTCGCTGTGTTTCTCTCTGTCAAATAAATAAAATTTTCAAAAAAAAAAAAAAAAAAAAGCGTCTGCCTTCGGCTCAGGTCATTCTGTTTCATCTGCCGGTTTTCATGGTATTTTAGTAGTTTAGGGAAGTATACTGATGATTGTCAGCTCTGAAGGGCCCAATGTTGTATGTAAGAAATATTTCTAATAGCTCATGCTTCCCATTCAAAACTATTGTACTAGCAGTACACAGTTACTTACATTTGAAGCTTCTGGTTTTAAGGACAGTGCTTTTTTGCAGAGATATTAGTTGAGTATCATACAACTAATGGGATGTTGTAGGCAAACTAATTTATAAATCTCTCTCTGTCTTTCTCAAGTAAATAAATAAAATCTTTAAAAAATAATTTATAAATAAAGAAAATAATACATAAATGATTGCACAAAGATTCAGTGATATAGTTATATGTGAATACATTCTCCCACCTTTGAATTAAGCCCTTACTATTACATTTAAGTAGGCCTAATAAGATGTATGAGATCTTTTCAGTTTTACATTACGCATTTTTGGCTTCCCATCTCATTTATCAATCATGCAATCCCAAGAATTCAGGCTTTCTCCTAAAAGTACAACTACAGAAGATCAACTTATACAGCGGGCACATTGATAACTTTTTCAGTCATTAAGCAAAGCAAAAGCTTTCAATTATTCAAGAAAAAATATTTCATATTAATATTAAAATTTTAGAAATAATTTAGATAAAAAATATTTAGATCATAATGAATTTGGATTCTATTCAATTCTTATCAAAGAAAAATATTCAGTTTATTTTCCTTACTTAGAGGCTATCATAAGTAAACTATATGTATAAAGTGAAATCAGAAGTATGGTGCTGTTTAACTTTAAAAAAAATAATAATTCTAGGGGCGCCTGGGTGGCTCAGTGGGTTAAAGCCTCTTCCTTCAGCTCAGGTCATGATCTCAGGGTCCTGGGATTGAGCCCCACATCAGGCTCTCTGCTCAGTAGGGAGCCTGCTTCCCTGTCTCTCTACCTGCCTCTCTGCCTACTTGTGATCTCTCTCTTCTCTGTGAAATAAATAAATAAAATCTTTAAAAAAATCATTAAAAAATAATAATAATTCTGGATGGCAAGATTTTTACAGGAAGATATGATGGGAACAATTAAAAATTTATTACAATTTTTAAAAAATTCAATACAATAAAATATCATCAAGAAAGTAAAAGGTAAAATGATGATCAAGAAATACTGCTTTCAACTTATGAGAGGCAAAGTGCTAGTATCCTTAATTTTAAAAAACATCTTGCAATTTAATAGCAAAAAGATGCCCAACACAGTAGAAATATGGGCAAAGGAATTAAGAGGTAAATGGCTAGTAAACATGGAAAAAAATGCCGATAAGTCTCACAATTAAAGAAATGCACTTCAAAGTGCAGTACTCTGTCCATTACATTAAATTTCTTAAAGGAATAGGAAAATAGGTATTTTCATACTAACTTAGTAATTGGTACAATCCTTATGGAAGATATTTTGTCAATATCAAAATTTGAAATACTTGAAATTTTTTACCAAGATTTCAATTCTAGGAATTTATTCTGTGAATATGTTCTCCACTGCTACCCATGCAAGAACTGTGAAGACATAGTTCAATAATAATAACAAAAAGTTGGGGAAAAAATTATTGACCCGTAAGGAATTGATTAATTTAATCATGGTACATCCATATATGGGTTTCTAAGCAACAGTTGAAAATAATGAGCTATATGTGTTCATATGAAAAATAATCAGAAGATATTATTGTGTTAAAAAGCAAGTTGAGAACAGTATACACTGTAATTATATACCATAATCCCAACTGTAATAATATTTTAAGAGGTATGTGTGAATCTGTGGGTAGAGAAGAATCTGTTACAATAGTACCTTTGAGAATTGGGACAAAAAAAGGTTTCATTTTTTTCTTATTTTCTTCAGTGCAGTTGGAATATTTTAACATCTCCTATACAAATGCTAAATTTCATGTAATACTTGCTATATAAAGGAAGTCTCAAATGGAATCAAAATTTTTCTCCACCCTGACTTCATTTCCAAGTATAGACAAATATTTTAACATTTCAAATAATTAAACATCATGGACTATGTTCAAAAGCACTCTTTACCCTTTTTTGAGCTTTCCTATAGAATGTCTACATGCTTTTAAAGAAATAATTTGTCTCCACAGGTGCTATATTTTATTATACACTTTTTTCTGATTTCTACTTTAAAATAAAACTTGATCTATATATGTGCTGATTTTGACATTACAGATTATTTTTCTATTAGTGATTAACTTTGGAGTCCATGATTTGGAGCAACTTTGTAATTCAAGACATCTCCTAATACTGAAATTTCATACATATAAACTTTAATGTAATACCAAATAAATAAACATATCCAATAACTGAATATGTTTATATTTTAAAACATTCTCCCTGATTTTATTTTGTCACATAAGGACCATTTCGGCTCACATAGATGCCATTCATATTAATTATACATATTAATTATGCAATAACCTTAATTGAACACAATAAAATTGAATACATTGATACGCACATTTCTCTACGAATGTCGGCAATCATGTAGACATAATTGCTCTTTTATTATAGGTTATACATTGTGTTTCCATGTTATATTAGGCCTTCAGTCCAGCCAGTACCATTTTTGCTCACGGAATGGTCACCTCATTTCTGGGGACCAATACCAAAGTTAGTCTTCAAATACTACCATGTAGTGTTCCTTTAAACAAGTGTCTGCATAAATTCTTTTTTTTAAATATTTTTTTTGAATTCACATGTATTTTTCAAAAGATTTTTTTTATTTTTAGAGAGAGTGCATGCACAAAGAGGGAGGGACAGAGGGAGAGAGAAAAATCTCAAGCAGATTCCCTGCTGAGCACTGAGCCAAACGCAGGGCTTCATCCCATGACTCTGGGATCATGACCTGAGCCGAAATCAAGAATCAGATGCTTAACCAGCTGAGCCACACAGCTGACCCTCTGCATATATCCTTAATGAACACTTTCTGAAATTAGAAACTAAGATATAGTAAAATAGCAAACAAAAGTTATTTTTAAAAAAAGATTAAAGTCATGTGATCAATAATTAAAACATACAAGAAACCCTTTGTTGTATGCAAATGACCTGACTGCCTGCTGGGAAATTTACTCTATGAAAAACATGACAAGGAAAGTACTGTGCTTATTCAGTATATAATTTAACAGACTCCTAATGAATATTTCATAATAGTAACAGTTGTGTATGAATTGTAAAACCTGTATATTGGTAATTACAAGAGGCCTATTACAACATCTATTTAAAATAAGAATTTATTTTTAAAAAAGAATTTATTAAGAACACCTTTAAAGGAAAATTGTATTTTTATTGGAAAATATAATCTACTCTTTTTCAAATAAAGAGAATAAAGACTAAATGAAGTGTTATCTAGAAATCCTAATCAATACTTGTTTGGATTTCAACTGTAAATGACTACAAATAATGAAGCTAATTATCTTCAAGAATATAATAAGTTCTAGATTTTTCTCAACATTCATATTGTGCATCAATTTGTCGGACTCAGCTCTGCACAAAACAACTTGATATGACATTAGCTTTTGACAACTTTCTGAACCTTTCTCTATTTTTTAACTATGTAGTGCTAGACATACTAGCAAATTGTTAGATACTCATACAGTTTCATTTTATTTTTTGAAAAAATTTTATTTATTTATTTGAGAGAGAAACAGCATGGGGGTGGGGGTGCAGAGGAAGAGGAAGAGACTCCCCACTGAGGAGGAAGCCCAACACGGGGCTTGATCCCAGGACCCTGAGATCATGACCTGAGCCAAAGGCAGATGCTTAACCTACTGAGTCACCCAGGCACCCCTATACTCATGGAGTTTTACAACTACTTCTTGCACTTTTAGCTACAAGCACCAAGAGGAATTATGCAGTATACAAAGCATCGTGGCAAATGCTTCTGAATTTTAATTTTTGAAAATGATTTTTTATTTAATTTTCTTTCTTTAATACAGTACAATCAAATGCATTTAGTAAAAATGTGATGTGCTTTCAAAAGTTTTTTGAGCTTTCTGGATCTTAAGGCTCATTTATGCAAATATATATGAATCAACCTGAAAATTTAACACAATGAGGTCCACCCATGCAACATCCAGTATTCTGACCCTGACACGCTGGGACAGAAAACAGAATTGAAAAGCTTGGGGCCTTTTGGAGTCAGATACCTTGGTTTACAAGGCCAGTTCCTCCACCTTAGGCATCTCACTGAGCCACACGTTCCTTATTCATGCAACAGTTACTCATAGAGTGCCACTATGTGCCAACCATCTCATGATAACCCTTTCTACACAACTTTATTGGGGGGATTAAATATCAAAAAGATTATTGATAAAGCACTTCATACAGTCTGGCTCCCAGTCAACATTATACACGGTTGATACTATAATTTTACTGTAGAAAGTGATTTTATCCTTCTTGTAATCAATTTTACCTAGTCAATATGGCTCCCCAAAAATTCACCTTCATATACTTTATAATGATCTAGCATGGAGCTATTGGGCATACATATATCTAAACATTTTAGAGTTAATCTATTTTCAGTTTGCAGCATCTCTTTGAGCAAGGACTCTAAGTTTATTACTCACTGTATAGAGCTATTTTCTTCATCAGATATTCTAGCTCCCCAAGACATACTACTGTATGTTTAGAATAATTGAATTGAAGGTCAATAGACAGTTCTTACTGACTAATGCTTAATGAGTACAACATGCTTCTCTGTAGGCTTATACTTTTCATACACTGGGTTTTAGAGACTTAAAACTTCCTCTTTGTGAGTATGGCAAAGCCTGAGCCAATGGAGGATGTCAATTCAATAAAGCAGCATCATTTAACACTTTTGATGAGTCTTCTTATTATATTTGTCCCAAAATATACTTTGATACACTTTGAAAGTAATCACAAACCCTTAGTCAAGGCTATGATGGTAAAGACAGCATTACAAAACAGCAAATATTTGTGTTACTAGGAATAAACTGGTGGAAGAGTCCTAACTGGAAGACTAGATCATCATATTAGAAAATACTGCATAAGGCAATGATTAGCAATGATATATTTAATAAATAGCTCTCCTAAGCCCCAAATACTCTTTTAAGTACTTTGTAATTTTTCATTTATTGAATCTTCTTAACAACTCTGAGATATACTATGATAATCTCCATTTTACAGATTAGAAAATTGATGTAAGTAACTCACCCAAGGTCACACCAACCAGTAAGCAGCAGAGCAGAGATGCAATTTAAAGTAGTACAGTTCAGCATACTGCTCTTAAACACTATGCTACACAGCCTCCTCGGGCTCAACAAGAAGTAATTCCCCTTCTTTTACGACTATGTTAAATCAGAATCCAAATCCACAGAATTGAGTGGTTACAAAAATCAGTGGCATTTCCCAAAAGTTTTACGATCTTCTTCTGACCACTTGAAAAGAAACCCAAAAAAGGAAGATTATACAGACGATGGAGAGAAAGCCTTCAGTGATGGACACATACTTTATGGGCTGAGGTTTTTGTGGGCAAAACTCACGATAGGTTTAACTTGCTTAGAGGCACGGTCACCATCTGAGGGTTGTGAGATCGAGCCCCACTTTGAGCTCCACCACACATGTGGAATCTGCTCGGGATTCTCTCTCTCCCTTGCCCCTTCCGCCACTTGCACTCTCTCTCTCTTTAAAATAAAATAAATAAATCTCAAAACAAACAAAACCAAACCACATGAGAAGTGTTAGTAAGGCATTTTTGGTATAGTTGAACTACTTTTTTCCCTGATATCAGACTACCAGGTATGGTAACATCACACTACAAAAAAAAAAAGTGGTCTTGTGTATGTTGGTCAGTTAGGAAGATCCAACCTATTGAAATGAATGTTTATTCAGGGAAGGTCAATATTAAATGAGTTGAAATATATAACATTTTTTTATTGGAAAAGGGGAAGAGAGAAAGAAAAATGTCGTAAGTTAAATTATGTTGGCTATTTTGCTATTCTTCCTAATATTTTTATGAGACAAAAGAAATTTAAGGAATTAATTTTCTTTCACATGGAACCCCTTTCTGCTCTCTTCACTTAAACGATCAAAGGGAAAACATGCTTTTTCTATTTATGTAAGTGCAAATAACAGCCATCAAGCAAACCTGCCTTCATGGTGTCAATAGAACTAGGATTTTAAAAAATTGTCATCATTTTCTTAAGTCATTTATGTAGCAGTTCATGGCTTAAAAGACTTTCCTACACTTTATCTCCTTCATCTGAGGGTACGTAAAGATCACTGTAGAGTCCTACTTTCTATGCTTATCCTGGAACTCTATTTTCCTGAAGCAGTCCAATGGGCATCCTGTTGCTTGAAGGTGACTAGGTTTCCCAATGGTGAGAGAAATTACAAAAGAAAAACAAGTTTTGATAGGATGATTTGACACTCGGGATACTAAGCTTAATCTTCCCTCAATTAATGGAGATTTTGAAAACTGTCCCGATAAGAGTAAAGAAGCAAAAGGACAGGCAGGAAAGCACCATTGTTACATCTGAGTCTGGAGTTCTAGTATTTCAATTCAAATCTTGGCCATTTACTAGCTGTGTGAACCTTATCAAGCCACTTAATCTCAATGACTCTTAGTCCTCTCATCTGTAGAGGTGACAACAGTGCCATTAATGAAGAAATGAACATAAGCTGCCCATTCAGTGTGCAACCATTGGTTAAGTATAAGTCATTCTTTAACTGTCATCCATTTGGGTCTTCTCCCTCCAAATCCAGTGTTCTTCTCTGTATCTAAGAATCTTTTCTCACACGAATCACTACTCCAACGTGCATGGTAGTTAAGGAGGAGCAGAAGCTTATATTTCCATTCATTTTTCTAAGGTGTGGAATCATAATATAATATCATAAACATAAATCATGTTTAACATCATAAACATGATCATAAAATAAAAATTGATTGAACTATAGAGTATTTTACCAAATAGATTGTTTCTGTGTAAATAAAATGTCTCCCGACATCTCATGTTATATTTTATCTAAGACAGTACGTATCCTCTGGAATTGGGCCAGGTGACCAGTGGTAGAGAAAGACTCAAGCTCCTGACTGGGAAGGGCCTACATTTATGTTTATGAAAGGGAGTGGACTATCGCTTTCCTGCTGTTCCATTCACAGTGCCACAAAGGACAGGCATTACAATACAAAAACTAAAAGGGGCTTAACCCAAAAGGGGCAAGGGGTCTGGACTTAGTCAAATTAAAGGAGATGAGTAGTTTGGGGAAAATGATCTTGTAGGGACATTGATTAGATCTTACTTTGGGGATCTTCTATTGCCTGACATGGAAGGCAAGACTTTGCATCCCTTTGATTTGTCACAAGTTTTAAGACAGACAGGAATTGATGAATTGTATTATTGTGAGGCCTCAAATGGAGGTGGAAGATAAAGCATAATCGCTTGGAAAGACAATAAAAGGGACTCCAGAATGGGCAGATCAGGTTAGAGACCCAACTTCGATATATGCTAACTGTGCCTCTAAGCAAGTTAAAGTACAGCTCTGAAGTTTGGTTTTCTCATCTGTAAAATGAAGATAATTAGGGTATCATATAAGAACGATTTGAAGATAAATAAAATATTGTTCATAAAATGCTTACCACAACACTCAGGAAACAGTGAATGTTCAATAAATGCTGGTTAGTGTAATTGTAAGGTTAGTGTGAAGAGTGCTTTAAAATGCTTATTTAAATGTTTCTATTCATTTGTTTTAATAGAGAGCACTCTCGCGTGTGTTGGGGGGTGGGTATGGGCAGAGGGAGAGGGAGAGAGATAAGCAGGCTCTTTGCTCAGTGTGGAGCCCATCTCAGGGCTCCATCTCACGACCCTGAGATCATGGCCTGAGCCGAAGTCAAAAGTCTGACCTTAACTGACTAAGCCACCCGGGTGCCCTGGTTTCTATTTAAATAAAATTAAAATTCTCTTTATCTATGTCCGTTCTAAACCATGTCACCATCAACTTCATCTGAGCTATTGATATCTCTGCCTAACTCGTTCTCATGCTTCTAGCTCTTTTTCCTAAGTCCATTCTCCATGTAGTGATCATAATGGCTTTAACAAAACTTTCCAATGCCATCTCACTGCTCTTAGAATAAAATGCAAATTCCTTCCACTAGCCTCTAAGATGCTTCATTTTGTGTATGGAAGACCGGACTGAACCCTGCCTTAGTATCTCCACACTTAGTTTGTCTCTTTACCCGGAATATTTCTCTTCCAAGTTATCATTATACAACTGGTTCTTTCCAGTCACATACATTTCAGTAAAAATGAGCTCATCCCTTCACTTATGTTCTCACAGCAGTTTATTTGCATCATAGCACCTGATTATATCCTTAATTATGTTACATATATTTTATATGCTAGATTACTATATCTCATATCCTTCATGGTGGAAAGGATTGCCTCTCTTAAATTTTCCACCTTTATTGAATCTTTCTGATCCATCTACAAATATGTTATTTTTACCAATCTTGAAAAAAAATCCTTTCTTGATTCTTCGCTCTTTTTTACTTTATGGCAAAACTTGAAAGAAAAGTCCAAAATCTTTATTTTAAATATCTCTCATCCCATTTCATTTTCTCTTTAACCTATTTGAATTGGACTTTCCCCCCATGATTCTATTGCTACTGCTTTTTATCAAGATCACTAATGATCCCCGTATTTTAAAATCCAATGGTGATTTCCAATTTTTATATTGCTTGACTTAGCAGCATTCAAAATAGTTGATCATCCCCTTGTCTTTGAAATAATCCTTCACTTAACTTCAAGGACAATGTACTACTTGCTTTATTTTCCAGGTACCTGATTAGAATAACCCTTCTCAGTTTCATTCACTGGTTCCCTTTCATCACTCAGACCTCTGAATGTTTCAGTAGCTCATAGAGCAGTTAGGAAACCATTTCTATTTTCAATCTATTCTCACCACCTTGCTGATTTCATCCAAAACATGGCATTAAGTATTCTTATGCTCATGATAAGGACATTTTTATTCTCTAGCCCAAATGCTCTCTCAGAATTCCAGAGTCATAGCTAGCTATTCCAACTCACAATTTAGCATGCCAAAACTGAGCTCATGATTTTCATGCCAGACTTCTTCCTCTCAAGAGTCTTTCTCATTTCAGGAAATGGTAAATTCATGTATTGAGTTGGTCAGGCCAAGATCTTTTGCATCACCATGCCCCTCCTCTGTTTCCATGATATCCCACAACCAAATGGCCAAGTTCAGTTTGATGCCTTACCTTTTAAATATACCTTGAACCCAACATTTCCTCAACACTCGGGTCTATTCTACCCACATTTCTCTGTAAATTATTAAAATGCCTTCTAAACAGACTTCCTGCTTTCACCATTCTCTTTTCAATCTATTCTTGACCCAGCATCCAGAATGATCTCATTAATATAAAACTCAGATCTTATCCTTCTGCCGCTCAAAGCCCTTCAGTGACTTCCCACTGTCCTCTAAGTGAAAGCTAAGTCCTACAAATGTACACAAATGTCTAAGGAAATCAGCTGCCCAATCATTTACTCTTATTCCTCTCTGACTATCCTTTATGACATTCAGCCTTGTAAGATTGGCACCTGCTGATGTCTGCTTTGGGGTCTTGTTCTTGCTCTTCTCTCTTCCCTAATACTCTTCCTTGCTGCATCTCTGTGGCTCATTTGCTTATATTTCTTCCCAGGCCTTTACTCACATTTCATATTCTCCATGAGGACTTCCCTAACTACCCCATCAAAATGGCAAACCCTGTCACTACAACCACTACACACTCCCTATACCCCTCTCTTGCTTTATATTTCCCCATTAACACTCACTCCTATTTAACCACAAATATTTTATTTAATATCTTGTCTACTTTCTAATTTCCTTCCCACAACATACTCACAAACCATTAGAACAGAGACTTCTGCCTCCCCTCCCAACCCTGCTATATAGCCCCAGAGCCTATAACAATATCAGGCATATAAAAAGTGCTTCATAAATATTTTGAAATAAATAAATGTCTTGTTCTATGCTATATAACTAGGACCTAGAATAGAATTCACCAATTGGAAGGCAATAAATAAATTCTTGTCAAATAATCGTTGTTATCTGATATTCGATGTATGCTGAAAGTAAACATAGAAATGTAAATCTGATTCAAAATGTGAAATCAAAATACTTGGAAGTACTGATTTGTCACAAACCTAACCCTCAAGTTTAATCAGAGTATTTGATAATTTTTTATTATGTTTGAGTTCAGTTCTAATTTAGCATGGTATATTACCATTTGGTAACAAATTGTAAATGTTTTAAAGATCTGTGTACTTATTTTTAAATTTGTCTTTGCTTTGTTTTATTTTCTATTTGTAGATAAATTTTACTTTAACATAACAATATTCTACTTCTTATAGATAGTATTTCTTAATGAAAGAAGAATCTCTTTATAACATATATATGAAGGAATAGTTTTAAGTGAATGCATTCTGCCTAATAAAATAATTCTTAAAATCTAATTAATGTGTCAAGTGCAGTCACTTCCAGTTTACTTACATTCTAAAAGTTAGTAGACAGTATGTAAACCTAAATCTTCCTAACATCCCCTTCTAGCTCCATTTTAGTGCTCTCAAACTTGAGCTAGACAGAAGGAGGAGAAAAATATGGTCCCTCATGATACATTATAATTGCCAACTTTTACTTTTTAGAGATAGGCAATGAATAGACTAGTCTTCAAAATGACTCCACTCTAGAGGAGTATTTTAAGACCCTCTAAATAGATTCATGACAACTGAATCCTCTAAGATATTAAGTACCCTCACACCACATGGCCAGACAAGAACCTCCATTTTAAAGTATTTAACAGGGAATCAAATATCACAAAACAAATAGAGTATCTCTTTCATGGATTAGACAGTTATAACTCACACTCAGGTAAACTTGATTTACTACCCCAAGGATCATGCCTGAAAGCTTTTAAAGGAGACTCATATATTTTTTAAAAAAAAATCTAAATGCTCAGGACAAGGACATCCAAGTGCTATTTTCCTGAACCCAGAGCCAACTTACACAATTAGAAATATATGACTCTATGACCACACAATTTCTCAGGCTGAAAAGATACTACTCATACTTAATCCACTTGTCTTCCTCTTGCTATATAAAGAACAAATCTAATTTTGAGATCCCACATAAATTATTCTTTGTTGTATTAAGTTATAGTTATTTTCTTATCTGCAATGTTTGTAGATTATTTAAGAAATTATTCTGAAATATGTATTTCAAATAATGAAGGAAATTTTCTAGAGTCAAGCACAGTTTTGGAGAAAACTTCAGATAGCAGGAGATTTTCTAATAGCTACATAAATCTGTAAGATGAGAATATATGTTTCTAATACTTTCATTTTTTATAACAAATAAAGGTCTAAAAACATATATTTTTAGAGTATGCATTAGGCATATAAAATATTTTTTACTTGCTAATTCATCTATTCAAAAATATTTAGGATTTTTGTTCTTCCCACCCCCACCATTGAATTTTACCTGTTTTGGAAAGAAGAGGGGAATAAATTACGCATTAAGTAATTATATATTTACCAGCAACCTCTAATAGCAAGATTTAAATATATACTTTTTTCCATTTTATGGAACAGACAAAAAAGATATTGTAGGTTTAAATAACTTACCCAA
Organism: Procyon lotor; assembly: GCA_028646535.1. Taxonomy (NCBI): domain Eukaryota; kingdom Metazoa; phylum Chordata; class Mammalia; order Carnivora; family Procyonidae; genus Procyon; species Procyon lotor. The sequence continues at coordinate 30,083,559 of CM053607.1, read as the reverse complement.
GTGAAACACATTGAATTAGTTATTGTTATGGGACTATAACTTACTATTGATTTTGTGATATTAGAAGCATCTCATTCAAGGTGAGTTTATTCGTTTCTATCAGAATTTTTACCTGCAGACACTGGCAAAAAAAAATAAGACTGCATTAAATTATTCACTCTTGCAGCAATAAATTTCAGGTGTGAGGATAAGTACATTTAAGCATGAAGTAATTATATTGTTTTTACTTCTTTACATTCATCAGTATACTCAGTTTCTACTAGCAAAACTGTGCAAGGTATTTTTGTAACTATTATAATATTAATTTATAGATACAAATTAGGTTCATTTTCTGGCCTTAAAAATTCCTTTTGACAACATGCGCAAAGCCTTTCATACAATGCATAAGTGTAACTAAATTCAAGTTTGCTCTTTACATGAAAAAACACACCCCTTTATAAAGAATGTGCAATCCTATTTTTCCCGAATTATATTTTCTCCTCATTTTCCTAAAGGAAAAATGTTTTTTCTATAATATCACCCCTGCCGAAGTTGTCACAAGTACTTAAATAAATTAAGAGGCACTATGATGTATATTCCATGTACATTAAAAAATACCTTGAAATAAGACAAAAGTCTAATGGAAACCGTCAAGTCATGGTAGAAAGACAGAGACCACAAACTGGAATAATAAAGAGAAAGGACTGGTCTTGAACTAGGTTTTGAAGTTAGAGACCACATTCCAACTGGAATCAGCAATGCAGGACAAGGACAATATGTCCGTCCTCATTACTGTAGGTCATAGTTTTTTATAAAAGTATCTTTCCAAGGCACTAATGAAGATAAGGTGATAAGGCAGCAAAGTACCATAAAGAACAAATTATAAGACAGTTTCACCTATACCCAGTTCCTATAGGATGGATAGTGAAGATAGTATTTTAGAGAAACTCTAGAAATGTATCAAGATATCTACTATAAAATTATATTTTTAAAAAACCTATTTGATATTTTAACTTAAATTGGAACAATAATGCCAAATGATTAACAAATATTTAATAAAAGCCTGTGCTGTATATTGGATGTAGACATTTTTTGAAGATTAGACACTTTCTGCCCATAGGAATCTCACAATCTCTTTGCATATGTATTATGTGTAGTCACGTGAACACACATACATAGTAACAACCAATAACTCTTCTGTAGTCCTGTTAACGCTGGATGTATATGAACCAAAAATATCAATCCATCTTTAAGGTCAAGAATATGTGTGTCTTACTTTTGTCTTCCATTCAGAATTAAAAATCAACATGACCAAAAATGTTCCCTTTCCTCAAGCCCTTGAATCATTCTAAATTTCTCTTTCTCCCTCTTAGAACTAATCAACACATTTTGTTAACTTTTAATTCCTAGCAAATTTTCCTGAATGCATATCTTTTTTTCTCCATTCCCTATTACCAAAGCCCTGGTTCAAGCTTGTCTTTCTCATCAATAACCCCCAAATTGTTTATTTATTCAATAAAAATTTATAGAGCATCTGCTTAGTTTGCAAGTGATTGTGCCAAGTAGTGGATAAGATGTATAATTTTTCTGCAGTCCTAGAGCCTGGAATCTTTTTCCCATTACTACACAGCCCAGCAACACACTGCAGCTAGACATTGATTTAACATACAGATACAGTTATGCCCTGAAAACCACTTAATGTGTCAGTACCTAGTGTATGAACTCCAAACTCGGTAGGATGGAGATAAGCCCCCTTCTGTTTTGACTGATCCCTCTCTAGCTCCATAACTTCAGCCTTCTAGGCTCCTCTATCCACTTCATACTTGACACTCTAAGAATTTCAAATTCTGTGTGTCCCTACAAATGCCACAGACTTTCCTGCCTTTTGCTTAGTCTCTTTCCACTAAAGGGTGCTCACAATTTATTCTTCTACACTGAGGTGAGTGGAACCTCATCCAAGCAGTCTTGCTTTTCTGTGCTCCCAGGGATCCTGCTTGTGATGTTCCTTTCTTATAATTTACCTCAGTATTTTGAAGTCATCTGTTTATTTCTCAACTTTGGGAGATCTATAAAATCCTCAAGATCAGAAACATATATTTTCCGTATGTGTACCTCTGACTTCTAGATCTTAAAATGTACTCAATCAATATGTACTGAAACTATTAGAACCATGCTGTGCCTTCTCCCCCAAAGACTGATTGCATATCTCTCTTTTTAATCTTTTTTTCTTTGAGTATAGTTGACACACAATGTTACACCTTAGTTTCAGGTGTACAAAATAGTGATTCAACATCTCTAATTCATTATGCTATGCTCACCACAAGTGTAGCTACCATTTGTCAGCATCCAATGCTATATAATATTATTGACTATATTTCCTATGCTTTACCTTTTAGTTCTATCACTTATTCATTCCATAACTGGCTGTGTCTCTCACTCTTCCTCACCCACTTTGTCCATTCCCTCACCACTCTCCCCCCTGGCAAACATCAGTTCATTCTCTGTATTTATGGGTCTGATTTCTGCTTTTTGTTGTTTGTTTCTTCATTAGTTTAATTTTTTAGATTCCACATATAAGTGAAATTATACGGTATTTGTCTTTCTCCATCTTATTTCTCTTAACATAATACCCTCTATTTCCATCCATGTTGTTGCGAACAGCAAATTCTCGTCCTTTTTTTATGGCTGCAAATAGCAAGATCTCATCCTTTTTTTTATATGTAAATATATATCCCACATCTTATTTATCCCTTTATCTATTAATGAATACTTAGGTTTCTTCCATATCCTGGCTATTGTGAATAATGTTGCAATAAACATAAAGGTGTATGTACCTTTTCAAATTAATGTTTTCATATTCTTTGGGTAAATACCCAGTAGTGGAATTACTGGATCATATGGAATCTCTATTTTTTATTTTTTTGAGGAAACTCCATACTGTTTTCCACAGTGGCTGTGCCAATTTATATACCCACTGGAGTGTGAAAGGATTAATTTTTCTCCACATCCTCGCCAACACTTGCTATTTCTTGTCATTTTGATTTTAGCCATTCTGGCAGGAGCAAAGTGATATTTCATTCTATTTTGATTTACATTTCTCTGATGATCAAATGATTGAGCATCTTTTCATGTGTCTGTTGGTCATCTGTATGTTTTCTTTGGAAAAATGTCTATTCAAATCTTCTGCCCATTTTTTATCAGATTGTGGGTGGGTTTCTTTTTTTTTTTTTTTGTTCAGTGTTGAGTTGTAGAAGTTTGCAAAAATCTTGCATTCAGTCAGTTGCTTTTTCATTTTGTTGATGATTTCCTTTGCTGCACAAATCGTTTTTATTTTGATTACATATCTCTTTCATTTATACTGAATACAACACAAGGAAACAAGAGACTAAACAAGAGGTACATTGTTTCTATTTCCAAATGTTTAATGAAACCAACATTAATGTGCTGGCTTTTCTTATCCTTTGAGTATAACATCTACACATTTGTCATTTCCACTTGAAATTTGCAACTTATAGAATAATTGTTTCATGATTTGGTATAGTTTTGAGGGACACAAGACAGTGATAATGAGTAACACAATATTTGAGAACTACTTGGATTCTGTACCAATTTTTCTGAGTGAAAAAATTCATAAAAGCTTTCATGATCTATCTTGAGTCTGATTCCTCTAAGGTGCAGCTGCTGTCTCCAGTCACATCAAACTCCTCTGTGCTCTCTGAATACGTCATCTTTGCCCACTTCTCTGGATCCTGATTTTCTTTTCTCGTTCTGTGAGTTGTCTCCTATACTCACCCTTTATTCGGCTTTCTACCTGGTAAACTTCTAGTTATCTTTCAAGGCACAACTAAGGTATTACCTCTAGTGTCAAATCTTCTTTGATCTTCTATGCAAAGTTGCCCTACTTAATTAAATTCTTGTACCATGTTGTTCATATTTTTACTATTGCACATTCCATCATGTCTTAATTATTCATTTCATTGCATGCCTCTCATGTTGTGTAGGAAATTCTCCATACATGTTTTTAGCCCACATTTCAGCATAAAGCTCATTCCCATAAATGTTAAATCCAAGAATGAATAAAAGTTGTATCTTAACTTGTTAAGACAGTTGCACTAAATCTTTTTACATCAAAATATATTTTATTTATCCCAAAGGAGAAAAAATATTCCCATCATATAATAAAATGTCCTATGTATGTTTGGTGGTTATTCTTATTCAAATCAATGCATCAACATTAATAAGCTTAGTTTAATTTTCCAGGATGTTTATCTTAATGATATGACTGTTTTTATTTTCATTTGACAAGGGGATACAGGTGAAAGTGTTCAAACAAGCACTGTCAGAGATTCAGTTAAATATTTGAACAGTCTATTTTTATTATAAATAGCTTCTATTTTATTTTTCTCTGAAGAGTAGAATATTTCTCCATAATAGAAAAGTTACATATTTTGTATGAGGCTATTTTAAAATTATTGAAGATTAAAAATTGACTATCAGTAGAAAAGAACAGAAACATGAAAGTTAAATATAGCTATAAGGTCCCTTAATCTTAGCATCACATCATTTTTATTACTTTATAATATTTTGTTCTTAATTAGTTATGATGAGAGGAAAAATTAATTTTATGTAGCAATTTACTCCTCTGAAGGTGGAAAAAGAAAAAGTAGATTTATTTAATTTTTTAAATAGAATTATATGTTGTAAAAAGTTTGATAATTGTTTAGAAAACTTACTTAATTAACAAGAATATAAATGTTTCTGGTGAAAATTGGAATCCACTAAAATTGTGAATTAAATAATTCTAAATTTTAAAATTCAAGAAGTATAAATTAAAAATTGTTACATAACATGAGCAAAGTGAGGCTTTATTTCTTTTGTATAAAAATCTGTACAGGTGCATTCTATTTAAAAAAAATTGTTAAATATTGTTAGACCAAAATGTATGTGGGAATTTTTATAAGATTATTTATCCCTCAAAGGAATGTCATTTACTTCCAAAAAAGGGGTGTAGTGTATGGGACCTGTCAAAGAATTTAACCAAGGGGCGCCGGGGTGGCTCAGTCGTTAAGCGTCTGCCTTCAGCTGAGGTCATGATCCCAGAGTCCTGGGATCGAGCCCCACATTGGGCTCTCTGCTCAGCAGGGAGCCTACTTCTCCCACTACCATTCCCTCTGCTTGTGTTCCCTCTCTCGCTGTGTTTCTCTCTGTCAAATAAATAAAATCTTTAAAAAAAAAAAAGAATTTAACCAAATTTTTAGAAACCAATCACTAGATCCCGAAAGAGTAATCTAGGTTATTCCACTGTCTGTTAGACTTCTAGGGTCAAATTCACACCGTATGTACTGATACAACTCCCACTTAGGAGGACAGAGGTTGATCTATGCTGCCTGACATTAACCTTGGACGTCATTTAATAAAAGTAAAGCTAACTGGGTCACAATTAGTTTGGCTCCTCAGAGTCCACAAAATCAGTCTTCTGTGGTCACAAAAAAACTAATTTTAAAATGGAATCTATTTCATTAGAGTTGCTTTCAGTGAAGGCAATACAAAACAGTTTTGTTTATGAAGATTTGCATTTTTATTAAAGTTCTAATATTTAAAAGAATATAGTCACAGTAATCAAAATGCCATTCTTTTCTTTTTCTCTCCTTTGTCTGCTTATCTATCAGAAGTTGGAATGCATTTGAAATTAACAGAATTGAGTGAGATTTAGAGATTAATGTGACTCAAGAGAGTACTAAGTCTAAATGAAACCTGGGTATTAATTTAGTTCTTGTCAAAAACCTTCCTTCCCTGAAGAAGATTACAGAATTCACATAAACATGTTAGCAACATAAAGAAGTAGGAGGTTTAGATCAAAGCTTAAATAATTAGCAAATATAAAAGTTTGACCAAAAAGTGAAGAAAAACCAAATTTGAGTTACCTAATAGCTCAACTAAATTTCTCATATCTGAAAAATCAATCTCCTTCTAACTTAAGAATTAGATAAAATAAGGAATTCCCTTGTTAGACCCTTCTTTTTCCCCTCCTAGCTTATATTTCTTCATAGCACTCATCATCATCTGATATACTATATTTATCTATTTATGTTCTATTTCCTCTCTGCAATACAAATCCTATAGGAAAGGAATTTTTTGTCTCATGTATTCACATTTTAGCTCAAATGTGTAGCATAGGGGCGCCTGGGTGGCTCAGTGGGTTAAAGCCTCTGCCTTCGGCTCAGGTCATGATCTCAGGGTCCTGGGATCGAGCCCCGCATCGGGCTCTCTGCTCAGCGGGGAGCCTGCTTCCCCCTCTCTCTCTGCCTGCCTCTCTGCCTATTTGTGATCTCTGTCAAATAAATAAATAAAATTTAAAAAAAAAGATTTAAAAAAAAATGTGTAGCATAGTGCTTATCATAAAATAACCACACAAAAAATCATTTATGAAATAAACAATTAACTAATAAAAATACATTTGAGTAACATCACCAAAGTTACATCATAGATTGTTCCCCTTCAAAGAAGAATAACCAGCAGATATTTAAGTACAAATCACCACTGAGAGAATCCTTAAAAATGGGGGTAGGCTGAAACACCCACCCTGACAAAGACCAAGACAGACTACGTTCAGATGGTAAAAGAAGAGGCTATACATTGACCACATTGACCCTCTTCCAGGTCAGTGCAGCCCTATACAGAAAGGCTTCCTCTGAGCCTCAAGTTCCTCCAATGGGAAAAGAGAAAAAAAAGAGGATATTTAGGTCTACCAGCATTGTGGGTTTCTTTTTAGGAAACCTTACTCAGTGCTTGCTCCATGAAGATTTCAGGAAAATCTGTGGGGTCTTAACTACTGGCAATCTGACTATGATTAGGAGGTGAGTGGCTTGCATCAACTAGTACTCAAATCTGGGCAGACTAAGTTCATACCTGCAGTATCCAAATAATAATTCCAACTGAAGGTTTTGCTCATCTTCAGAATCAAAGTAAGGGTGCACCTGGTCAAAGTAAGGGTGACCAGGGAACTCAGTGGGATGCAGGTATAACTCAAATGAATTTTTCTGACCTAGAGCCTAGTTTGCTGGTGCTCAGGCACAGAGCTAAATCACAAGCTCCACCCACTGTGGAGAATGTCTGTCACCACCTGAGCAGAAGAGCTGGAAACAATTCTTGGAAGTTATGCAGTCCAGTCAAGAGGAGGGCAAACAGAGCTGATTGTCCCCAGAGCAAAATGAGTACTAGATGTGGAGCATTTCTGTGCTATGCAAGGGCAAGGGGATCAATTCATAACCATGACTGAGGGTAGCTTCAGCCCTTCCCAACCAGATAGCCTATTTGGCAAAGTCTATTTGGGAGCCTGGAGCAGCCCTTCCTCCCATCCAGACAAAAGAGCTGAGATATAGCACATCTGTCGTGAAGAGTATCTTCTGGCCCTAGCTGATGAGAAGTGCTGGAAACAACTCCCAGAATCTGTGCAGTCCCATGCCAGTTGAGTTGAGAGGTGAGTGGGCAGAGCTGATGGTTTGTAGAACAAAGCCAGCGTCCTGTTTAATCAGGGAACTTGGAGTGCTAGTTAGCTTGAGTTAGTTAACAAACAGAGATCTTTATCAGCTTCAGAGCTGCTTCTCCCTCTGCCCCTGTGCAGGAAATCTAATTCATGACCCTGTTCATCATTAAATACAGCTGTTAAGCTGTTCAATCAGGAAAATGGACCACAGCACCCTGAAGGCTGTATAATCCATCCAATGGCCCTACATACAGTGACACTTCAACAGAGAACAAACCCTGTGAGTTTCCCTGTCTCCTGAGCATACCCTGTGGCTTCTCCCAACCAGAGGAGATAGTGTACACTCTGGTCTGATTCAAGTACCCAAACAGTGAGCTGTACAGGCCCTGAGTCCCATCCTGATGCCCTCCTAGGGCAAGGAGGCTAACTCCAGCCTCATTTACTACTGGGTACTACTATAGTACCCAGTCCTGACTAGTAAGTCTGACCAGAGAATCCAGGCAAATGTGGGGCCCATCCTATAACCTCATTAGGATAGAAAACTAAGCCAGTAGTCCTATCTAATTGCTTTCACTCAGGGGGTACACCACCCATCTCCATCTCAGAGCTCAACAGTTACCTCACTCAAAAACAGACCATAATAGCAGACCTCCATCTACTCAAGGATATTACCAGCAGATACACCAAGAAACCCAAATTGAATTGACTGGTTAAGAACTGTCTCTGCCAAAGCTTACCTATAAAGTCTGAAGGAGGTACCCAATTACTCAAATGTGCAGAATCAAATAGAGGGAATTAGGGATCATGAAAAATAAGTAAATATGATACTACCAAAGAAAACTAATGAAGAAGTTCCAATAACTGACCCTAAAGAAATGGAGATCTATGAGCTGTCAAATAAAGAATTCAGAATAATCCCTTTAATAAGTCTAGTGAACCACAAGAAAACATATGAATAAATAAAACTAAGAAAACAGTGCATGAGCAAAATGGGAACTTTGACAAGTAAAAGACATCCATCAAAAAACAGAACAAGGGGCACCTTGGTGGCTCAGTGGGTTAAAGCCTCTGCCTTTGGCTCAGGTCATGATCCCAGGGTCCTGGGATTGAGCCCCACTTCAGGCTTTCTGCTGAGCAGGGAGTCCGCTTCTTCCCCCCGCTCTCTCTCTGCCTGCCTCTCTACCTACTTGTGATCTCTCTTTCTCAGTCAAAGAAATAAATAAAATTTTAAACAAAACAAAACAAAACAAAAACAAAAACCTAGAGTTGGAAAATATAAACTGAAGAATTCTATAAAGAGTTTCAAAAGTATGCCTGGCCATACAGAAGAAGTGATCAGTGATCTAGAGGGATTAACCATTGGAAATTACTCAGTCAGAAAAGCAAAAAGAAAAAAAAAATTAAGAGTGAATGATTATGATACACAATGAAAAGAAACTATATTCACATTATGGGAATTCCAGAAAAAGAAGAAAAAAGAAAGAAACAGAAAATATATTTAAAGCAATAGTGGCTAAAATTTCCCAAATCTGAGGAAAGAAATTAACATTCAAACCATGAGGCAAAAAGTAGCCCAAACACATTGACCCTGAAGACAGCTACATTGAGGCACAATATAATTAAATTGTCAAAAAGTCAAGCATAAAGAAAGAAGTTTGAAAACAGCAAAAGAAAGAAAAGCAGTTACATACAAAGAAACCCCCCATAAGACTGTGGGCATATATCGCCACAGAAACTTTTCAAGTCATGAGATAAAGAGATGGCATAGTCAAAATACTGAAAGAAAATCATCATCATCCAAGAATTCTATACTTGGCAAATCTGTCCTTCAGTAATGGAGGGATAAAGACTTTCTCAAACAAACAAAAGCTGAGAGAGTTCATTGCTGCCACACTCTGGCTTACAAGAAATGCTAAAGGGAGTTCTTTGAGTGGAAGTAAAAGAAAACTAATAACATCATAAAAACATAAAAGTAGCATATATATCACTGGTAATTGTAAATATTTACAGTCATAATTAGATTGTGCAATTTGATAATAGTGGTGTATAATTCACTTACAACTCAAACTTTAAAGTTAAAAAAAGGACACAATAAAACTAACCATAACTACAATAATCTGTTACTAGTTACACAATACAAAAAATAAAAAAACAACAATAATGTAAAATGTGGGAACAGAGAGATAAAAGCATAAAGTTAATGAATTGTCTTGAAAATTGTTATCAGTTTAAAATACAGTGTTGTTATAAGTTTAAGATATTTTATACAAGCTTCAAGGTAGCCACAAGGGAAAATTCAATATTAATTACTCAAAAGAACAAGGTAAAGAGGTCCAAGCATACTGATACTAAAAAACATCAGAACACAGACAAAATAAAAATAGCAGGATAAGAAACAAGGAATAATGGATCAGTAAAATAACCAGAAAACAATGAACAAAATGGCGATTGTAAGTTCTTACCTATTTATAATTACTTTAAGTGTAAATGGATTCAATTCTCCAATTAAAAGACATAAAATGGCTGAATGAATAAAAAGCAAACAAAAAACAAACAAACAAAAACCAGATCAACAACATGCTGCCTACAAAAGACTCATTTTAGTCTTAAAGACTAATAAAGACTGAGAGAGAAAAGACTGAGAGGTACCATTCTGCAATGGTAACTCAAAAAAAACATGGGTAGCTTATATCAGACAAAATTGACTTTAAGCTAAAAATGGTGAAAAGATATAAAGAAGGTCATAATATAATGAAAAAGGGGTCAATGCATTAAAAAGATATAACAATTATAAATATTAATGTGCCAAACTTAATAGCATCTGAATATATAAAGCAAAAACTAACAGAGCTAAAAGGAAAGATAAACTATAATACAATAATAGTTGGAGACTTTAATACCCCACTCACAACAATGAATAGATAATCTAGACAGAATCAATAAGGAAAAAGCAGATTTGAACAACACTATAGACCAAATAGGCCTAACAGACATATACAGAACATTCTATCCAAAGAACACTCATTTCTCTTAAGTGCACATAGAACATTTTCTAGGATAGAACATATGTCAGACAAAACACATCTTAGCAAATTCAAAATTTAAAGGATACCAAGTATCCTCTCTGACTACAATGGCAAAAGGCTAGAAATTAATAAGAGGAAAACTGGAAAATTTAGGGACATACAGAAATTAAACAACAATATCTCAAGCAATAAATCAATCAAAGAAGATTAAGGAGGAAATATAAAAAAGTTTCTTGAGACAAAAGAAAAGGAAACACAACATGCCAGAACTTGTGAGATGCAGCAAAAGCAGTTACAAGAGGGAAGTTTATAGCAAAAAGTGCCTAAATTAAGAAGAAAAAAAGATCCTAAATGAGTAACTTAACTCTAAACCTTAAGGAACCAGAAAAAAGGCAAACTGAGCCCAAAGTTATCGGAAGAAAGAAAATAGTAAAGATTAGGGCAGAAGAACAGAAAAATAATAGAAAAGATTAACTGAACTAAAAGTTTTCTTTGAAAAGATAAAACTAAAATAAATAAATAAATAAATAAATAAATAAATAAATAAATAAATATTTAAAAAAAAAGAAAAGATAAAACTAAAAAATCCTTAACTGACTAACCAAGAAAAAGAGAGAAAGGACTCAAATCAACAAAATTATGAATGAAAAAAGTGACATTATAAACTGATAACACAGAAATTTAAATGATCATAAAAGGCTACTGCGAACAGCTATACACCAACAAACTGTATAACCTAGAAGAAACAGAAGCATTCTTAGGAACATACAACTTACCAAGACTGAATCAGGAAGGAATAGAAAATCTGAATAGACAAATTATGAGCAAGGAGATTGAATGAGTAATCAAAATTCTCCCAACAAAGAAAGGTCAGGACCAAATGGTTTCACTAGTGAATTTTACCAAAAATTTAATGAAGAATTAATATCAATCCTCAAACTCTTCCAAATATTGAAAAGGATCAAACATTTTTTTTTTTAAAGATTTTATTTATTTGACATTTGACAGCGAGAAACACAGCAAGAAAGAGAACACAAGCAGAGGGAATGGTAGCTGGAGAAGCAGGCTTCCTGCCAAGCAAGGAGCCCGATGTGGGGCTCAATCCCAGGACCCTGGGAACATGACCTGAGCCGAAGGCAGATGCTTAACGACTGAGCCACCCAGGCACCCCAGGATCAAACATTCTTAAACTCATTTTATAAGTACAATAATTCTGATTATTGGTATTATTCTGATACCAAAACCAGAAAGGGCATTACTAGAAAAGAAAACCACAGGACAATATATCTAATGAATATAGATACAAAGAGTCTCAATAAAATACTAGAAAATAAAATTCAGCACCACACTAAAAGGATCATACACCGTGGTCAAGTGGGATTTATCCCTGGAATGCAGATACTTCAACATATGCAAATCAACCAGTATGATACATTACATTAATAGAACGAAAGGAAAAAAAAATCATATGGTCTTCCCAATAGACAAGAAAAGCATTTCACAAAACTCAACATCCATTCATTATAAACACTTAATAAATTAGGCATAGAAAAACATATGTCAACATAATAAAGGCTATATATGACAAGCATACAGTTAACATCATACTTAATGGTGAAAGTTTTGAAATATTTTCCTCTAAGATAAGGAATAAGACAAGGGTGTCCATTCTCACCACTCTTGTTGAACATGGTGGTAGAAGCCTTAGCTAAAGCAATAAGTCAAGAAAAAGAAAAATAAAGGTATCAGAATTGGAAAAGAAGAAGTAAAATTGTCTCATTTGTAGATAGCATAACTGTATGTAAAGGAAATCCTAAAGATACAACCAAAAAACTATTAGAGCTAATGAATTAATTCAGTAAAGTTTCAGGATACAAAATTAACATACAAAAATCAGTAGCATTTCTATACACTATCAATGAACTTTCTGAAAAGGAAAAAAAACTAAAGAAATCAATCTCATTTACAATAGCATAAAAAACAATAAAACAGTTAAGAATAAGTAAGGGGGTAAAAGAGCTCTACTCTGAAAACCGTAAGACACAAATAAGTAGAAAAGTATCCATGTTCATGGTTGGAAAAATCAATATTATTAAAACATCAATACTACCAAAAGCCATCTATAGATTCAATGCAGTGCTTATCAAGATTCCAATGACCTTTTTTTCAGAAGTCAAAAAACACTCCTAAAATTTATATGGAACCACAAAGACCCAAAATAGTCAAATAAATCCTGAGAAAGAAGAACAAAGCAGGGAGTATCGCCCTTCCTGATTTTAAGCTATCCTATAAAGCTATAGTCATCAAAACAGTATGGTACTGGCATAAAAAGAGAGAAAAGACCAATAGAACAGAATCAAAAGCCCCCAAATAAACCCAAGCATGTCTGGTCAACTAATATTCGACAAGGGAGCCAAGAATACTCAATGGAGAAAATAGTCTATTCCATAAATAGTGCCAGAATGGTTGGATATCCACATGTAAAACAATGAAGCTAGACCCATATTTTACATCACTCAAAAATTAACTCAAAATGAATTAAAGACTTGAATGTAAAACTTGAAAAATAAAATTCCTGGGGCACCTGGGTGGCTCAGTGGGTTAAATTCTCTGCCTTTGGCTCAGGTCATGATCTCATGGTCCTGGGATCGAGCCCTGCATCAGGCTCTGTACTTGGCAGTGAGCGTGCTTCCCCCTTTCTCTGCCTTCCTCACTGCCTGCTTATGATCTCTCTCTGGCGAATAAACAAATAAAATCTTTAAACAAACAAATAAATAAATAAATAAGACTCCTATAAGAAGATATAGGAATAAACTCCTTGACATGGATCTTGATAATGATTTTTTGGGTACACACCGAGAGCACAAGTAACAAAATAAGAAATAAACAAGTCAGACTACATCAAACTAAAAAACTTCTACACAGGAAAAGAAACTATCAACAAGGTTAAAAAACAAGCTATGCAATGGAAAATAATATTTGCAAACCATATATTTGATAAATGGTTAATCTCCAAAATATGTAAAGAACTCATAAACTCAATAGCAATAGAAGAAAGAAAAGTAATAAGAACCCAACTAAAAAATGGGGAAATGACCTGAATGGACATTTCTCCAAAAAAATACACAAAAGGTCAACAACAGGAACATGAAAAATCCTCAACATTACTAGTTGGACCTTGAAGGCTTTATGCTAAGTGAAATAAATCAGGCAGAAAAAAACAAATACCTATGATTTCACTTTCTTTTTTTTTTTTTTGTTATTTCACTTTTATGTGGAATCTGAAACAAACAAACAAAAAACCTCAACTCATTGAAAAAGAAATCAGATTTACTAGAGGCACAGGGTAGAAAGAGGAAGGTGGTCAAAAGTATATAAGATAGATAAGTTATAAGACAGGTTATAAGACAAATAAGTACCAGGGATTTAATATACCTAAAAATGACTGTAGCTAATACTGCTGTTTGATACACAGGAAAAGTTTCTAAGAAAGTAAATCCTATGAGTTCTTATCACAAGAGCTTTTTCTCCTACTTTTTTCTTTTCTTCTTTCTTTTCTTCTTACTATATCTACAGGAGAAGACAGATATTGGCTGAACCTATTGTGGTAATCATTTCACAATATATGTAATCAAACCATCATGGTTTATGCTTTAAACTTCCACAGTGATGCATGTCAATTATTTCTCAATAAAACCAAGGAAAAAAAGAAAATTCATTATAATTGTCTCATAAGAGACAAGTTATGTGACAGGTATAGACTCAAAATATGAAAACACATTCTACCTTTTGATTTCTAGCCAAGATACAGTTATAAGATTTAGAACATTTGGTAAAGGGATGCCTGGGTGTCTCAGTGGGTTAAAGCCTCTACCTTTGGCTCAGGTCATGATCTCAGGGTCCTGGCATCGGGCTCTCTGCTCAGCAGGGAGCATGCTTCCTCCTCTCTCTCTCTGCCTGCCTCTCTGTCTACTTATGATCCCTCTCTCTCTCTCTTTCTGTCAAATAAATAAATAAAATCTTAAAAAAAGAAAATTTGGTAAATAATATGTAATCCTTTGTAAATTAACTAAATAAGTTGACCAAAAATACATACATAGTCTTCTGAGTAATGGGTAACACTCTTTATCTCCATTAATATCCAAATGCCAGTTTAGGACTTTTATAAAGACTGCACTGATCATATAATTTAGAGGAAGCATAGAGCCAGGTAAGGATGAATTCTAGCTTTTGGACATCTGTCAGTGCTCCATATAATTCTGTCTTAGTGGTTAGATGAAAGATCTTCTGATATTTGTGATATGATACGAAACCAGCATGATACTTAGTCTTATTTGACTAATAAAAGGTAGTTCACATATTATTTATTTCCTTTCATATCATTTTTCCTAGAATAAAATATTTCTGGGTAAACCATATCAGAACATCAATATGAGTATAGCCTGATCTTAGACTTATCTTTTATTTCTTTTTTAAGTAGAAAAGATTCAGTGGTTGCCTAGGATCATTAGTAAATGTGGCATATTGAATGGCACCAACCAATCAAAGAGGACAGGAACGGATTATCTTAGTGAAAACAACACAAACTGGGAGGTTTAGTGGCCTTTTGACAGGAATGCCAAAGGAAGCTTCTGACCACTTACAATAGAATGTTAATAGCTCATGCCTCTTCAACACTGACAGCTCTGAAGTGAGAGGCCACTAATCTCTGTTTGTAATATCCACAGTTGAAGGAAAAAATAAGTATTTCTTCTTAAGCATGGGATAAGCATTAACCGTCTAAAAATTTCGGGAATGTTCTACATGTCTGAAAGTCAGAGAAAAAAGAAGACAGCCATGGACAAGGAATCAGGTTTTTTCACTCCTGAACCGAATTATATGATTAAAATGGAATGTAGTTTTCAAGACCAATCAATTCATCCCGTCAGTTCTTAGTGAGAATAGCTGTATAGGTACGATGAACAATTTACATATAAATTTTGGTTAGAATTTAGCACCTATATGTAGACAGGGGTTGCGCTAAGAACAGTCTCTAGGTTTTTAATTAAAAAAAATAAGACAGATCATAAAGGAATCTTTGCTAGGGAGCTGATGCTTCAAATCTGAAATGGAATCTGTTCATTAGCTCTACATTATTCAGGACTATAAAAAGGAGACATTTTAACAATCCTAGGCTCAATTAAGCATCAACTGCTATCCTGGCAGAAACCTGGCATGCATCTTGTTCTTAGGAAGTTTGGATGGCGTTATTTACAATTTGTTCCTCAGGGAATGTCCTGAGAAAAAGAAGTCTGGTTGCCATCATAACTTATGTACTAACCTCATAATTCTCTACCTGACAGCTCAATTGTACATCCTTCATTTAATCTGATGGCAATACACTAGCACTCAAATGGCAGCTACTCACCTCTCAATTGTCAGGAATCAAGGAAAAGAGTGTATATTTATGAAATTATAATACCTAAGCGTCAACTTTTCTTTCAAGCACTTTAACCCAAAGGTGAGTATTGAAGAAGTCAGAGTCAATAATATAATTACACTAAAATTGATTTAAACTTGAAATTTTCCAAACATCTGTTCAATATATGGTTGAACCCAACTGCAATCATTACATTGTTCTTTATGTTAGTAACCATTATTTTACCTGAATGTTTGGTGGTTTTATTTTTTTTTTCCCTTGGAATCTATCCTCTTACTTGCTGCAACAAATCTGATGATCTGACTTGCCTTTTGAGCCATATAAAATATCTTTCTTTAGGGTAATCGGTAAAGTTGAAGTCAAGAGGTTTTTAAATGTCACATAAATGCAAAATAATAAGAAAAGAAACTGCCAGTTGTGTCTGACAACGGATATCCTAGAAAACTGACTAATAATACATTTCCATTATTATATTTTTAAGTTGGAGTCATCTATAGGGTTAAATTTTAGAAACTAGTTAAATTCTTTTTATTTGTGCAGATTTTACTTATTGTTCCTTTTCCCTTCCTTTTAGTCTTACTTTAGTTCATTAGATGCAGTAATATCTCCCTTGTCTGTGACAATTTCCATTAATATCTCAAAGGCAGCTATTAAGCCTCATTACAAGAAAAGATTATAGAAGGATACTGCACACAATAACTGTGAAGATAAAGACAATAGTCACATTTTCATTTGTTTCTTTGTTCTTAAGATGCAAATCAAATGCGAAGCTCTTTTTAGCCTGCTTTTCTCAGTTTATACTTTCAGAGATTTTGGAATAGGAAAAACCCCACAGCTAAATAAATTCTAGTATTTGGATTATTCCTTTCTCAAAATGCAACAAAGACATGTACCTGCTGTCAGAAATTTGCCACACTTATTACTCTCAAAATCTCATTGTCAGGGAATTCAGAAAAACTACTAGAGTTTCATCATTTACATAAGTTATTCGCAGGAATTAACTGTGGGCTATAATGAAGCTAATTAGTGGTTGTTGCAGAGACACTGTATAAAGTATTCATTATTACCAACAATAGTCCATCATTCCATCAAAATACTTAAAACATCAATTCTTAGACAATTATCCAAACATATCCATGGAAAATTATGTCTGAGGAAAATTCAGTCAAGCCCCCAAGAAATAGAATGTTTATGGGCTTTTAATCTAAATTGATTCCTTTAAAATAAATGTATTGTGGCTCATATAAGATGTTTGAAACCCCAGTTTTGTGACAATCTTTCTTTTCTATTTAAAAGATATTGAAATATTGATAATGATTATAAAATATCAACACCAAGTGAATTAATTTCTACTTACCTAACTAACAAGTGACAGAATGTGGAGTATATGTAGGTCAGGGACTTAACTGTGATTGTCTAATGACAAGGTAGATTTATCCTTCTGTATTTTTTAATTATCTGAAATATTTTAATTTCCTTTGAACTTCCTTCTAGACTATACACTCAGTAATGATAAGGATATTATCAGTCACTATATATCTCTCACCCTTCAGTAAATAAATATTGAATTCACTGTTAAAATTAATAAATGGTGAGAAGAAAACTTAAGTTAAATGTTATGTTTCCCGGGCACTTGGGTGGCTCTGTGGGTTAAAGCCTCTGCCTTCGGCTCAGGTCATGATCTCAGGGTCCTGGGATCAAGCCCCACATCGGGCTCTCTGCTCAGCAGGGAACCTGCTTCCTCCTCTCTCTCTGCCTGCCTCTCTGCCTACTTGTGATCTTTCTCTGTCAAATAAATAAAATCTTTTAAAAAAATGTTATGCTTCAGAGTCAACATTAATGATAAGAAATTCTGCAGTAGGTCGTACTTTTACCTGTGGAATTAAATGTTTATAAGCTTCTCAGCTAAGAACTGACAAAGGGAAATAAGGTTATCCTGAGGCACTTCAGCCCCTAATTCTCCTTTTTGTCTTAGAAGAGTCTGTGGCTCTCCTGCATTCTGTGCTTCACTTTGGCTTTCATCTCCATTTCAGTCTTCTTTCATTTCCTCCTCTCCTTTGGGGAGCATACTCCTAATTTCCAGTAATGCTCACAAATTCCCCACCCCTCTTTGCTACCATATTCAGAATATAATTTCACCTAAGAAGAGTTAGTATTTCCTGCTTTTTTTTTTTCTACCTACACATTCATGCCTCCACCATTTGCTGCCCTGTTTTCATCATTCGTCCAAAGGGGCTCACTTGTAGGTCAGTATTGTCATCCTCAATCCAAATTTGAGAGCATTAGTTCCATATGTTCCTAGTTCACCCACCAGGACACACAATTAGGTTTCCCTCTCCTTGCCAGACACAAATGCACTCTTCTAATTCTACTTTTTTAACTTCTTTGTTCCTCTTGTCCTTATGCAGAAAGTTGGCTTGCAGTTTTGCTCAATTTTTAAACTTTTTTTCTCCAATAATTCAATCCACTCTCCTCACTGATTTCAAAATCCCCAGATATGCTTCCCAACTGCTGATCAAATATATCTATTTGACTATGTCCCAACACAGAACAGCATTGTTCATAGAACCCTTTCTTGCATAAGATGTTACTAGATATCTCAAAATTATAAATATATATAATGTAGAGATAGAGATTAATATATATTATATTAGTATATACTTTATGTATATATACATACAGAGAGAAAGAGAAAGAAATCCCTTGGTCCATGGTCAAGGAAAATCTAGCATTCTCTTAGGTCGATACAGTGGGATAAACAGAGGTCTTACATAAATAAAATCAATTAAACTTACTTCTCCACATTTTCTAAAATTTATTTAATCATATAATAAGTCTTTGTTTTTGGTTTTGAACATCTTTTAATATCTTGTGGACCACAGCACAGCTCATTTATATGTTAGTCTTTCAAAATCTGTTCTCTATTCGCTCATAGTTCTTTACCCAATCGTAAATCATCTTCTCCTAGGAATGTTTTCCAAGAAATAGTTATGGAAAGAAGTCATATTTGCAATAATGGATACATTCCTTCAAATAATTTAAGTTATATCTGTAGGTATTTTCTTCCATCCAAATTCTTCAAATTTCCATTGACTTGGTTTCCCAAAAGGACTTACCTTTATTAGAAATATTCAATCCTGGGGCATCTGGGCGGTACAGTCGGTTAAACATCGGACTCCTAGTTTTGGCTTGGGTGGTGATCTCAGGTTTATGAGATTGAGCCCTGCATCAGGCTCTGTACTCAGCACACAGTTTGCTTAAGACTCCCTCTCCTTCTGCCCCTCCCCTCGTCACACATGTGTTCTCTCTGTCTCTCTCAAATAAATAAATAAATCTAAAAAAAAAAGACAGAAAGGAAGAAAGAAAAAAAAGAAATAATCCTGATCCTAAGAAAAGAACTGAGTCCCTTCATCTGCAAATATTTTTCTCATAATGACAATATTGCTAATATAGACTATACTTAATTTTGAAGTATGTGGCAATTGAGTAGATGAAACATTAACGAATGAAATCAAGCTTATCTAAGATCTCTCATTCTGTTGTCTTTTATTTTTTCTTTCTTACTATTTCTTTTCCTACCATTGCCATGCAGTTGTCTAAAAGTCACAAAAATACCACCTTTTTCACTGATTGCCTTCTAGTAGCGGACACTGGAAAAAAAAAAGTAATGAGCATGAACAACATTTGTAAGCACAAAGTTAACATTTTTGAGTGAAAAATAATAAAACTCTTACTAAACATCTGGAACTAACACATCTTTTGCATAAAACCAAGATCACTTTGCACAATAAGCCTGATCTCAACAGCCTCAAAAAGGGCAAATTCTCAAGAGAGCAGCCCAACATAGATTACTTCAGAAATAGGGAGTCAGATGAATGGCCTAAGGATTAGTGCTTTCTGTAATACGATAAGAGCGTGACAGTGTCAGAACTCTGTTTAATATGGCATGCTCTCTCCCCAGAAGAAAGCAAAGAAAGATTGTATTCCATCAAGGGGAATTACAAAGCTGTAAATTACATTGTGACACAGCCATCGGTATTAAATACCAAGTTCTTAATTAGGAGTCTTAATTTTATTTTGTTATTAAGATATACTTCTACAATACTCAGAGGTACTTTTTGATGAAAACTTATCTATTCAGACATAAAATCGAGGAAGGAAGATCCAGATATCACAAATATGATCTATGATTTGGCAGTGAACAAAAATTTTCAGTAAGATAAACAGATTTTTTATTTATAGTGTACCTGTTTCTAATATACCATATTAAACCTAGAAATAATAGTAAACTAAAATGTTTCTGACTTTAAAGATTTTTTCCAGGGATATGTGGGTGGCTCAGTTGGTTAAGCATCTGCCTTCGGCTCAGGTCATGATCCCAGAGTTCTGGGATCAAGCCCTGCATCAGGTTCCCTGTTCAGCAGATGGCCTGCTTCTCCTTCTCCCTCTGCTGCTCCCCCTGCTTGTGCTCTCTCTCTCTGTCAAATAAATAAATAATTTTTAAGTGATTTTTTCCCAGAACATTAAATAAGGCATTAAGAAAATATGATCTAGTGATTGTATAATATGAGAGCATGTGACTACTCTTATATATATATTCTCAACCTCTTGACTCTTAACAATATTCTTGGGTTGTTTACATTTACTTAAATTGAGGAATCAATTATCTTGAAGTCATGGAATAAATCCCACCACTTGGTTGCCAAAATAATTTAATTTCTTTGACCTTATGATGAAAAAGTGACTTTATACCATTAACCTATATCCTTGCAACTCTCAAGAGCAGGGTGCTACAAAAAGACAAGTGGGAACTTGGATAAAAAAATCACATGACAAAGTCAAGGCATCTTCCAATAGAACGAAGAATAAAGGCTTTGAACAGGGCAGTCATATCTAACCCCAGTTTTGGCCACTAACCTGTTTTGAAAACCATGAGACAAGTTTTCATTTTACATTCTTATTACTGAAATATATTCCAGTATTGTCAAAACCTTTACTTGGGGCAGCTGGATGGCTCAGTTGGTTAAAAGCATCTACCCATGGCTTGGGTCATGGTCCCAGAGTCCAAGGGTCAAACTCCTCATTTGGCTGCCCACTCACCATGGAATCTGCTTCTCCCTCTCCCTCTGCTCCTCCCCTCTCCCTTGCTCATGCTCACTCTCTCAAAAAAAATTTAATCAAATCTCTTTTAAAAATTTATACACAAACTCTAAGAGTGTGAAATTATTAAAAGAAACATTTTGCTTTATTGTTTTTATTGTCAGATATCATAAATATAGAAAAGAACATAAAAATACATGAGTGTTAACATTGAACTTGGAAGTGAAAACCTATTTAACCACCATCCGATATAGACACAGACAGTTGTGATTTTTCTAAAAGCCTTAGTGTCCCTCACTTAATAATATGCTGGTAAATGTTTAACCAGTTCTCCATATTAAAAATAACCCAAAAGCTTTGATTTGTAGCATTTTATGATTTCCATGGTGTAAATACTTTCATAATGAGAAATTTCAAGTTACTGATGACTAACAAATTCCTGAAAAATTAACAGTTAGCTCTTGCTGGCTGATAGGAACCACTTCAGCTCTCAAAAGCAGTGCTCCCAGCGATCCTGGGAAGATAGTGTCACTTTGCCTGGTTTTGAACCATATGTGAATAGTAACATATAATTTATTCATTTGTGCTTTGCTTCTTTACACAATATGTTTGTGGAATTCATCTGTGTCTTTGTGCATAGCTACAGGTCCTTCATTTCCATATTTAGCACATGCTGCATAGCATTCCTTCTTAGGAATGAGCCACAAATTATGTGTCCATTTACTGTAGTTGACATTTCAATTTTCTAGGTTGTGTCTGTAATGAACAATGCTGCCATGAATATCCTAGTACTGGGACTCACTGCAAAGTTTCTCTAAGACATAGAGCAAGGAATAAAATTATTAAGTATTACCAAACTATTGTCCAGAGAAGTTTATTTATGTACACTCCCACCAACAGTATAAGAATTGCTGTTGCACTATATCATCTCCAATATTTATTACTAGCAAGTATTTAGTTTTTGGAAAGAGGGAGAATTTGTAATGGTATCTCATTGGGGTTTAAATTTCAATTTCCATGAAAATTATCTTTGAGGTTGATGTCTTCAAAGTTAACTGCTAGCAGCCTTCTTTTGACCAGATGCCTTACCAATAACATAAACAGTCGATTAACACCTATTTCAAATGTTATATGTCATATATACAATATTCTTAAAATAAAGTAAGCTAGAGAAAAGAAAATGTTATTAAGAAAATTATAAGATAATACATTCACAATACAGTACTGTATTTATCAAAAAAATATCCACATATAAGAGGTCTCACACAGTTCAAATCCATGTTGTTCTCGGGTCTACTGCTCTACTACTTCATATATTCAGTTTTATTTAGACTTATATTACTTATTTAGCTCTTTAATTCTTCCATATCACAACTTGATTTGGATTCAAATTCTCGTGCCTGAAGTACACCCTTGAGAATTTCCTTCAACTAGGTACATTTGTGGTCTGATTTTTATTTCAACCTCATTCTTAAAAGATGATTTTGCTTATTGTGGGATTTGAGATTGATGTTTATTTTTAATTTGAGGTGTAGAGATGTTTATCTAACTCTTCCTTCCTTGAAGTTAATTTGTCTTCTCTGACTGCTTTCAATGTCGCTGTCTTTCACAGTCTTCATTATGCCTCTGATATATCTAGTGTGGATTGATTTCTATACTTCTTGTTTTGGATTTGTTGGATGTTTTAGTTTACATAGTGTAAGATATCCTGAGTTATTATCTCTCCAGATTTAACTCTGCTATCTCTTTAGTCTTTGGAATTCTGATTAAATAAGTGTTAGACCATCTCACTCTATCCTCATCTGATAACCTTGTTTATATTTGCCACCTGTACTTTTCTGTGCTGCATTCTAATGGCTTTCTACTAACCCAGGACACTCTAGTTATACCTAAACACATCATC
This sequence comes from Procyon lotor, assembly GCA_028646535.1. NCBI lineage: Eukaryota > Metazoa > Chordata > Mammalia > Carnivora > Procyonidae > Procyon > Procyon lotor. Next base: position 30,060,646 of record CM053607.1, on the reverse strand, counting down.
ATTCCATTTTTTTCATTCAGTTATCTCATTCTTATAGTTTCTAAGCTCCTTTACAGATGTTTCCAAACCTTTCAGTGACTATTTTAGTTTCCTGTTTCCTGGATGTATTTTCTGATTTGTTTTTAATTTTTTTTAATAAAGTAAGCATAGTTATTATATAATCTGTGTGACTATGTCTAATAATTCCCATACCTGAGAGTTGTACAGCTTTGTTTATGGCATTCTTGTTTCTACTGGATCTGAGTTTAGAATTTTCTTTGTTTCATTTTATTTTGTGTTTGTTTATTTTTACTTTGAGCTGCTCAACTACTTTACAAAATTATTTGGCTCAAGGATAAAGATTCTTAATGCAGAGGAAATTTGAGTTTGCTTACTACAGGCCCTTGGAAACTCTGCTAGTCAAAATCTCTTTAAAAATCTCTTTAAAAAATGTATGATTGCAATATTTTTGCACCATCAGGTGATAGAATTTTTTGCTGCACATCCACACAAAGAACGGCTAATCATTACAGCACCATGTGGATTTTCCTCCCTCTGTGCTCAGAATTAAAGCAAATTCCCTTGCATAATTGAGGAGCAGGGAGTAGAGAATTTTACCACAATTTCATGCCTTCACAAAGAAAGCCTTTGGTTTTCTAAAGAATTCTGCTTTAAGCAGAGAGAATTTTCCATTATATTCCTCACCTTGAGTCAACCCAAGTATTTGCTTTTTGTCTTCCTTTCCCACAAGACCTTGGGAACTGAATCCTTATTCCACCTGGTCTCAAGAATACCCTGGGGATAGAAAGAGATTCAATGTTTCTCTTACCTCTGGGAACTCCCTCTTCCAAGTAGATTTTGGCTTTATCATTTCTTATTATTGTGTTCATTATCTAATACCTTTTTTTTTTTAAAGATTTTATTTAAAATCAGAGAGAAACACAGCGAGAGAGGGAACACAGGCAGAGGGAGTGAGCAGGGAGCCCGATGTGGGGCTCCATCCCAGGACTCTGGGATCATGACCTGAGCCGAAGGCAGACGCTCAACGACTGAGCCACCCAGGCGCCCCTGTTATCTAATACTTTTAAGAATATTTTCCAAAAAAACAGTTTTGCCAGCAGCTTTAATGTTTTTTGTGGAGGAGTGTTTTTCCAAATATCCACATAGTTAAAAACACAAACTTAAAAACTAACCTTGGAGGAGAAAAGGATTTCATGGGCACCCGGGTGGCTCAATCGGTTAAGTATCTGACTCTTGATTTAGGCTCAGGTCATGATCTCAGGGTTGCGAGATTGAGCCCTGTTTTGAGCCCTATGTCAGGCTCTGTGCTGGGTGTAGAGCCTGCTTGAGATTCTCTCTCTCTCTTTCTCTCATTTTCTTTAAAAAAGAGGAAAAAAAGAAAAAAGAAAAGAAAAGGATTTTCTAAGTATGACCTGAAACTCAAACATCATAAATTAAAAGCCTGATAAGTTTGACATACAAATTTTAAAAATTGTGTACTACAAATTATTAAAAAGAGAAATGAATTTTCTTCCTCTTTTTGATGGCATATTATGTAGAAGTTTTAAAACTTATATGTAGTTAAATACACACAGACACACATGTATAAAAGCACATACAAGTTAATAAAGGCCTTATAGAAAAAAATATTATCTAGAGTTTTATAAAAGAAGGAAGGATGGAAGGAGGGCAGAAAAGAAGGGGAAAAAAGGAAAGGAAAAAGTGATCAAATAGCATATAAAATAAATGCTTAGCTTTGCTCATTGTTAAAGCAGTGAAAAAAAAAGATAAATAACATATATATATCAGCAAAAAATAAGAAATGGGGAAATAGACACTCTCATACTTTGTTTCATAGGTATAAGTTGATAAAAAGTTTTAGTAATGAAATTTGAAAATAACTATTAAATTGCTAAATGCATTCAAGTGTTTACCTAGTTCCTTATATTTTAGGAATTCATCTTGCAGTTACTGGCACTCATACTGAAAGGTATATGGATCAAAATATTTTTGTAGTGCTGTTTAATAGAGAAAAAGGAAAGAACTTAAATGAGTACATGAGAAAAATAAATATATTATGGCTTTGAGCATGCATAGAATAGAATGAAAACATTACTAGAAATGAATAACCTCTTGAGGTTCAAATATGGAAAGCCCTCAAGATAGTGTTAAAAACTTGTTTTTAAATGAGATAAGGTACAGTATGTGCAAAGTAGCTTCATTTAAAAAATAATCTGAAAGGATGCATAAGAAACCATTAATGGTAGAAATATCTATAATTGAGATCAAGAATTTGCAGGAAGAAAATCCTTATTCATTTTAAACTTGTCTGTGCTGTGTTTTCTTTTTTAAACCAGGGCCATGTATTACATCTGTAATTAAAATCCATTAAAAGAAAACCCATAAATGTATGCAATAATTTATGCACATGAATGCTAACTATAGTTGTAAAGTAAAACAGACAGCCTAGTCTAAGTAATTATGATATTTAACCTATTGTAATATCATGCTATCTGTTTTATCATTAGTAATCATGTTTTCAAGTAATATTTGATAACATGGATGAAGTGTGAAAAAATATTACACACACACATTTATAATGTTGTCTATTAACAAAATAAGAGAGGAAATGCATACATATTTACCCTTATTGAAAAAAATATTTCAAAATGTTAACTACCTATCTGAGTGGGAGCATTTATTTATTTTGATTTCCTTAAAGTTTTTTCCTTATTTTCAATGTTTTGCATAATGAAATATTTATTATTTCAATAATCTGTAGAAAACAAAACTACAATGAATGTGAGGGATACATATAGAGATTTAGAGACACAATAAAAGATGTAATAAAAAGTCGCCTTTCTTCTCCTAGAAAGCATCATGTTTTCTATCCTAACCTTTAAAAAAGTATATAAATAATAGTAGAATAAAGGAAAGTTCCACAATAGGAGAGCCACATATTTAGAGATCCAACTATGAAAATTTGGGTTGATGGAAAGGACTGACTAGGAACAGTAATGTTTTCTGCTTGGAATTATGATTCACTTGTTGCTATTGTGGCAAAATCATCCGAAGGCTGCACAGTGTTCCCAATGAACACACAGATGGTGCATATCTCTTTAAAGGAACAATGTGTTTAGATGTGTGTGTAACTGTTTCATCTCTGCCAGAGAGAGGGAGTGATGGATTTGAAAACTACTAATTTAGTACATTTGGGAGTTTCCCCCTGCCCACATAAGTGTTATGAACTTCTCTATTTCCTATCTGTTATTAAAAATGGCAAAGGAGGGGGCGTCTGGGTGGCTCAGTAGGGTAAGCTCTGACTCTTGGTTTTGGCTCAGGTCATGATCTCATGGGTCCTTAGACAGAATCCCTCATTGGGCTCCACACTCAACAGGGAATCTCCCTGAGATTATTTACCTCAGCTCTTCCCCTCCAGCTCCCCCTGCCAGTGCGTGCATGTCCATATACACGTACTTTCTTTCTCCAAATAAATAAATAAATCTTTAAAAAATAAAAAAAGAAAGAAGGAAGGAAAAGGAAAGAGAAAAATAGACCAAAAAAAAATTTTTCCTGAAATTTGCATAGTAATCACAATTAGGGAAATAGCTAAAGGATTCTAAGGTACCAAAAATTAAAATTTCACATGATATATTCCCATTCTATTTGGAAACATCACAATTCTTGTTTCCTTGTTTGCACTTTTGTAATGTGTTCTCTACAGAAGAAAAACAGCCATATCCTGACCTGATATGTTGCAATTCTCTCTCTCCCTCTGTCTGTCCTTGGTGACAGAAATCTCCTAAACAAAAATAAACCTCATTCATTGTTTTCATCATGATTTGTATTAAGTGGCAACATTAGATCTGCTAACCATTATTCAACAAGTTATCCAAAGTATTTTCTTTAAATCCACGAGTATCTATAAGCATGTGTAATTTTTCAAGTGTTTATGAAATAATGCTCTCTTCTTTATATATTTAATTTACCTGGTTATTTTCTATGAATTTTTATATAAAATATTAATAATCATAGTTTTCTTGATAGTGCAATTGCTTGCATGCAGAGAAACTATTTGAATCTTAATGTTTACATTTATTATCTGCTTCAGAGAAGTTTTAAGAGAAAAACACATTACCACCCGAGAAGAAAAAGTCCATCTTTAGTATGAAGAGGGCTCAAGCAGTATTTGAAAAAAGGGGGTCCTTGAGACAAGCAAACTGAAAGCTTCCTGACTTAGGTTAAGTCTTCAGAGATTGATTTCATTGCTTCTTAAGAAAGGAGTTCCCTTACTGTCAGCAAAGCCTGCAACCAAAATTCACATTTCACAGATAAAAAATGAAGCTTTATATAAGTTCTTTAATAAGATGGCATCACTGATATTTATTATGTGTTCCTTATTCCATTCATTGTAATAGATCCGTAGATTTTGAACAGTTCATCTCTAGAGTTGAAATTATTATTTAATCTACCTTTTTGCATTATCTGCTTTCTTTTACTCTCAAATATTTGGAATAATCTAACATTATCATTTCCCATCCAATTCATTATTTTATTTATCAATACAATTCCCATTGCTTCAAATACTCAAAAGTTGTGTGATAAATGAATTCATGAATAAATAAAAGTTTGTAAAATGAATAAATTAATAAATAAAGGAATGGAAATGTCAAGATAATAGAACCCAGCCATATTACCTTCCATCAGAGGCTTTACTATTTTAAAAAAAAGATATACTAGGGTCTAGTTACTCTACTATTTGAAAAGAAAATACATATATATTTTTTTTTAATTTTTATTTAAATTCCAGTTAGTTAACATATAGCGTAATATTAGTTTTAGGTATAAAATTTAGCAATTCAACACGTTCATACAACACTCAGTACTCATCACAATTAGATGCTTATACATGAAGAGAGAAAAAATATTAGATTTATTGATTACTTTTTTCTCTAAGAGTGAAATTTTGCAAATAACCTCAATGTCTCTTTTGGGGGGTAAAATGGATTTTAGGAGAATTTTTAAACAGGTGCATAAAAAATGAATAGTCTTTATTCATGTTTACATAGCACTCACTCATTGAGCTAAACAATTATTTACCCAAAACCCATTTTTCTATGGAAATATAAATAATAATGCCCCCAAAATATTACTTTTAGATGGGGAAAATTTATGAAAGGCAAATACTTAGAACTGTAAAATGCCATATCCTTTCAAAATCATGACACCTTTACCTTGGGAAAATTTAGAACAATTTTGGTCATGTCTATTTCCCTCTTGATTCTATTGTGGTTAATGTAGTTGGTTATCAAAAGAGTTGGTCAAGAATATTTACCAAAAACTGACACTGAAAATACACAACATAAAATATAGCAAATCTTAGATATGTTTGTATTTATTTGTCATATATTGTAATCAAAGATAAAGTAATATATAAGATATAAATAGAGCATTCTTAGAAGAGAAAGAATTGTAACAAGTTAAAATAATTTGAAGAAGTTTACAAAGAAAACTTATCTATAATTATAATTTTTGAATTGGTAAAGGTCTTCTTATATTTCCCTAGAAAGCAAATGCAGCTAACATGGAAGTTTAGGATTCTGTCTTAGAATTTAAAAACATTGGTATTTACAATTGTTTTAGTTAACTCAGCTGAAAAAAGAAAGTTAAGCTTATACGTTAAATTGATGCCAGAACAGCTTAATCATTCTTTTTGAAAAGAGCTTCCTTTTCAAATAACTTTAAATTTTCACAAGTTTGGGGAGGTGGCTTTTTTAATATTGTGCTATTTGTTAACTAATTTTCTTTTTTCCATTCCATACAATTTTCCCATTTAAAGAAAAGTAAAGAAAGATGATAGTGTCCAGCAGCAAGATCTGGTGTTTTTATGCCTTTGCAAAGAAACCATAGCAGGACCAAGATGGTCGAATGGTCATTTTGCACATTGTACCTATTTTCTCAGGTATCTAAAACATATTCACAGCTTGTAATGCTAAACTTCCAGTATCATGATAAACTAAGAATGTTTCACATATGTGTAACCAATACTTAAGAGAATATTGGGAAATAAAAGAAACCAGTACCTTATCAGGCAGGGAGACAATTCAACACTCTTAGGAGTGAACAATGATCAAGTTCTAGAAGGCTCATTGTGTATAAAATATTATTCTCATATGTCCTTATCAGTGGTTTACTTTTAAGGGAGAAACAGAGACAATTTGTAGTTTCACTGCGAATATTTTGGTTTTATAGGAGGCCCTTCCTATAGAATCCCATTAAGGTGATTCTGTTCTTACCTACACCTTTGAGAAAGAAGCTGTTTTCTCAGATGAGTGAAAGATTGTGCTGATTAATTTGTGCCTTATATGATAGCAGCAAACCCAGCTGGATTTCACCTTAGAATCTCAGCACAGGTAAGTCTTTGTTAGTGTGATTTGGACCTACTGTTTTTAACATCTGAAGAAACAAAGACAAAATTAGGCCTAAAGCAGCAAAAACCTCCGGGAAATCTCTAAGTTCTGCTAAAAACCCTAAGGTACTTGGCTCTGTAGAAGGAAAAATACACCTCAAATGAACAGACTATGTTGTTTAAACTTAGGCAATAATTTCTCTAGCATCAAGAAAAAGAAATTGCCATTAAAAATGATCATTTAATAATGGGAAAGGAGGGAAAAGGCAGGAAAGCATTTTTTATTTTTTTTGCACCAAGGATTTTACTGCATTTACAGTTTTAATAGAAAACTGTACATTAGTTTTTGCACTTCTCCAATAAAACATAATTTTTATCAATTTGACAATACCATGAATTAATATTTGGTCATAAATATGTTGGTTTAATACTCTGTAGCCATAATGTTAAGCTGATTTAATCATATCTAGTGTCTCAGCTCCTTAAAGTGTTGTACTCAGCACTAAAACAAGCTGAAGACATGTTTTTGCCTCCAAGATGAAAACTAGTGAAGCAAAGACATACTCTTAGAGTTGAACATAGACAATCCATTTTAATGTCTTCTGTTCTTCTAAGTCAATAGCTAAGTCAAGACAAGTAACTGTTACTGAATACCAGGTCATATTAAGTTTTACACAGCAGTTTCAAGATATTTTCAAACACTGACTTAATAGATGAAAGATAAAAATTTATTTGGATTTTTTAGCAAATAACATGAATGGGGCACCTGGGTGGCTCAGTCATTAAGTGTCTACCTTTGGCTCACGTCATGATCCCAGCGTCCTGGGATTGAGCCCCACATCGTGCTACCTGCTCAGCAGGAAACCTGCTTCTGCTTCTCCCACTCCCCCTGCTTGTGTTCCCTCTCTGGCTGTCTTTGTCTCTGCCAAATAAATAAATAAAATCTTAAAAAAAAAAAAAGAACATGAATGTATAGACCATCCTGATAGCAAGCCAGCCAACTTATGATTTTCATCGAAAATTACAGTTGATTCAAGTTAGTTTTTCCTTGGTTCAACAATTATTTTTATTTTATTATTACCTCTACTTGTCTAGGCTTGACTAGAAATGCCAAATGGAAAAGCCACCACTGCAATTTACATGCCAAACACAGCTATTACCTCAAGAAAAACTTCCGTAAATCATACGGCTTTTATTGTACAAAGTTCAGTGTTTTTTTTTCTTTTTTTAAGCTCTTAAGTCAAAGGATGAAAATGAACTTCCTTGATACCAGAAACTGTTTTTTTTTTTTTTTTAAAGATTTTATTTATTTATTTGATAGAGAGAAAGTGAGAGGATGAGAGGAGTGAAGGTCAGAGAGAGAAGCAGACTCCCCGTGGAGCTGGGAGCCCGATGTGGGACTCGATCCCAGGACTCCGGGATCATGACCTGCGCCGAAGGCAGCTGCTTAACCAACTGAGCCACCCAGGTGCCCCCAGAAACTGTTTTTAAGCCACATAGCTGAAGGACCTGAGAATCAGCTGGTCTTGTGTCCATGGTCTCACTCATTGGCATGCTGTCGACCTTATTCAACTACCCGAAGATTAAGTGGATAATTTTGCCTACATGTTAAAGTAAAGGTATTCCCTTATCATACAATTAACAATGAATTATTCTGCAAATAAATAATTGATATTCTTGCTAATTTTATATTTGTGACAAGAGGTGGAAATTTTAGTCTTAATATCTCAAATATTTGAGGTTTTGAAACTGAACTACAAAAATTCTTTATAATTTCTTTCCTTTTCTTCAGAGTAGCTTCTTTAGGTTCATTAAATCCAGATAAACTAGTTCTGAGTTTGTGGCCTTCTTTGTAATGCTTAAATTTTGTTCTCACTGGCAAAATTATTTTTCTTTTTGCTTGTACAGTAAAATATCAGGCTAATTTTTTCTGGCCATTAACAACTGGGGAGGATCATCCAGTTTTTTCCTAGTGTTTCTCAACTCAGTAAGTACATGCACTTGTTATTCTAACTGCATAGCAGCTTTTGTGTTTATATTTTGCATCACAGATGACATACATAACAATACGTGGTAATATGAAACTAGGTCATAGGCTAAACTTTTCCTTTGTGAACACGGAATAGAACCTATGCACAACTGGCCACTTTACATGAGGAGAATTCCCACAGTGGGAGAGGAAATGTTCCCTCGACCCTGCAGATGGTAGAGTTAACACTTGGTAAGGTTCTACTCATTAAAATATGAGACCTCCATATAACAAGATGTTCGTTTTCTTTGACAAAGTCAAGGGACTTGAGGAATACAACCAAACACTAGAAAATGATTTAATAAAAATACCAAATCATTTTTTTAAATTCTGAAATTCCTCATGATTCTTTTCCTCTAACTTTCAAGTGAAATGGAAAGATTTTTTCTGCATATGAAAGTATTAAAAGAATTCTGATATATATTAATGATTGAATTAACACCATGCGATTCATGGTTTAGGACTTTAAATGTAGTGAATTAGTAGTTGCAACACTGTGTCTCTTAGAATGCTATTTTATCAATCAGTTCAAAATCTGAAGAATGCTTTTCAAATTGAAATTTGGGGGAAGTTTTTACCATTAATTCAAATCTATTCAAAAGGATTAATATTTCTATATGAAAAATTATTTATTTTCTATCAAATACTTGAAACAAAACTTCCAGGAATATCAGTAACATGTAAAAAGGCATTCAGATGACTAGCTACTATTTACTACCTATAGATATGTATGTAGTATCTTAAATAAGACTTATTAAATTAACCTCTAAAATGTTAATAAGAATCTTATCCCATCTAGAAACCAAGATTTTTATTTTTATTCAAAACATAGCTATACTGAAAGAAAATGAAGCACTTTAATAGGCTAATGCTAGTTTTAAACTCATATCTTCATGCACTGGTGCATTCTTCCCCAATGCATTTGTTGCCATGGCGATGGAAACTTCAGTTTTCTTAATCCAATCCCATACCTGTTTCCCTTGTGTGTGTGTGTGTGTGTGTGTGTGTGTGTCTTTTGATGTCTCCAATATGGCAAATAATCTGACTCTGTCAATGTGACTGTAGAAGATAAGATGTTCCCCAAGATTCTTGTCAGACTAAATCACCCTACTTGATATAGACTCCCTAAAATCTATGGTCTTTCTATACAAATCACAGTGGTTTCATAAAATCTCAAATTATATCCAAACACATCAATTATATATCACAAATCACACATACATAAAATCGCACCAAAAATGTATCTTCAAAACCTATTTGTGGCACAGGGAAAAAACATGATATTGGAATTCAGACAGAATTCAGTTCAAATCCCAGATTTATCAGACGTTAGGTCTTCAGTTTCGGATTTTACTTAAACTATCTTGGTCTCAATCCCATCCTCTCTAAAATGGGGACGATAATATTTATATCTTGAGTTTACTAAAAGAATTAAATAATAAAATAAATGTAAGCATTAAACTCTGTGCTTTCACATAGCAGGGGCTTGAGAAAAGATAACTGCTATTATTATACATGCATGGGATGTGTTCTAAGCAACACATAGCAATTATATTCAAAGAGTATCACATCTTCAGCAATTAGTATGCCAGCATTTATTGGGCAAATACGTTTGAGATTAACACGTAAAACATATTTTCAAGTTAGTATTTAGTAAGTTAGTAATATTTGCTGGCAAAACATATTTGCAAGTTAGTAATTTTACTGTTTTAGACTCATGCCCTTAATGAAATATCTCAGACTTAAATTTTTTATTAGATTGTAGCTACTAGATTTATCAGTTTACCAAATTGGAAATAAGGAATAGGAAAAGAGAAAGAAAATCAGCCAATATTTTGAAGGGAAAACCTCAAGTGTTGGTGTAATTGTATCATATTAAAAAATACTATTGCTTTGCCACAAATTTTATGTCTTCTGACCCAGTGTTTTTTAGAATCTACCTTTGCATATAAAGATGGAGTCCTTGAGGTCTTTATATGTAAGGTCAGCAATTCATGGCCAAATGTATGCTTAGGAGACTACAACTTTTTCCCAGAACTTTTTTATCTTATTTTATTATTTTATTTTATTTTTAAAAGATTTTATTTATTTATTTGATAGAGAGAGATCACAAGTAGGCAGAGAAGCAGGCAGAGAGAGGGGGAAGCAGGTTCCCCACTGAGCAGAGAGCCGGATGTGGGTCTCGATCCCAGGACAGCTCCATCCCAGGACCCTGGGATCATGAGCTGAGCTTAAGGGGGAGGCTTTAATCCACTGAGCCACCCAGGTGCCACTCCCAGAACTTTATTTTACAGTAGTAAAGTTGTCTTCATAACCCACATAATCTGTACTCTACCCCCTTTGGTAATAATTATAAATCTAAAAAAAGTAAAAAATCATTAGGTTAGAATAAAATGGCAGCAATGATAAGGGTGTTACATAAAATAATTTTACCACATTTGCATCATGTAGTGTCATTACATTTGTGTTCTAAATTTAAGTTAGAAAATGTTAATTGAAAAAAATAAGGCACAGCTTGCATAAACGTTCATAAATATTTCTTGTAGTTTTGTAGTTTCTTAGAATGTCACTTTAGAACAGGTTAAATACAGTATCTAATTACTAACCGTTAAGCTTTATGTTTATAAAACATGATACTTATCTTTTCTACTTGAGCAGGCAAAGTGACCATCTATGTGTAAAATCATGGTGCTTGATTTAGAACAGAGTCACTAGTTCTATAGAAAATCAACAAAAATCAAATAAATATATTTTAAAAATGGGATCCTCCAAATAATGCTATGATTATGCAGAATATTTTCTTGAATATTGATAAAAAAACATTAAAAAAATATACTTTCTCTAGGAAAATCAAATTTCCCTTTGAACACAGAAAGACACTTTCCATTACTCAAGGTCATCCTTTTTTTTTTTTTTTTTCAAGGTCATCCTTAAACTCTCAATAAAATACTGACATGGGCCTGAAAATTTTCTTACATTCTGTGGTCCCACAACTTGCACGCTTTCCCCAAAGATGAGTATTTCAAGTCTGCCCTCTTATGAAGTGACCGGGAAAAGACAGAGGAAGAAACGAAGACTAATAAACAACATTCAAAAAAGGGAAATTCATCTTATAAGATGTCAGTAGAGATAATAGAATAGAGTCAGTAGAAATAATTCGAGAATTATTTAATAGTTTTACATTTTGAATCTACCACAAAGAGAGGATTTTCTCTACTCCATCGTAACCCAGGCCTCAACCAGGCATGTTTTGGCCAACAGGTTCATTCTGTGATGATAAACCTCGGCGTGCCACCATTACTTCATTTAATAGTTAACAAACTCCTCTAGGAGGAATTTCACAAATGTCTCTTTTCCATATAGTGCACAATATTTTCTTTCTTAAGAACAACTGACTGCTTTGTAATAATCTGTTTTGACAGTAGTTATGTAAAAATATTGTGCTAAATATTTTTAGTCATGAGAGAGTATGGACATATGGGTACAGTTGTGTGGGTCTTGTCTAATTATATGCATTATACGATTTACCATTGTTGGAGACCATCTTCCATTCATTTAATAATGCTTTTGCAAATTGGCAGATAGCATTTGGGCTAAAATACACACAGGATATTTGCAATGAAAAAGGAAAAAAAAAAAACTCCTCTGCCTTTTCTCTCGTGTAGAGCAATTTGTCAAGTAATTAGCCAACCTAATTAAATTTTTGTAGCACTAATCAAACGAATATGCTAAAATTTTCTTTGCACAGCCAGTTTGCTGTCTGCTTGCATTTAACTTGATGGTTTGAAAGGGGCCCTACTCAGTCTGCCACTCCACTTAATAACCTAATTTGCATTTTATATTGGTAAATCAAATTAAGCACCAGTGGCTTTTAGTATGATTGACTGTGGTCAGGCCTGTTCAGATGGGACTTTTTCACAGAAAATTAGGCACATTTTAATATGACTGAGGCTGTGCTTTCTGTGTTCAGCAAACTGCATTCACTCAGCTAATTAAAAGTGCTTCCCCCCGCCACCTCCCCCTATATGATAGATTTACCCAGCTGGTGTGTCCATTTTCCTTTGTACAATTTCTTGATGGAAGTTTTTATTCCTAAATATAATAAGATTGTCTAAGCAACACTTCAAACCAATTTGCATGAAACATATAAACAATGCTTTGTTAGGAAACAATTACTTTGAGAGGCGGGTGCATCTGTGTGTAAATACAGGTCCATGTGAGGGCTTGTAGGTTTTAGTTTACCTATGGAGCAGTCTCAAACTTGGATAATTTTCAGTGTTGTTGTATTTTTAGTAACCAACGCGGATGTGACATCTGTCATGCCATATTAACGAAGACTTTCTACCTTTTTCTTGCTATTTTAAGAAATCATTTTTAGGAAGAAAAAAGGTATAAACACAAGCTTTAAAATCTCCCTCTTAATAAAAGCAAGATTCATTCCTTAGTTGTAGTTAGTGATATATTTTATCCTTTAATGGGTATTATCTCCATTCCACAAATGGGAAAAATGAGACAGAGAGATTAAATGACTTGTCCATTAATACAAGCAGATTTGAGATTTAATTCTAGTTTCATTGATTTTCAATCTGAGCTCTTTACAATATCCCACAGTCCTTCTGCATGTATTTTAATACCAGTCGCTTTGTTTTCTAAATGATATTTACAGCATCCCCTTTAGAAAAGTAACAAATTCCTTTGGAGTAAAATAATTCTTTGCACCTATTTCTCATTATACAGTTTTTATTTGCATTAGTAGGATTGTCAAGAAGCCAGTTTTAAGATCTCTTTAGTAAACTTCAATTGATCCTGTTTTTAACAGCAGCGACAACACAACTCGTGGCATGCTAAGTGTGTGTTTGTCTTAAAAGAACACTTAGAAACTTGAGAAAACTGATGGTCTAAACCGTTAACCCAAATCTCCAGCAAGTGAGTAAAAATCTTCCTCCACACACTCGTGGAACAAGTCTTTAGTTTGAGACTTTTTTCCGGTGAACTATGCAGCCAACAGAAGCTTTGGAAAGGGAAGGAAGAATGATTCTTAACACATTAAGTGTTAAGATTGGAGAAAACTGTGTCTGGAAATCTGAGAAAAATGTGCTACATTGTCTTATCTAACGTTGGACTTTGACTTTTCCTTACAAGTTTGAAATAAGTACACTGACTAACACCATGGCTCCAACAGTGATCATTAAGATAATTCTTTAATTAAAGAGACAATTAAGATTATGAAAGAGAAGAAGTCAAACATGGCAATCACTTGAGACAGGCTTGGTTTTCTATTTTAATTAAGGTGATGGTGTACAGATTCTGAAACTTCAGTTCAGTCCATTTTTTTAAAACGTCATAATTCTGAAAGAAAACTCAGGAAACTATCCAATGGCAGTGCTTGGTTTAAAGGGAGGCCAAATTCAAACTGCTCAGTGGCTCACATCTCCAGAGCTGTCACTTTGAAAAGTTGTGTCTAAAGGCTCTATGCCCTTTGCCTCACCACCAAAGCTGCTGTCTCTGGTTTTACCCTCTGTGAATTAAAGAGCTCTAACTGCTTTTTTTCTTTCATATGAATGCTGTATTTATTCCTTTTAACATCTTATCTTTATGAATTACCAGTCCAACATCTGTTTAAAATGTTCAGACCAAAATTGCATATAACACTCTTACTACTTGTGAGCATGAAAAGATCATTTGCATCATAATATTTTGTGTCAGAAATACATTAAGAGCTTATATCATTATTATATTATAGCAATCAAATGTCATTTTTTTCTCTAACTGGAACTGAACAATTTTGTGTTCTATTGCGAAAAACTTATGGGTATGTCCAAACATACTGAAGATTAACCAACTTTAGAGTAAGCAACCATCCACGTGTATGGATTATTATATATATTATTATTCTTTCTCTAGATTGTTGACATGAAGTTGCATTTTTCATGTAAAAAATCACTCATTAACCATATAAGTTTATTAATTCCTTTCATTTCTTCATCAGATTCCCATATATGTGTAGTTATAGTTTTTCTGTCTTAGAGCTATTTGAGATTAAATGAGATGATATAACATATATTAAGGTAGATAATATCTACAATAAACAAAAGACAGCATTTTTTATGCCTTTAATTTAAGGTATGGGCAATGGGAAGATTAGTTTGAGAAGTATTCAACAGTCAAAGGAGAGTAACAGTTTAACTAGATAATATTCTAATAAAAGAACATCTCAAACATTAAGAAGAAAAACCAAGTCCATCATGTGTTTTCCAGAGAAGACTTGCCTATTAATTTCTGTTTTACAAATTCCCAGAGTCATTTTTTTGTTCCTTTGTGTTCTAAACTATTAAAACTACTTAGTGTCTTGGTATTTGCCTACCATAAATCAGGCACTGTGTTTGATGTTTTGGCATGAATTACTTAGAACTTACTTTCTACAGTTGTCATGTTTCACAGTATCCAAAGGCAGGCAATCCTAGGAAATTTTAGTTCTCCAACAATATTACAATACATCAAAGTTTAATTGAGAGAACCATGAAATTCTAAGATTTTTCCTAATTATTAATTTTGAAATAACATATTCACAGGGAGTAGCAAACATAGTACAAGAGATCCTGTGTAACCTTCATACAGTTTTCCCTGATTTCACCTTGATGTCTGAATCTTATATAACTATAGTACAATATCAAACCAGGAAATTGACGCTGGAACAATTAGTACGCATAGTTCTATTCCATTTCAGTACATGCTTAGTTTCCTGTAACCACCACCATGATCAAAATACAGAACAATGTCATCACCATGAAGATCTCCCTCAGGCTACCCCCTTTACAGTCACATAGCCAGGGTAATGCTGGCTTCATAAAATGAATTTGCAAATGTTCTCTCACCTTTCATTTTCTGGAAAAAAAAAAAGGGTTGAATTGATGTTAATTCTTCTTTAAATGTTTGCTTGTTTTCTCCAATGAAACCATCTAGGTAGGCCTGGGGATTTCTTTTTCTTTTTCATGAGTTCTTAAATGATGAATTTAAATTCTATTAATAATTACAGGATTATTCAAATATGAATCACACAATTCATATTGTGTCAGTTGTGATAGTTTGTGCATTTTGAGGAATTGGCCCATTTCATCTAACTTGAGAAATTTATGTGTGTAGTAATTCACAGTATCTTCTTATCCTTCTGATATAAGCACAGTCTGTAGCTATAGCCTTTGTTTCTCCTAATATTAGTGATTGCTGTTTTCTCGCTTTCCTTTATCAGTAGTGCTAATTGTGTTAGTCAGAATTCTCCAAACAGAAGCAGCAGGATATATAAATATAGAGAGTTTTGTTTGTTTGTTTGTTTGTTTGTTTGTTTAAGGAATTGATTCACACAATTGTGGGAGCTGGCAAGACCAAAATCTCTAGCAGCCTGGAGGTAAGTGTTGATGTTATAGTCTTGACTCTGAAGGATGAATTCCTTCTTCCCTGGGGGTCTTAGTCTTTTTTCTTAAGACCTTCAACTGATTGAACAAGGCCCAACTACAATATGGAGACTAACTGCTTTATTCAAAGTCTACTGATTTAAAGGTTAATCATTTCTGAAAAATACCTTCGAAGCAACATCTAGAGTAGTTTTTTACTAAAACCAGGTACTAGGACTTAGCCAAGCTGACATATAAAATTATCTATCACACTAAATGTCAGTTTCATTGATCTTTTTAAGGAGTCCATTGCGTTGCATCAGTTTGATTTTTGTTTGTTCAATTTTCTCTTGGTTTCAATTCTTTGATTTATGCTTATATCTTTACTAATTGATTTCTTCTTGCTTTGGACATATTTTTGCTCTTATATTTCTATTTTCCTTAGATGGGAGTTTAGATTATTGATTTGTGACTTTTCTCTTTTCTAATCTAACCATTTCCTGCTATAAATTTCTCTTACAACTGCTTTAACTGTGTCCAGAAAAGTTGATACATATTGTATTTTCATTGTCATTAAATTCAATGTATTTTTTATTTCCCTTTTGATCTCTTTGATCCACAGATGATTTAGAAGTATATTATTTATTTTTCAAGTATTTGGAGATTTTCTTTGTGTATTTCTTTTTTTAATTTCTATTTTTATTCCATTGTGATTAGAGAACAAGTTTGTATAATTTCAATCCTTTTAAATTTGTTGAGGTTTGTTTTATGAATCAGCACATGGTCTATGTTGATATATTTTCCATGGGTCTTAGAAGAGAGTGAATTCTGCTCTTTTGGGTGGAGTGTTCTGTAAATGTTGATTAGATTCGACACTAGATGATGTGACTGAGTTCTTCTATGATTTCTTCTAAGAAAATCTTGCAGATTTTCTATCTGGTTGTACTATCAATTATTGAAAGAGGAATGTTGAAGTCTCTAACAATAATTGTGAACTGGTCAGTTTCTTCTTTCAGTTCTATCAGGTTTTGCTTCATATATTTTGCAGTTCTGCTGTTTGGTTCATACACATTTGGAAGGCTGTGTTTTCTTGGTGGATTTACCCTTTAACATCATGTAATGTTTGTCTCTGGCTCTGGTAATTTTCTTTGCTTTGAAGTTCACTTTACCTGATATTAGTATAGCTGGTCCTGGTTTCTTTGATTAATGTTTACATTGTATTATCTTTTTTCCATGCTTTTACTTTCAACCTACCTATGCCATTATCGTTGAAGTGAGTTTCTTGTAGATAGCATGGAGTTGGGTGATCTTTTCTTAGCTCCTCCATCATTGTCTGTCTTTCAATTTACATTGAATGAAATTATTACTATATTAGGGCTTAAGTCTGCTATTTTATTTTTTGTTTTCTGTCTTTTCCTTTTTTAAAAATGTCTGGGTTTTTTCTGCCTTCCAATGGAATACTTGAAAAATCTATTAGAATTTCATTTTGACTTATAACCATGTTTTTTTGTCTTTGTATAGCTTTGTTAGTAGCTGAGGTACACACATACACAGTATGTATATACCCTACCTACATTGAGAACCATGTCTGACAGCATTACAGTTTTACTTCAACTATCTAATATAATTTAATATATATATATATTTAATAATATAAGTTCAAGAAGAGAAGGAATGTCAACTGGATTTATGCATATTTTCACTCTTTTATTTATTCTTTTTTCCTTCTTAGTATTCCAAAATTCCTTCTTAAATCATTTCCTTTCTAATTAGTGAAGCTCCTTTATCCTTTATCCATTATTTTAAGCTAATTTTGATTTGATGGCTTTTAGTTTTATTTTATTTATTTATATTTATTTATTTTATTTATTTATAAAATATATTTATTTATTTTTAGTTTTATTTTATCTGAGATTATTTGATTTACCTTAATTTTTGAAGGATATTTTCCTTGCATATAGCAGTCTGGGTTGACAGTTCTTTTCTTTCAGCTCTTCAAAAATATTGTACCACTTCTTTAGTCCTCCTGGATTCTGATGAGAAATCTTCTGTCATTCAAATTATTTTCCCCCTGTAGGTAAGGGGTTGTTTTTCTCTTGGCACTTTCAAGACCTTTTCTATTTCACTAATTTTCAGAAGTTTAATTATAACCTGTCTTGGCATGAATTACTTTCTATCCTGTTTGGTGTTTGCTTGGTTTCTTGGATCTACAGACTTTTGTCTATTCAAGTTTATTTGTTCTTTCTTCTGTTCTTTCCATTCTGTGAATTAGCTTATATATGGAGCTTTTTATTGTGGTGACTGTATTTCTTGGCTCTAAATTTTCCATTTAGTGTTTATATTTCTTATTTCTCTGTTGAAACTTTCTATTTTTTCATTCATCTCAAGTGTACTCCTAAATGTTTAATGAAATATTTTTAGGATGGCTAGTTTTAAATCCTTGTCAGATAAATTCAGTTTTTCCACTTGAGTGTTGACATCTATTGTTTCTTTTTTCTCTTTTGAGTTATTTGTTATTAAAATCTGACATTTTGGGTATGTTATGAAAGCTCAAATCTTATTCAAATATTTTGCTTTAGTAGGCATCTTCTGACAACACTCTGGTGGAGAAAATGAGGAGTGCCAGTGGGTTGTTGCTAAGTGGATATGAAAGGCCAGGTTTGTTGCTCAGACTCCATTGATACTTGGGGTGAGGCAGGGGGAGCCTGCTAATTGTTGCTGAGTAGGAATAAGAATTTTGGCTCCCTGCATGGCCTCCACTGACACCATGGAACGATGACCTCTAACCTCCAGGTGGTGGTAAAAGTTGTGACCTCCAGTAGGCCTCATCTAACAAAAGCAGTGAGGCAGGAGTATGGTTCCTTTTTACCTTCAGTTCCCGGTGGAAACCCAAGTCTAGAAACCTTATGTGGTCTCTGCTGGTACCTCATCCTATGTTCTTTTGGAAAGAAAGGGGAAAATCTAGTCCTGAACTAAAGAATTCTTCATATATCTGGATGATAACTGCTAATTGTAAAAAAAAAAAAAAAAAAAAAAAAAAAAAACAATTGAAAATGTTATCCTTTTGCTCTGTTGTTTATTCCCTGGCCCTCCCACTCATTATTTCAAGGTCCATTGCTCTTAACAGAGCTTTACAAATGTGAGCTATATGACTAATTGTGGAGTAGAAAAATGGCATAGCTTGTAAAGAAATTGTAGGTAATAGCCAGCATATGGAGAAAATACTTAGAAGGGCAGAGTCTTCCTTGATCCTCTGACATCCTCCCCTATGGGGAGTAAACAATTCCAGTAGTGGAATCATTTTTCTTAGATATAATCCATGCTTGGTAGTGCAGTCAATGTGTATTATAGAAATAAAATATCTTGCTTTTTTAAAATTTGGAACCTTTATGTGAATATTTCAAAGTTGTAAAATTATGAGTTAATCACATCAGGAGCTTACTATCTAACTAAAAAAATAAGTAGACTTTATATATATATATATTTTTTTTTAATATTTTATTTATTTACTTGACAGAGAAAGTGAGCAGAGAGAGAGAACATGTGCAGAAGCAGGGGGAGTAGCAGGCAGAGAGAGAAAGTGAAGCAGGTTCCCTGCTGGACAAGGAGCCTAGACTTCAGAGTAGTACAATAAAACAAGAGATACTGAGTCAACAAGAGGCAGAGAATAACAAAGAAACAGACAAAGGTAAGGTGGATAAGACAGAAGTCAATCAAAGGAATCACAGAGCTG
The DNA here is from genome assembly GCA_028646535.1 of Procyon lotor. Taxonomy (NCBI): domain Eukaryota; kingdom Metazoa; phylum Chordata; class Mammalia; order Carnivora; family Procyonidae; genus Procyon; species Procyon lotor. Next base: position 30,041,105 of record CM053607.1, on the reverse strand, counting down.
AGAAATATAAATATTATGCAAATTGGTAGAGTGAGAGTATCAGAGGAAAAGGTAAGCATCTCTGATTTCATGAGGAATGAAATATAAAGGCCTTGTTTACGAAGTTTTATTTGCACAACAGAAACACCATCACTTTTGGTCTATGTGAGATTCTTCTCCTGTTTTATAATTTTTCCTTCTTCATTAACAAAACTCACTCCCATCTATACACATTCTATTTTTATTTGCTATATGTACTTGGTAATACCTGTATTATTAATTAATGTAATGCTGTTTTGTATATGTATGTATTTTAATTTCATATGTGGTGTGAGGCTATAAATGTTCTATTTCTTTTGATTTTTCACCCAAAGTTTGAGGATCTATTCATTTTGCTGAATGTTGGGTTCATTGATTGTAACTCCTTCATAATACCACATTCTCTATATCTACCTTCTTTTTACTTATCCATTTCCATAGTAATAGACAACTAGTTTGCTTCTGTATTCTTGCTACCACACATACACCACACACAAAGACAATAGGCTATGCAAAAATTTCTCTGTTAAATACCCAGTAGTAGAATCTTTGGATAATAGATTATATGCATAATTAGTTTCACCAAAACATGCAAATTATGTCTCATGAAAAGTTATACCAATTTACATTGTCGTAGGCAATGATTTAAGGAATTGTCTTTTCTTACATCCTGGCCAATATAGGTACTTTCTAAATTTCATTAATTAGATGCATATAAATATCTAATTGCTGTGTTAATTTACAACTGTCTGATTAGTTATAAGATTAATCATCTTTTCATATATTTGTGCACCACTTGAATTTCTTCCTTCTTTGGCAGTTTTTATATTCAGTTTCTTGTTTGTTTTTCTTATTGACTTGCATGAGTCATATTTTAGATATTAAATCTTTGTCATTTTTAGAACAATAACTGCTACAGTTTTAGAACAATATCAAGCTGTACTCATATTCCCAAAGCTGCCCTTTTTTGAATAAAAGTCCTAATTGATGTGTTCAATCCTTCATTTTTGCTTTATAGTTTGTCTTGTGTGTGCGTGTGTGTCTGTATGTGTGTGTGTCTGTATGTGTGTGTGTGTTTTAAGATTTTATTTATTTATTTGACAGAGAGAGAGCACAAGCAAGGAGAGCAGCAGAGGGAGAGGAAGAAGCAGGCTCATGACCTGAGATCGTGACTTGAGCCAAAGGCTGTCTCTTAACCAATTGAGTCCCAGTGGTATGTCTTTTGATTTAAGGAATCTTTTGCTACAAATTTCTAAGTCTTTCTCATTTTACTTTTCACATTTATGTTTTTAATTTACCTAAGTATGCATTTTTATATGTTCAACAAATTTATCTTTCTGTATAATGAGCTAGCTATCTTCTCCAATTCATTATATTTGATGTTTTAAATAAATATTTTAATGGCTAAATAAAATATAAAAATAGGCAATTGTGAACTATTTTAGAAACAAAGAGAAAACTAACATATAAGAGTGATTGTAGTGAATAAAGAGAGAAATGTAGTTTGTGATTCTTTTTTAGATTATTAGGTAGGTAATTTTTTTCCTAAAGAACAAATACTTGTCCTTTTTCTACTTTACACCATGACAGAAAAAAAATCATTTTATTTTATTCTTAAATGAAGAAAAAGTTTAGAAAACAAAAATAGTTTTAAATGATAAAAATGACAAAAATATAAATGACAAAATATAGGGTGAAGTTCAAATTTGGATAATTCAAGCAAAAGTGTTTTTTTTTTTCTTTTTTAACTTCTATCTGCATAGTTGGCATGTAAGAGATGAATTTGGGACTTTGTTTACTGAGATAATTACTTTGATTCTTTATTTTATTTTACTTATGAGGACCAGACTTCAGGGAAGAGATTTTTATATATCTATTTGTGTAAACTCTCTAATACTTAAACTCATTAACTGAAGCTTAACATTTTACTTTGAGCTCAATTCCCTAAGCATATTTTAGCCCTGCTAATGGAGTTATTTACCTACATAGAACAAGTCTCAAAGTCAGAAAGTTCATAAGAATCAGAAACTTTAAATAATATAATCTAACTATATACATTATTAGAAAGGAAACTGGAGTAATTCCATATGTAATCAGGTTTTTAAAAAGATTTTATCTGAAAATATGCAGTAATGAGAAAAAGTATTTTACTTCAATTATCTGAATAATTGGCTCTATTTTTCTCCTCACTTTGCTAGTTTAGACTTGTCCTAACACAACAGAATAAATTTATGATAATAGAATTTTGAGCAAAAAAAGCAGGATTTAAGAGATTTGAAGGAGTGTCATTAGTTGAAATACTGCAATCCCCAAAGAGCTAAATCTTTTCAGAGACCGTGTGGTTTTTTTCTTCTATGGCATAAATATAACAAATTTATTTTACTGCTTTGAGTAGGAGAAAATTCTTCCGCAATTTCAAAGCACAATCTAGTGCTTCATAAAGTCAACTGGAGTGTTGTCAATTAATTAATTAAATGTGTTTCCATCATGGGACATACTGGAGAAGTCATAATGTAAAAATTGCCCTAGGCACAAATAATTCACTTGCCTGAGTTTGGAGTTTACTTAGTGATTAATAATGATTTGACTATACTGTGGGGTCCAAGCTTACAACTATGTTTTGCTGTTGTTTTACATTAATAGTTTCATAGTGAAAAAAATGAATTATTTCATTTTGCCAGTTAGTGTTGTGGAGCTATTATAATAATATTTGCTAAATGATTAATATATGAAAGCACATTACTAATGGGAGAGAAAAAGAAAAGAAAAGGTCTCATTGCTCTTACAGAATTTACAATCTAACGGTGGGTCCATATGGAAATAGTGGGATAGAATGAGCAAAGGTGATGGAAAAGATAATTGCTAAAATTGTGTGTGAAATTAGCCAATGTGGGAGCTGTGGATTTGTGTTACATTTGTATAACATTTGTGTTGCAGTGTAAATATTAAAACAACCAGCTGGGTGGTGGATGTTAGAGGGTATAACCTTAGTTAGGCAATGAGAGTGTGAAAGTCAACTAAAAAGGCCATCTTTAAATTTGTTGCATCAGCAAAGCTCATGGTTGAGTGAGTGCCCTACTGCTTCTAGAAAAATAAAAAATAAAAAACAACAACAAAAGGATTTAATGTATAATTATCTGTGCCTGGGGGAAATGTTCTACCCAGTTCTAGTATTTCCAGCAGGAGGAAAACTCAATAGAGCTCAAAAATATAAGGCCTTAAGGAATGGCCACTACTCAAGAAGTTAATTATAATTGGCTCCTAGAAAAGAGAGTTGGGTTGAATCTTGCTCATTTAGTTCCTTTGACATTGTGAGCCTCTGACATGATCTGTGATTTTACTTGCAATCCCTCTAGATTTCAAGTCCTGTCTCTCTTTAACAATGGAGAATATATTCTCATATTGAGTAATCCCTTTGAGTTACAAGTAAGCACTCCTCAGAATAGATATTTTCCACACTGGGAACTAGCAAAATGCAGTCTATCCTAGTGATTTTAATTCTAAACAGGCTGCATTCCCATCCCATGCCTTTGGAGATTGTTGTTAAAACAAGATTGATTGCATTGAAGTGACCTTGTCAAATTCATAACTGTGTCATAGGGGGGAAAAATAAACCCAATAACTATGGATGAAGGTACATGTAAGTGGAAACTTTCTAAGAAAACTTGATCATAATGCTATACATTATACATGAGTCTATACCTACTACATCTTTTAGATGTAATTTTTAATATATCCACAAATATTTATGATAGGGCTCTCTGACATTCCAAAACTGTAGTATTTCTGCCAATCTTGATATTCCAGAGCATTTCTTCTACTACATAGTAGGACTTATTTACTATTTTCTAAAGCCATGTAAAACTAAAGGCTCTTTGCTCACAATTGACCTCTTCTATTAATCCCCAGTAACAAATCCTCTTCCTCAAGGTAAATCCTTTCTTGAAAGCAAAATATGCCAACTAGCAGCCCACAGTTCACATGTGGTAATACTGGCCAGCAAGCCCAGATGGCGACAATCTATGGAGCTAAGTCACAGCTCACACACAGACACAGCTAAGTCACACCATTTACATATAACATCTGTCCACTGGCTTTCTACCTTCCTCCCTATTTTGGATTAAATTTTGTCCTCCCCCTAAAAAAGATATGTTCAAGTCTTAACCACCAGTACCTGTGAACATCACCTTATTTGGAAATAAAATATTTGCAGATGTAACCAGGTTACAATGAGGTCATACTAGATTAGTATAGACCCTAATTCAATGACTTGTGTCCTCATAAAAACAGAGAGAAATGAAGATTCAGAACAAAGGCCATTAACAAGGAGACAGAGATTGGAGTGATATAGCTATAAGCCAAGGAACAGGAAATTTTGCTGGTCACCCCTAGAAGTTAAGAAAAGGCAGAGTATGTTGTTCCTTAGAGCCTTCAGAGGGGGAGCATGACCTGGAGTGGGGAAAGGAGCAACTATCTTCAATCCAAACCAGTAATGGACCTGAATGAAAGGCTGGATTGCAATTTTTGCAAGGCTCCATTGACTTCTGATTTTTCCTTGGACCTAGCATTCCTTCGAGGACCCAACTCTTGTTAAGATCTGAGTGCCAATTTTTGTCTTCTCAGCACTGAATGGCTATGAAAAACTAATTATGGTTTTAGAGATGTGGAGATTATTTTTATTGTCTCTTACCCTATGAAGTTTCAGAATTCAACCAACTTCTCAAGAAAAAAACCAGCAATATACTTAAGACCTTTTATATACCCCCACCCCTTTTAAAATTTATTTCATCTGCACAAGAGTGACTACAGCTGTTTTCTCCCTCCAGCTGGCTTCTTTGTCCCTCAAAGTGTCTCTTTTGTCTAATAAAGCCTGGATTCTCACTTTCTATGCTTCAGAGAAGCTAGTAGCCTTCCCCTACTAACTCCCAGAGGAAAAGTAGTTATAAATTGTCATCTCACTTCTGATATCTCCCTTCATTGGAATCTTATCTCCCTAACCCTCATTTTGCTTTGGCAGTTCTCTTATAACTTTAAATTTTTGCATTTTATCTAGTATTTCTACTTGTTCTTGATGACACTGTTCATCTGAAGCAACTTACTTTCTCCAGCTTACTCAGAAGTTTCTTATTCCTATAATTTTGCTTATCAACTTCTAGAAATAATTCCCAGATTTTTATCTCCAGTCCTGAGGATCTTTTACATATTTTGGTATCTTCATTTATTCTTCATTAACTCAAATATGTATTGAGGATTTATTATGTACCTATACAACTTCTTTCTTAAATATCAAAACCTAATTTATTAACTCCTAGTGGTTCCTTAAGATACTAGGCACAAAGCAGTCACCAAGTTAATTAATCCTTTACAGTAGGTCTTTTTTTTTAAGATTTTATTTATTTATTTGACAGAGAGAGAGATCACAAGTAGGCAGAGAGGCATGCAGAGAGGGGGGAAGCAGGCTCCCTGCCAAGCAGAGAGCCTGAGGCAGGCTCGATCTTAACCCACTGAGCCATCCAGGCACCCCTTCCTTTACAGTAGGTCTTAACTATATTTCCTTTTTTTCAGGTATTATTCTCAGTGCTTCTACCTCAGATCTAGTTCTTATTCTTTCTGTCTTGGATGACCCAGTCTTGCCTTCTTCATTGTATCCTATAAAAGAAGACAAATGTGATCACATCATTTACTTCCTAAGCAGCATTCAGTGAATTAGCTTTCAGAGAATTAAATCCAAATTCATTACTCGTTGGTACTAGAGTCCTCTAATATATCCCTAATATCCTTACTGAACTGGACAACTCAAGGTTTCCACATCCTCCTGTCTTCTACTTTCTCACCTTCAAGCCTTTGGCCTTGCCATTCTCTCTGCCAAAGTCCTCTTTAAGTCTTAACATCCTCTATATCCAGACATGAACTGGATATAGAGAATGGACCAATACTCTTTATTCTATAAAACTTTCAAAGATTTATGCCCAGCATATTGCGATCATTATCTTTTTTGAACAGCTAGAAGATTTTGTTTATATTTAGTGAAGATCAGCCCTATTCTGGACTTTGAAAACAAGCTGAGTATTTTCAATGAATAATGTGCTTTTCTTTTATTAGAAAATTTAAAACATGAGCAAATAATTATTTATTCAGCTCCTTCTGTCAGCCAGGCACTTTGCTCCTCCCCAGTAATTCAGAACAAAATTAACCTCTGCTCTCTAAACAAGAATATAGATTATTGCAGTTTCATCTTCATAACCATTAAGTTTGATCTGGATATTGTAAATCCAAAATGTTTCAACACAGTTGAATCAACACAGTTAGGCAATCTCCTCAATATTTTCTAATATGGTTTCTGCTAAAAATCTCAATCAATTCTACCTTTTGTAAAGACATTCTACTAGATTTCTTACCCATTGAACCCAGCCATGCCAAACACTCATAGGTCTTTCCTCCAACTTGTCTAGACCCACTCAAAGTTAGGATCTTTTATCTAGACTGGTTTCTCATATTTCATTACTTTTTTTCATTCTCCTAGAAATTTTGTTTGGATCCATTATTTCTGCTCTGAAGTCATTTCTGAGCCTACCTATCTGAGCCATTGTTTTGTTGTTTCTTATAAGAGACTTGGGTCATTTATGAGTATTTCTCAAACCCACAGCTTACATACAGAAAATTTATCTACTGCCAAAAAGGGTACAACCATTAAAATAAACTTATAATGGAGGAAGGACAATATTCACACACCTGTTTTTTAGCATAGATACCAGAGTTCAAAGAGAGATATCTTTGAATTTAATGATCATTCAAGATATTGAATTTATTAGTTATTTTAACTTGACTTTCAGAAAGATTTTGTATTTGTCTACTAAGGAATCATTAGTGTGCTTTTCCCTACTTCTGTTTGCCCTGTCTATATAGATTTGATTTTTAGAAATATACAGAGAAAATTTGGGAGACACTATGCAGATTAAGGCAAATTCAATCTCTGTATCTTTTCATATGCATGTATGAGTCTATAGTCAGGGACTGCACTAGGCAAGATGAAAGTGATACCATCCCTGTCTTCTAGGTGCTCGCTATGTATTTGGAGGAGAAATCACATAAGTATGTGTTTTCAAAGACAGATGATTTGGGAAATAAGAAGGAAAAGCACCAAACAGACTATAGAGATGGCACAGGAGGGCTCCAGATTGGGATCTTAGATGTGAAGATTGCTTAAACCAAGGCTAATGCATTAGTGGTTGTCCAGAGAAGAAGAACCAATAGGAGAGATGATGGATGGATGGATGGATGGATGGATGGATGGATGGATGGATATTATAATAAATTAATTTATCATGAGGAATTGGCTCAAGTGATTATGGAAGTTGAGAAGTCTCAAGATCTATAGTCAACAAGCTGGAGACCCAGGAGAGCAGATGGTGTGCTAATTCTAGTCTGAGTCCAAAGATCTGAGAAGACAGAGACCTTATGGTGTAAGTTCCAGTCCAACTCCAAATGCAGAAGACTTCTGTTTGACTGTCTTCAAGTTGGAAGATCTTTTTTTTAGGTATTATTCTCAGTGCTTCTGAGCACTCCATTCCAATGAATTGGAAGAGCCCCTTCTCCCCAGAATGGGGTAGGCAGTTTGCTTTACTCAGTCTACTAATTCAAATGTTAACCTCGTTCAGAAATACCCTCATAGACACACTCAGCATATTGTTTAACCAAATATCTGGATACAACATGTCCCAGTCCAGTTGACACATAAAATTAACCAACACTTAAAGTTTTTCCCAACATCTCATTTCCTGCAATGCTTTTACAAACTACTTGGAGATTGAATCAATATAAACAGATATTAAAGACAATTTAAAATGTTCTTGATTTTTCTATGTTAATCATTTTTGTAACAACAGAAATTTCACAACAAACCTTTATTCATTCTAAATTCACAATATACACACTAAACGCATAGAAAAATAAGTATTCTTTATATAGAAACTTGCTCTACTCCTCCTTTAAAGGAAAAAAAATGTGTTATCCAGTGAAAAATAGCCATAGGTGTATTTTACCTATATGTTAACTATTATTCTTACTCATCTACTACAAGCTCATAGAAATTAACTGTTTTGACAAACACTTGGTAATTAGGTTAAATGTTATTAAAAATTTAATATAGCTATTGGTAAACATTAATTTACATTTATCACTATCCTTTATGATAATTAGAAATATATACAAAATGCCATTAAAATTATTCATTTTTGTCCCTAATTATATGTTTGCTCCACAGAGATTTTATTTTCTCTGACCAAAAAAAAAAAATATTTTATGAACCGTCAGTTGTAATCTGTACTGTCATCCTGAGACACTTCCATGGATATGATAGTAATAGGAGTCTACAGAGTAACAGCCACCAAGTCAAACAGTAAAGTGCAAGTACTATTAGTGTGATTTTTTGAAAGCTTTATTAATAATGAAAAAGCAATAATAGTCTATGAGTAAAAATATAAGGAAATAACATGATGATGTAGCAGATAATGACTCAGAAACATAAAGTAATTCAACCCTTATAATAAATGATCTCTCATTATTTAAGACATGTTTCTCTGCACCTGTTAAGAATGTCAAAATGTTAAGTGTATAAGTTGTGAAGACATATTTGTCAGTTGGATACTTAAGAGTGTTTCTTACCAATATGTTACAATTGCAGAAAAACTAAATTGAAAAATTATACATCTGCTTGGTGACATCCAAGTGAAAGAATGTTACATTTTCATTTAGACATTAACTATAACCATTAGATCATAAAGAAAATGATTCATGGAAGGGAAAATGATGACAGGAGTCTACCACTGTGATTTGGTAACCACACCTTAAATCAAGAACAAAATACTTCAATGAAGCCAACCCTATGGCTTCTATTAGGAGACCTCTTATTGTTCTCTTCCCTCCCTACCTCCACATTTTTTATCTGTTGAGAGGCCCTCCTATTAGTATTTGAACCTATTAGAGAGCCATAAATGGATTTTTAGTAGTGCGAATTTCTGCCTCTGGTTTCCCCTTCAGGTTCAGTGCAACCATTTCAATTGAAATCACTCCTTTCTGGATTTCAAGTGTATCCATTACATGTACCTGTGTAAACCAGCTCTTCCCGTATCCAGGCAGAAAGGTAATCCCTGTTCTCATGATAGATCAGTAACTTTACCAAAGAAAGTATCTCACCAATGAAGAGACCACTCCTGGATACCTCCTCCATATAAAAAAAAAAGCAGGTAGTCTAAGGTATGTCTTACCTCAAATCTAGGTCTAACTCTACATATCAGATGAACGGATTGCTGTGTACTATTGATTACAACAGGAGATCCAATAGGGAAAATTCTTGAAGTATAAAACAGTTATTTTCCTTAATGAATTACATTCAAATTAGGAACATAAAATTATAAACTTTAAAAAAAGGTAAGAGGATGTGAATAATTATGCTTAATAAAAGATGAGGTATATAATAAGAAATGATAAACAGTTAAACGAGTTAAATAACCATCACAGCTAGGCAGCTTCCTATTAGGGCAGTCAGAGAAAGAATAATTTCAAATGCTTGATAAGAGAGTGGATTTTTTTTTAAGATCTATTTATTTACTTTAGAGAGAGTGAGAGTGCAGCAGAGAGTGGGGGGGGGCGGGGCAAAAGGAGAGGGAGAGAGAATCTCAAGTAGGCTCTGTACTGAGCACAGAATCTGAGGTGGGGCTTAATCTCATGATCCCAAGATCGCGACCTGAGCCGAAAACAAGAGTGAGAAGCTAAACCAACTGTGACACCCAGGGACCTTGAGGAGGTGATTTTTGAAAAATTAAGTAAAAGGGCAATTTATTAGTAATAGGATGGGATGTAAAACTATGCCCAGAGAAGACTCAACAATATTTTCTGGGAAACAAGTTTAGTTGTAAGAGCAGATGTTTTGGAATGTTAAAAGCAGAAATGAGTGTTTAAAAACTAGGACAAGAATGGGATTATTGGTACTGAAGACTTATCAGCAATGGAGAGGTATGATTTCTAGAAGATTTTTGTCTCCTGGTGATTGGATTACACTCATGGAGAATTTGTGAATGAAGAAGATGGACCAGAGCAAGGATCTGCAAACTTGGGCCCATGGCTAAATCCAACCAGAAGCTGGTTTTGTAAATAAAGCTTTTTTTTTTTTTAATTTGACAGAGAGAGAAATCACAAGTAGGCAGAGAGACAGGCAGAGGGGTGGGGGAAGCAAGTTCCCCCTGAGCAGAGACCCCAATGAGGAGCTACATCCCAGGAACCTGAGATCATGACCTGAGCAAAGGCAGAGGCTTAACCCGCTTAGCCACCCAGGTGCCCCTGTAAATAAAGTTTTATTGGAACTCAGCCACACTCAGCCACACTCATTCTTTTACGTATTGTTTTGGCTGCTTATGTCACAGGTAGGATAGAATACCTGTGACAGAGACCCTGTGGCCCACAAAGCCTGAAATACTTCATTTTTCCACAGAGAAAGTTTTCCAAGCCCTGAACTAAAGAGAAGAAAACCAGTCTGGATGTAGATTGTTGACTAGATGGACGGATGAACGAATGATCATATAAAATGGGTGCTATGATGATATGATGTGATATAGTGTAAATGCAGAGTTTCTGAGGGAAATTGTGAATCCGAGTCCAATTAAATTGAAGATTATAGATAAGAAAGTAACATCAGCAAAATTAAAGCTGGTGTTATTAAATGAAAATTTATTTATAATTATAATTTATTATTTATTTATAATTATAATTAATTATATGTTTATATAAATATATATGTTTATAAATAAACATAACATGCACACAGGTACATGTAATGGATACACCTGAAATTATATAAAAATAATTATAAATTATTATAATTATAATTAAAATAAAATTAAATAAAGCATTGCCCAGTGCAAGTCTGGGTCCTTGTGAAAATATATATAATAAATGGAATACAGTTCTTTCCTTGGAGAAACTTCATTTCAAATAAGAAACACATCTTGGTTTAATTAAAAACAGTGGTATATAACAAAGTATAATAAAATTCTAAATATTTAGTACAAACACTAAGTGCTTTGGAACTTCTGAAAAAATATGTAAGTAAGGCTTTGGTCACCAAAAGAAAACAAAAATAGGAAGCTGGGAAAACAAAGTGCTTAAAAATATTTCAGGCTCTGCTGCAATGTGGATATCATGTGCTGTGTTACCTACAATACTTGCTTGGACCTACTAGGATAATGTAAATTGCTTTTAAGCAAAGTAACAAAGTCTAAATAACTTATGAAAACTGCTCCAGGTGGAATATTTTGTTTCTTGAGTTGATATCATCAACATTTCTTAGTCTTTTATGTGTTTTTCTGGCAGGTCCACAGGGGAACATGGCTTCTAGATACAGTAGTTTGCAAGCCTCAATTGTTTAGTGCTTTGTTTAATGCTTATTTTAATAAGTCCAGTTTCTTCCTGTTCTGGTTTTTGTGTAATCATTATGAGTAATGGGTAAAATTGTGAATGTGATTCAGAATTTCCCATAAATTTTCAACTCTATTCTATTTCCCTAAAATGAGTTTTGCCTTACCTTCTCCATCTTGTGGTTGGTCGCTAAATGGTCATTACAAATGCATTTTTAAAAATTATAATGGAGTTTACAGAACTCCATAAAAATTACCTCATAAGTGATTACATAATTAAGTTTAGCTCCGAGGTTGTGCTCTAAATTGCCTTGCTTGACCATGCACTACCTTGCTAAAATCTTTATTCTAAAATGGATTTTCCTAAGAAAGATTGACAAGTTGCTTGTGTTTTTGTGTTCATTTACTTGTACATTATAGCAGCACTGGCAAAACCACTGAATATATTGTTAAAGGGAGTGAGAACTCGATAATAAGTTTTGATTAATAAGTCATTATTATTATTATTTATTACTCATATAAATAAGTTCTATACAGGGGCTTCACCTTACATCATATACTATCTACTTAAGAATCACAAGTAGGGGTGCCTAGGTGGCTCAGTGGGTTAAAGCCTCTGCCTTGGGCTCAGGTCGTGACCTCAGGGTCCTGGGATCAAGCCCCGCATCGGGCTCTCTGCTCAGCAGGGAGCCTGCTTCCCCTCAACCCCACCTGCCTCTCTACCTACTGGTGATCTCTTTCTCTTTCTCAAATAAATAAATAAAATCTTTAAAAAAAAAGAATCACAAGTAATAGATAATAATCTTTAATTGATTATTTTATAATCATGTATAATGCAATGTTCATTATAAAGAATTTGAAAAATTGTTTAATTTGTCAAGAAAAATAGAATATCATCACACATAACACTTCCACTTATAAACATTGTTGATATCTTTAAAAATTCCCTTATGCTATTTTCTTATTAAAATATATAAATTTACAGCAATATCCAGAAATATACACACAAATACATTTTATAAAACTTGAATTATACTGTGTATCTAATACTGTCTTGCTTTTTCACTTAACTTTTGACATTTTTGATAACATAATTTTTAGTGACTGAATAAAGCTTTATAGTTTCAATATAGTATAATTTAGGATATTCCAATTTTCTCCGACTATACATAATTTTGCAAGCAATACTTTGCAGAAAAAAATTCTGAATTTTCCTTGTCACCGATCAAATATGTTCACCCATGGTTTTTTTAATCAGGTTTTATTAAGCAGCTTTATTAAGATATAATTCACATAGCATAAAATGCACCCTTTTAAAGTGTACAATTCAATAATTATTAGTGCATTCATGGAGTTGTGCAATCATCACCACTACTATTTCAGAACATTTTAATCACTTTCCCCAAAGCACTCTGTACCCATTAGCCATCACTCCTCAACACCTCCTCACTCCAGAACCTGGTAATATACTTGCTGTTGGTATGAATTTAACCAAATCGATAAGGATCTAGTGTAGTAACAGGGAATTAGAGCCAAAAGAACTGCAAATCTCAGACCTATTTAAAAAGAGTCTCAAGAATTAAGAGAAGAGCAAAAACAATGACACGGAGAGAATTTTAACCTCTGACACAATGGCTATAGCAAGAGTACATACAGTGTAACTCCTAGTCAGATAAACCTAAAATCTTACATGAAAGGTTTATCTACTTCAGTTCCTTTTGCCTAATACATCATGTCTGCTTTTGAACAACAGCATTAAAATTACAAGGCATTCTAAAAAGGCAAGAAATACAGTCAGGAGATAAAAAAAAAGAAGTATCAGAACCAAACTCAGGTATTGCAGAGATTTTGGAATGATCAGACCTGGAATTAAAACCAGTGATGATTAATATGCCAAGGGCTCTAATGGAAAGGTAGACAACATGCAAAAAAAGGTGGACAATGTAAGCAGAGATGGGAAGAATCAAAGAAAAAAGGAAGAATCCAAAAGAAATAATACAAATCAAAAGCACTGCAACAGGGCACCTGGGTGGCTCAGTCAGTTAAGCGTCTGCCTTCGGCTCAGACCCATGATCTGATGGGACCCAGCCCCACATCAGGCTCTCCGTTCAGCGGGAAATCTGCTTCTCCTTCTGCCTCCCCCCCAAAGCTTGTGCTCACACTCTCTCTTTCACTCCCAAATAAATCATGAGAGGGAGAAATTAGGAAAACTCTGTCAGAAGGTACCTAAACTGCCTGGGAAGAAGTATAGTGTTATTTGAAAACCGACTTACATTATTTGTAAATGTATATGGTAAATTCTGGAGAAACTACTGGAAAAAAATCTTAAAAGGAAGTATAATTTATATGCTAATAGAAGAGAGAATGTGGAATCATATAAATGTTCAGTTAAAGCCAGAAAAGATGGAAAAAAAACAAAAGATAAAAAAGGAAAAATGAGTAAAAAACAATTACGTATGGTAGATATTTATCCAACTATATCAATCATTATTTAAAATACAAATTAAGTATACTAATTAAAAGATAGACATCTCCACATTGGATTAAAAAAAAAGACCTGACTATACGTTATCCATAAGAAATCCACTTTAAGCACAAACACACAGAAATATTAAAAGTAAGGTGACAGAGAAAGATGTATCAACACTAATTAAAGCCGGAGTAGCTATTATATTTTGGACTTCAGAAAAGAAAAAATAATGGGTAAAGAGGTTAATTCTCCAAGAAGACATAACAATCCTTAATGTATATGCACCTAACAAGAGACCATCAAAATACATGAGGCAAAACTGATAGAACTGAAAAGAGAAACGGACAAATCCACTAGTATAGTTGGAGACTTCAATACCACTCAGTCAGTAATTTGCAGATCCAGCAGACAGAAAATCAGTGAGGGAATAACTGAACTTAAGAGTATCATCAATCAACTGAATATAGTTGGCATCTATAACTACCCCATCCAATAGCAGTAGAGTACACAATCTTCCTTCTCAAGCTCATATGGAATATTTACCAAAATTGACTATATTCTGGGCCATAAAACACACCTTAACAAATTTAGAAGAATAGAAATTATCCATGTATACTCTCAAACCACAATGGAATTAAAATAGAAGTCAATAACATAAAGATAGCTGGAAGATCCCAAAACATTTTACGATTAAACAATACATTTCTAAATAATACATAAATAAGAGAAACCTGAACAAAATTTTAAAAATATTTTTAATTCAGGGTGGCTGAGTGACTCAGTCAGTTAAGCCTCTGACTCCTGATTTCAGCTCGTCATGATCTTGCGTCCTGAATTTCAAGTCAACTCTAATAGTTACCAAACTAGGTAGCAAGGAAATCTTCTGAGTAGCTGGTTTAAAAAACAAATGGCCAGACCCAATGACTAGCAACCTGGACTATGTTGTGTCGAGTTAGTTAGGCTTCAGTTTTTATAAGTCTGCTATATGGCTGTGACACATGGCAAACTAAGACTCTACTTCTAGAAACACTGGTCCCAGGAAAGGACTGAAAAATAGTAAAAGACATGACCTCAGAGTTGTGTATATCCACACTTTATTCCAGGTGAGTGGCTTCCTGCAATGCAATTGGAAGAGACTAAAATGTGAACAGTGGCCCTGGAGATGAGGAACTGAGTAGTACTGGGCACAGCTTTGCACAAATGCTGCGGGGGATAGAGTGACACTGATAGCAGGACAGGGAAGTCTTCGCAGAGGACAGCAAAGGAATTATTTACCCAAGGAAAGAGAAGGAGGAAGTTTATTCCAAAAATAAGTACCACTTACAAAGGCCAAGAGGAGGAGGCAGATGAACTTATAAGGAGCCAGTAATTCAATGTGGCTATCAAACATTATGGGGACCATGAGAAAAAAATACAAAATTGAAATCTAGAGTTAGTCAGGAGACAACTTGTATATTACACGTGAAGGAGTTGGAGCTTCAGAGTGCAAAGGGATCACCAAATGATTTTTAAGCAAAAAGATGGGAGTCTCAGATTTCAGCTTTAAATGGCTTGCCATTTGGAAAACAGATTAGCAAGAGAGAAACTTGGAGACTTTCGCAACTATATAGCATGATGGATTTCTTAAGCCTTTCTAAATTTTTGTAGGAAGAAAACAGTTTCTAATTTAGATGCCACTTTAAATTTCTTCTTATTCAAAAACTCATTATTTGACTCTCATACTTTCAATGACCCCTGAAACAAAGAAACTAGCATTATTTTTGTCACTTAAAGCTTTCTGAGATTTTGATATTGATTCCTCTCTCTCTTATAATCTTGTAAATTATTATCATTAGGATGAAAGAATATTTGTTATTAACCAGAAATAAATGAGGTGCTGTATTTGGCTACAAATATTGAAAAATATCATCATAATCACTTCTTCAGTGTCCCATATAACTAGGGCACGTCATTAGGCATACAAAACCCCAGAAGATAGGATGAATCCTTCTTTTCAGTATTTAAATCCTGATTGCAAGTTTAGACCAAACACTATATAAAGATAGATAATTCATAGTTACATATGCTAATCTCAAATGGGTGGTACCAGCAGTAGGTACTCTGGGAAGTTGCACAAGCCAACTAAGGGCTAGAGAAGAGGATGGATGGTTGGAAGTGGTTGTGTCTTCACCTGCATCTTAAAAGGAAGACAAAAGAGAGGAAGAGGGTTTCTATTTGGGGTGACAGCAAGGAGAGATAGTCTGAAAGGAAAAACTAGTAACATCTTTAAAATGGTTTCTTTTTTTTCCTTTTATTTATTTTTTAAATTGTTTCTATTCAAACTACTATGTGGCTTATGCTGTTTCCATCATCATCCCCTCCCCCAAAGATATATCGTAAAGAACAGTTTTTGTGAACTCCACCAATCACTTAAGCATGATACAGCTGAACTAGAGAGGAAATAGAGATACAGCATAATTCAAGGTTTATTCTTTCTAAGTGTTGTCTTCGTTTTATTCATTTTTGTTTCTAAAAGCATAGAAGAGAACCCAACACGTAGTAGATATTTAATACGATGCCCATTGACTAAATGAACGAAACCAAGAATTATTTACAAGAAATCCTCTAACAGAAGTTACTATAAATTTAAATCTAAATTTTAATTATATGAGGCAAATATCTGTAAATAAGAACATATTGTTTTAAAAGATACTTTAAATGCCGGTGCCTGAGAGAACTGAACAACTGTTTCATTATTCTCAGAGAGATCCCAAATTATTTTGCTACAGACTTCGAGATTGGTTAAATGTTTTTTAAAAACTGATAGTTAAGAAAAAAGTTAGCAGACAGCAAAAATAACTGGGAGAAAATTTATCACAGGTGTCTCTCAATGAACAAATAGCATCACACAACTAAGTAATTACTGAGACCTTATTTAAAGGGCTGGACTCATTCCTTGGCAGGCCAAATTCTCTTACACAGACCCAGCTCCTTTTGATGAAATCACCTCTCCCTCCCTCCAACTTAACTGAGAGAGCTTCACTGTAACCAGAATCCCAATTTGCACACACTGGAATGTACTGAAGTAATTCAGGTCTTTCATCTTATTTAACTACTGAACTTGGGTTTATATAAATTCATAATTGTGATTCCACACTTCATGAAAAACATAAACAAAATTAGAAACCTTGGACAGCAAAGATAATAAATGTGCAAATGGTGCCCTACAGATAAATCATATAGATACAGGATTTCAAACATCAGCCAGTGTGTGGTTCCAAGTCCTTTGAAAAGAAATTGTTTCTCTGTGACAAGCTGATGTTAACATTTTAATTAATGGGAAGGAGTTGAATAAAAAACTATTATTCTTTATCAATTTTTTTAAAATTAAGCCACACTACTCTTGTGCTTAAACCATATTTTCCATTAATAAATTTACTTTAAGCTGTATATGTAGCTTTCAAAATGTTGATATTTATATCACTCACTAAAGCATATTCTGAAAATGTCACTTTCTCTAAAGTGCAGACTGTTGTAAGTTTTATGTTAACTGAAATACATAAATACCACTTCAAGGTCAGAAAGTTGATTCTCATAGTAGAAAGTCCTTTTGTTACTTTTTACTTAAAAATTTTAAGAGCTTAAATCCCGTAGAGTACTCTGGTTCGTGCCCTGTGTATCCCAGTGGCAAAAAGTAACTCTTGCTTGATGTATCTTTATTATTTCTCTGCCACTGTTATGGCTACTCAAAGGTCAGTCAGAGCTGACGGCACCAAAAGGTCATTTTTGTTATTCCAAAGAGAGAAGTTTCGACATTTGATATATTATGAAGAGAACAGAGACACTAACTGATGTACTGTAATGCTAATCACTCACATCTTTTATTTCTTTAAAAGAAAGAAGAGAGAAAACCCTTTGGTTTTTGTCTGAAAATACTTTTTAAAGCATTCAGAATATGAAAGAAATGAGTTGCTTTCCCTTTGGCCCACTTAACACAATTTATAATTTGGGTAAATATAAGCTAGTGATCTAAGTTAAAGCACTGACTCAATTTAAAAGCTCATTTGCATTACTCCTTTAGTTTTTGCTTATCCGTGCTACTCATGTTCCATTTTTATGAGTGTCATATCATAGCTTGAGGAAAGAATTTCCAAAAATTATAGACTTATTACCAGAAGAAAGGGAAGCCAGTCCTTATGTTCTTTTTTCCCAGTCATCTTCTCCATTTTAAGAAAAGGGCCTGTGCAGAAATTTGAGCTTAAGTCTGAGAGTAGCCAATTTAGTGGCCATAAGAATGTTCTTTACAAACAACAAAGCAATAAATCAATAAGGTGAATTCTGTAATCTTACAGTCGTTGTGTTTGTTAACTATATATCTGAGAAAAAAAATGCTGGGTTTATTTAACTACTTGTATAACTACAATCTCTAAAGATCAAATTTAAGGAAGAAATATTAATCTGGACTCTTTGGATACACTAGATCTTTTAGGAAATCAATGAAGACCAGAAAAATCCAAAAGTTTACATTCGTGGGAGCAAGTCTATATCTTTTGTTAGGTTTTCAAGAGCAACTATGACAAGTGGAGAAATATTAGTAGCTGAGCTGTAATATGGAGGCCAGAAATTCCCTGACAGTTCAGTGTGCTCCCAATGAAACCTTTCTCCTTCATCCACAAAGACGGCACCTCTTCAGTAATCATAATAACAACAGAATTTATAGCATGGTTATTTAGGACGCTCTACTAAGTGTTTAAATATTGTTTCCTAAATTATCTTCAAATATTTTACATATTATCTTTAATTCTTACAATAACCCTGGAAGTTAAGTATTATGATCACCATATTTTACGTGAGGAAATTAGAGGTATGTCCTTGACATGAATGCTTGAACAGGACATCTAGAACCTACTTTTCAAACACTTTTAGCAGGTCAACCTTTTTCTCTAAATGAAAATTAACATAGAACCAAAAATACTATATACATATAATGATAATGTATTTGTATGCATTTTTTTAAAGTTTTAATATACAATATTTACTCCAAAGGCAATCAATAAAAATAGGAAGGTTATTTTCAATGCCAACAATTATAAGCAGGGATTGTAAATGAGAGCTAGGATCTTTATCAACTATAACACCCAAATTATTTCTGTGTTTTATTTTGGGTTGCATCATACAAAAACAATTTGGCATTACATAGAACAATTGCAAATGACAATTCTTTAATGACTCATCCTGCAATTTTGTGATGCTCTTCTATTTAACTCATCTAGAAGACTAAAGGAGAAGTAGCAGAAAATTGTTTCAAGGTTAAATCACTAACATTATCCAACATCTGCTCTCTATCCTTCATTGTTAAATTTCCAAGTTGAAAATGGCTGGTGAGCAATTCCTCATCCATTTTAAATCATCCTTCTTTGACAAATAATTTTCAAATGTATCTTTTATCCTTTCTGTGTTCAACAGTGTCAGTTTCCAAAATTAGCTAAATCACTCTATCAAAGGTTTAAATCAATAAATATATTTTGATTGCATTTCCAATCAAAACTTTAAAGTTCTGTTTTGATTGCTAAAACCTTACCTTCAGTTTTCCTCACGCACAATGACACTGATTTATTGCCAAGTGGAGCTTTTTGGATTAACCCAAATATTAGCAAGATAGGCATGATGAGAAAGCCATGTTGTATCTGACCTCATTTTGGTTAACAAAATGGGTTTATTTGAAAACAGTGTATCTTGTCTCATTTGGGATATTTGTACTAACACCTTGTCATGGAGCAGTCAATACATTTCCACTTTCTAAGAAATATATCTGCTACAAATAAGTCTGAAAAATCTGCAATTGAAAGATTAGAATTTAATAAAGTATATAATAATTTGTATGAAATTTATCTATCACTTTAATGAAAGGTGATGCATCTTAAGAACAACTCTATCTGTACACCAAACAAGATGAAACCTGAATACATTTTTCTGCGGGAAGTTTTAGAAAATCAATGATTTCTACACCCTTTGCCAGTCTTCTCAGTCACTATAGCCATCATTAGATCCTTGCCGACTTATTTAATGATGTGATGAAAACATTAAATATCCTATCTTATGTTTTGTTTTAATGTTTTCAATTAAAAGTCCTTCCCTATAGTCACCTCTGTAACATTGTACAAAAATTATGGGAAAATCTCTAACACCTCTCTTCTTTCCTACTTACATTAAGATTTCATATGATATTAGACTCCTCTTTAATAACATCTTAGATGTTCACTTTTGGATTATCCTTAGATTATGTCACAAGACAATAGTATCAATTGCATTTTCATCACTGCTCACCCTCTTCACCTATTTATTGCAATGTCTATAGTGGAAGGATTAATAAGAATTTTTCCTAATAGTGTGTGACTCTTCCTCACATCTGATGGATTACGTTGTTTTGACAAAATCTGTGAATGCATTATCAATTAAACCTTGTTGTATTCATTATTATAATACTATATTGTTTAATATATAATGAAAGATTATTAATAATATCACTGTTATACTTATTTGTGGTTCAAAATGAATCACAGGGCAAGTTTGTAAAATGTTTTTACGCTAGACTCATTTATTTTTTAAAGATTTTTTTTAATTTTTAAATTTTATTTATTTTTTAAGTAATTACTGCACCTAACATGGGGCTCAAACTCATAACCCTCAGGTCAAAAGTCACATGCTATACCAACTAAGCCAGCCAGGTACCCCTAGACTCATTTATCCTTTAAAAAGTGATCTCAGATAATGAAGGACTTGTGTTCCCAGCTCACTTTGTGAGTTTTTAGAACGGCTTCATTGAGTGTATGCGTATCAGTAAGGAAAACAATAGCTGCATACTTAGTTGATATGTATAAATATGGTTCCACTAGTCCCATTTTGGGCCTGAATAGTCTAGTTAAATCTATTGTTAAATTTATTTTTTAAGCTTTCCCTTTTTAATTATATAGTTTCAAGGAATATGATTTCACTTTACCTTGAACCCATGTAAAATTTAGAAATTCAAAAGTTACTACAAAAGCACACCAAATTTAACTCAATCATAAATGTAAAAAACAGACAAGAAACAACTAAAACTAAATTTTGCGCTATCACTATCTGACCTTATTTAATATCATTTTATATATACAGGATATTGGCCTGTTAATATCACTGTATATATACAGGATATTGGCCAATTTGTCACTGTCATCACTGGTAAAAATAAATATTTATTAAGCGTCTATCCATGTGCCAGGACTATGCTTCATACTGGAATAAAAAAGAACAACCTAGGTCCTCATCGTGGTGATTTTAAACATCATGTCACCTCTGAACTATCTCCACTGATGACTGAACAGGGATTTTCACTGGCTAAAAGGACATGAAAAATATATATAAAAGCCAGTGTTTTTAGCATAAAACAAGCTTTGCACACTAGTATTTTCTAGGGATATAGTATAGAGCAGAAAAAAGAGGTATATTTACTTCCAAGTTAATATTTTCCTTTTTCTCAGTGCAGGTAATTAGAGATTTTTCTTAAACATGAGAGTAGTTTCCTCCTCCACATCAAAATGCTGTTGAGAGAAAAGGAGTCATATTAGTTTGAGTGATAAGACAAGAAAGATAATAGAGATGATTAAATGATGACATTTGCAGAGACTTGACTGCACTGCTGTGCTGCCTGATTTAACCTATACTTAACACAGTGATCAGGTAAATAACACAGATTTGAACTCATCCAAAAACAAAAGTGCTCTAACTAAGATATTAAGTTTCGCTGATCCTAAAAGAACAACAGGTTTTATTCCAGTGTTGTTCATTACAGGTTTGTTCTGAAGGGGAGAGGTGGCCAGGCCTATCAGGGGAGGACTGGTTGGGTCTCTTTGTGTGGTATTTATAGCCTGGTCTGGTTAATGTCAATCTTCACTTTATTGGTATTCTCTTAAATCCTGAAATTTTACCCAGACTTTTCCTTATAAGCCGAGTCTTCTCATAGAAAATTCTATGTGTATTTTTCAGCAGTATAAAAGATTCCTGCCTTCTTTTCACTATTTTTTTGTTGTTCTTCTTCTTTGCCCCCTTATTGTGATGGTTGGTGTAAAATTCACCGAGATCTCAAGTTCAATTTGAGTATTTGCTGTTTATATACATAGGTGCTTTTTTCCACTCAGTAGTAACAAAAATAAACAAAAATCCTTTTCCAGAGACACAAAGACTGAGTCTTTTCTGATAGCCCATTGTTGGTAATGGAAGTGCAAGAAACAATCAATCAACTCCTAGGGAGCCGAGAGCCTATGAGCAATGGCTACTATAGTAGAGACAGTTATTCCATTCTCCACTGGGATGTAAAAAAAATCAAATAATTCATAACATACAATATGAAAGATAAAATCACCTGTGCCTTTGACATTTACCTAAATCTTTGGCAGTTCTTTTTAAAACTAAGTACCTGGCATACTTTTAGTCCTTCTCCTTCATTTGTCTTAGTTTGTATCACAAAGGACTAATTGCTAAGACAGCATACACTGTACGAATTTTTATGTTAGGAGGAAAAATAAGCAGTGTAACAGGGAAATCTACTACAGACATATATTCTACCTATGTTACTTATTTAATGTTGGTGATATATTGGTATCCTTTTCTCAAAAAACATGGGGGAACAGAGATTTTTTTAGGACTATAATAAGTAAGCGATTGAAGGTGATTTCTTTCAGCCCTGCTTCAACCACCAAAAATAAGCCTGCATTAAAGGCAGCATAGTTCTGGGGACAACAACTCTACAAAATGTATGCTTTTGAAGCTGCTGAGCGAGTGGTGGGTGAAGACTGAGAAAAAAGTTAATCTGAAAATATGTCTTATTTAATTCACTGTGGTAACAAATAGCCAGAAGATGTTTAAAGATATTTCCACTTCGACTCTGAAACACCCAGAAACTGTAATAACATCTTTAAAGATAACACCAAGGAAGGAAGTATTCATATTCTGAGTAAAATATAACAAAGGATTTGTTTTTGTAGCCTGTCACCTTCAACATTCCTTTGTTTTCCTTTTCCCTAAGTTTTAAAGTCAGTATTTGTTAGTTCTTGTGGCTGAGTTCTGATAACAATTTGTGTTTCTACTGGTGAAACGAATAGAGATATTATTTTTTAATTTTAATGGTTAAATGTTTATACTTCATGTCCTTTAATGTTTTAAGTCACGAATTACTGTATTTTCCAATGTCCAAGAGTTAATGAAGGGAGTTTCCAGTAGATAGATTTGTAGCGTCCCTGGTTTTTTAGGGGGAGAGGCATATTATTATTTTAAGATTTGTCCTTCTTACTCATGCATTCATTAATAAAAAGAATTTTTACTGTAACTGTCTTTATGATCCTAAAAATGTCTTCTCACTGATTAATTTTAATACTAAACCCTACCTACCTCTCATTCTGTGACTCAGAAACAAGTGCACATCCTTTCCCATCCACCTCTGCTAGTTGTTAATACATTTTACAATTTCCTCTCCTGTAGCTGAATCAGTTCTATGACCCAGTCTTTACTTCGGATGCCCAATCATCTTTTTGCCAAATGCCATGCTTTTGTGTATTTTTTTTCAAATGTGGTACTTAATAGATGTGGTAAATATACCTAAATTTGCATTTAATCTATGATTGCTTTATCCTAACTCTATTACTTTTACCCTTCTACCAACCAGACAGTACGTAATCACTGGCTTAAAGATCTTTCTTTGATAGTGTGTCTGATAAATCCATACATAGACCAACTGTTAAATTGTCTGTTGTCCAATACACAATATGCCAAGTATTGCAAATACAGACTGCTTATAAAATAAGTCTTCATGATCCAAATATTTATAATAACACTCTTAATAATAAATTCTCCTATTGCATTTTAACATAAATTGCTTTATTTTTCAAATCACTTCTCTGAAACCTGTAAAGTGAGTCATATTCCTAGTTAGAGATTCCAAATAGGTAAGCTTAAATGTGAAAGAGGCAAAAAGAAAGTTTAGAGAAGAATAGTGTAGCTGTTCCCATGTCATGAATCTCACAGCTATTACAAGAGGTCCAAGGCTCTAAGCAATGTTTGAATATTTTCATGATTGACAAAATTGAAGTTTATTGAAGATATTATACATTCTTATTAGTTTTGGCTTGTGTAGTTTTCTCAGTTAATATGCACTTGAGAACTCAGGATCAAATGGGATTTTTTTTAAAGATTTTATTTATGGGGTGCCTGGGTAGCCCAGTGGGTTAAAGCCTCTGCCTTCGGCTCAGGTCATGATCTCAGGGTCTTGGGATCGAGCCCCACATCGGGCTCTCTGCTCAGCAGGGAGCCTGCTTCCCCTTCTCTCTCTGCCTGCTTCTCTGCTTGCTTGTGATCGCTCTCTCTCTCTGTCCAATAAATAAAATCTTTTAAAAAAATTTAAAAAAAAAGATTTTATTTATTACTTGACAAAGAGAGACACAGCGAGAGAGGGAACACAAGCAAGGGGAGTAGGAGAGGGAGAAGCAGGCTTCCCGCTGAGCAGAGAGCCCGATGTGGGGCTCGATTCCAGGACTCTGGGATCATGACCTGAGCAGAAGGCAGACGCTTAATGACTGAGCCACCTAGGTGCCCCCAAATGGGATTTTTTTAAGTATTATTTTAAGGAAAGTTCTTTTTATTTAAAAAATGTGGAAACCACTTATTTAAAGTTCATATTGTTGATATAGACAGTGTACCTGAAAATAGATTTTTACTGATGGGCAAATCTATTGCTCATCTCCAAATTCAAAGACACTGCTTTAGGAACTCAGGCTCTCCTTCAGGAATCCAGCTTTAGCTGCAGAGATCAATAATGTCCATAGTAGTTTTCACACTATCCATAGCACAACATTTGGACTTAAGAGGCTCTGGTTACAGAAACTGGTATACTTGGTGAATGACTTTTCACTTCTGGTCTGAGAGATTCTTGAGATTTCTTTTTTTTCTTTTTTTTTTTTTTAAAGTCACTCTCCCCGGGATTGCAGCTTGTCTGTCTAGGGACAGCCCTGGCGGCTTGGGACGCTTCCTGCCTGTCCACAGCTCTGCTCTCACGTTTGAAGTGGTGCCTTGGTGTGCCAATGAGTAGAGCAGTCTGTAAAAAACAAATCTGTTTGTGAATGATGTTTTTAAAAATCTTTCAAAGCACTTCAAAGAACTTTGGTTTTCCAAAACCCTTTGAGCTAACACCATTTCCGAATAAGACTGAATTTCACATTATTAACGTTTTGTAAAATTTCAAAAAATGCCCCTTTTAGAAACAGACTCAAATGTTTGTTGAAATATCATCAAGTCTTACATCCAATAACCTCTAAGTACTTATAGGTTTCACTGAGTGGAGAGTTGAATCAGCTATACTGAAAACCCAGTACAAAGAAACACACGTAATAGTCTAAAATACGAATTTTGGATATATTGGCTGCTACTGTATCACTGACTTTGGTAACCAAAGAACTTCAAAACATCAAGTGTGACACTTTTAGATTAAATTTAACCTTTAGAAGAACAGTGTGAAAAACTTGTCGTAATTAATTGTATTTTATCATGGTTTGCAGGGTCTGACTTTCTTTAAAGTTCACTTTTCCACGCTTACTTGTTTACGTAAAAATCTTTTATAAAATATTTTTTTTCTTCTTTTAAAGATTTTCAAGTACTCTCCACACCCAACATGGGGCTGAAACTTACAATCCTAAGATCAAGAGTTACACGCTCTACTGACTGAGCCAGGCAAGTGCCCCTAAAACATTTCTTAATGTGATTGGATATCTACTATCATTCTTTTGCCCTAAGAACACTTCTCCTGCATCTCTTTGCCTGAGGTCTATTTTGCCCCTAGGAAGCAGCTGCTGCCTTCAAATCTTTATTATATCTCCGTATCAGTGAAACTACAAAATTTCCCACACCTGTCTATGTGCGGGTTCTGGAACACCTCTAAATCAAGGACAACCATAAGCCCTGTTTCTGTCAAGTCCCAAGGTTTGAGGGAAGAAATGATTACATGTCAGGTTATAAAAAAAATAAATAATAAGTAAAATTGAGCCTGGAATTTTATTTCAGCTGAAAGTTAATCTTGATGTTTAAAAACATTTACCGCTTAAAACACACACACACACACACACACACACACACACACACACACACACACACACACACTTACTGCTTTCTAGCGTTGGTAGACACTTTTTTTTGAAGAGTATGACCTGATACTTGTGCTCAAATCCACAATATTTCCTGGAACATCCCTGTTGCTCCTGGAAACCCATGTCATTCATTCTGTCTCTCAGAGACTGGGTGCATTTTAATTTTTAAAAGGTCTTCAAAAATTGATTTATGTTTGCATTATGGAAATATTTCTTGTGGTTTGAGTGGAAAATAGAATAACCGTGATACAAAGGAAAGGGACAAGGGAGTCTAAGAAAGGAGAATAAAAATTAGTTTAATGTAACATCTTTCTTCTCTACAGCCATTTCTTTAATAATGTGCCTTATTTGCATCCATTTCCTGGAAAGCAAGGTTATCATCCCCTACTGCTTTTATTTGTTTCTTAATTGCCATGGCCACCTGAGATGTGTGAGGGGTAAAGCTCCTAGTGGAAAGAGGAGTAATAAATGGAAAATTGTCTTTTAAAAAATAGTTTATCATTGTTATCTAGCTTTGTTTCCTGAAATCCAAAGTCCTATTGCTTAAATCTCTTAATAGTTGAGGTAGGAATAAAAACTTCTTTTTGGAATTCAGAAGTAAAAGTCCTTGTATAAATACATTTTTAGTAATGTTCAAAAATTGCTGTTTTTTAACAATGTTTAAGACTCTCTGTGTGATGTTAACCCCATGACCAGATGGATCATAAACGTATTTCTTGCCACTTGTCCATATGATTGTTCGAAGTTTTGACTGAACAGAAGGTAAGAACTGAAGGCTCTGACATCTTGTTGATGGAGACTACTACCCAAGGTCTAGACCAAACCCTAAGAACTTAATTAAAGGCTTAATTAAATATGACTGTTTACCTCCATTGCTTTTCAGGAGAAGATGAGGGGGAAGACTGAAAGTTGAATCATATTACGACCATATTTTAGATATGGAAAGCAGCTTCTAGATAATCCACACTCTACATTTTACAAATGAAGAATAAGTAGACATTCTAGAGCTATTGAGATATTCTGATGGAACAGAACTCAGTGATTTTTTTCCTACCTTACTGCAAAGCTTCTGTATTCTAGACATTTAATCATTTATCTAGATTATTAAAGTAACTTTTCATCTGGGTTGCCTTTCCCTGATCTCTCCTTTCTATATTTCACTTGACACATGACTTCAGATTAATGGTTCTAAACATTAACTTTATCATGCCACTCTCTTACCCTACCTCTTCCAATGATACGCCAGTATCAAAGAAACACTCCCTTCCTAGTAGGATGTTCTATTCCAAAACTTGTTCACATCCTACTTCCTCTGTGATGCCTTCCTTAATGCCTTCCTCACCAGCTCACAGTGACATGTCCTTAGGATTTATTGCTCGACTCAATCCCAAACAAATTATAATTTGGTGATAAAGGGGAAAAAATGCTGTTATAAACTATAACATACTTTATATGCTATTGTGATTATCATTTTCCCTGGTATTCTCCATAATGCCTTATATGGGAATATATACCTAATAAGTGGTCATTTAAATATATGATACACTAATTAATACATATGATATGTGATACTGTAGTAGATTGTCATGACAACATGATGATGCAGGTGATAAGAAAAGGAGGAGGAGAAAGCACATTAAAAATTAATAAATATAACACTGACATAACTGAAAAGTTGTTGGACATCACTCACTTGCTTTT
Source organism: Procyon lotor (assembly GCA_028646535.1). Taxonomy (NCBI): domain Eukaryota; kingdom Metazoa; phylum Chordata; class Mammalia; order Carnivora; family Procyonidae; genus Procyon; species Procyon lotor. The sequence continues at coordinate 30,013,356 of CM053607.1, read as the reverse complement.
CTGGTGCTTCTTCCCATTTTTCTCAGTTACTCAATGACTTTATTCCATTCCAGCAGCCCCCAGAAGTGAGCTCTACAGACTCTCAGCTAGACTGTTCATAAGAAATCATGGCTTCATGTCCTCACTGTCTGTAAGTTCTTTCAAAATCTATCCAATATTGTTCTACTTCTTGGCCTTGAAAGATAACCATTGGTGGTTGTTCCATGCTTATTTATCTAAGATCTGATGAAAACAGTTCTGCAAGAGTTTACCTAACCCAACTGCCCAGCATTTTCAGTGTAATTACTGAAACACTATTCCAAAAAAGGACTTCTTGTGTTCTTCAGTTCTTTCTTTTGTCTTCTGAAGCTATTTAATTTTATTTCACCCAAAAGTATTAGCTAAGTAAAACAAAACTAGCAAAGAAATGAAAAATTGTCTAAGAATTACCATCCAATGAAACTTTTGACAAGATAGCTTCACAGAGAAAATATTTTCAAATTTCAGTAATTGGACATATCTTTTGCTTTAATAAAAATAATTCTAGAACACACACAAAATAATTCTAGAACAGAACTACTTTACTACTTACTAAAGTAGTAAAAAGCCTTCAAATTAACTTATTGGGGTCATAGATCTAAAATATGATGCGGATGAACAAATAAAGAATGCCACATACACTCCAACTTATTGCCTAAAGTGAATATAATAGAAATTCCTAAAGTAAATATAATAGTGACTACATAAAATAATTAAGAATAACTTAATAGAATTTTTAAAAGGAAAGGAAGAAAATTTATTATATCAATTAGCTGAAGGGGGAAAATCAATAGAGATTAAAATAAAAAATTAAGTTATAAATTGTATAGAAAAGTTAGGAAAGGCAGAAGGAATTTAAAAAATTTATGTAAATAGTGATGAAAAAATACTAAACTAATAATGTTTATTAATATCTTAAAAAGGCAAAGACCGAAATGATAATTTATCCTTATAATGATAAATATCAATTGATAATGATCAATATCATTATCAAATTTTTTAATTTGCCAAAACTTAATTTTGGCAAAAGTGAGATAAAATGAATAGTTTCATCCAATTTGGAGATGTGCTAAATGTAGCAAATTTTCTAGGAAATGATTGGGAAATATCAGTCAAGACACTGTTTTATCCAGTAACTCACTTATTTTCCCAAAAACATTGCCAAAGATTTAGTCAGGAATTTATGTTTAAGATTATTCACTTCTATGTAGAGCTATTTATAATGGAAACAACCCAATATTAATGTTCATGAATCAGAGAATGAACAAAATTTATCTACAAGGTGAAAATATTATGGAACAATTAAAAATTATGTTTAAACAAATACTTAATTATATGAGACAATGTCCATAATGATACTATAGATACAGCATGATTTCAGTCTTATTAAATAAGTAACATATATTGGAAAGAGTACGCTATCAACAAAGCTTCTATATGATGTTGAAACTGCAAGTAATCTCTAATTCTTTACATTTTTCTACATTTTATGTCCTTACTGTAATTAATCAATATTACTATTTTGTAGAGGTATAAGAGATAAGCTTAACCCCACAGTGCCATTATAAGTGAGTCCTCTGACCATCTTTCCTTTAGCAATTGGCTGAAGCTTATTATGCCTGGTCTTATTTCAAGTACATTTCTGGAAACAGGAATGCTGCAAGAAAGTATCAGCTGTTACAAATTAAGAATATACCAATTTTGAGCTGTTATTTGCCAAATTAAAATATACTCAAAAATGTAATCAGGATTTGGTCTTTCTCAGTAAAGAATGCCCTTTACCAATTTCATTAATATAATTTTATTTTTAAATAAACAACTAGTGTATTTTCTCTCTTATTAGTATAGTCTGAATCAAAAATTTAGAAATGATTCCAATTATATAACTTTTATAGTTACAACTATTTAGGTTCAGTTACAATAAATTTATTACTATGATTTTCATTTGGTAAAATCTTACTTGTCCATCCAAATATCAATACTTTAGGATTCATTTCCTCTGGATAGTTCATTCTGATTCTATTTTTTACTCTTTTCTGAGGATAGTAATGGCTGTAAAATTTCTTTTAAGGGAACTGCAGGATATATCATGAAGTTGTTTTGCTTTTTTGTTTTTCGTTATGTTGTTGTTTTTCCTAGATTGCATGTTTATTTGATTGGCTAATTGATAGTACAAAGATTCTCCACTCCTTTGTGCCTCCTTGTCTTGACAATATCAGGAAGAGAGCAAAATTCTGATATATTTAATTTGCTTGCCCTGTTTTCTCAAGCTAAGGGAAACAAAAGTCATATGCTTTCTTCACTAGTCTGTAGCCCTTGATATTGGACAGCAGCTACAAAGGCTAATTCTTTTGACTTTAGTTCCATGGGGCAGAATGAGCTGGTAAAATGTTTATATAGGCTAGTAAATACCCCTTATACTGTTTTTGCTTTAATCACAAAGTTCTTTGTGGTCAAGTATCATGTTTTCTAGTGGTTCTGGATAGTACCTCATATAAAGTGAGCATTTATTAATGATAATGATATTTTAATACACATGAAATTTGAAATGCCCATAAAGACAGATACCTCTTTTGTATGGCATTACCCTGGTCATTTCCTAAATAGCACAGAAAAATAAAATTGCATAGATTCTTTTTAAAGAAACTAAATAATTTGCCTTGTACTCTCCCCTTCTTTGAGTAGTAAAATCAAACCAATGCAACATGTGCTGTGTGAACCACAAGGGTGTAATCCCATGTCATAAGAATTTTTAAATGTTCACTATTTGAACTGGCTTTCAGTATTAAGGCTGTATTCATAAAAAAAAAAGTACACTCTTTATGTTGATATTTTGCAGACTTATTCATAAAAAATAAAACTGTATCCAAAATGAATTACTGTTGCCGGCTGTTTTTCTATTCAACAGCATTTTTTTAATCATCTTTTCATTGCTCGTTGAAGGACTTTGCCTATAAAATTTTAAGAAGTTACATTCGAAATAGGTACATACACTAGAACTAGCCTCTTAAATAGGATTTAATGTAACTATTGATAGCA
>CM053607.1:29994368-30009799 GCA_028646535.1 Procyon lotor | reverse complement strand
TACCTTGAAATGTGAACTCCTGGAACCCCCTGAGGTCATACCCTCGGTGACCTCTTTGTGATTCCCAACTATTCGTTGGATCACCCAACCCTAACCTTTGCCCATAGTTCTGATCTGGAAGCAAGCTTGTTGATCTATCTCCACAACACAAGATGGTAAGCTCCTTGCTGTATTCCCTCGCCTGCTGTGTAGAGAAGAGTAAACAAATTTTGGTGACTGTCTAGGCAGTGTCCAGCTCAAACAGACAAAGAAAAGATCAGAAAATGATCATTGCCTGAAAATTATGGAGATAACTACAGTACATTAATGTAATAGAGAGTAATGAGTTTCTATTTAGATGGTGTGGAGAAGCTGTCCTTGAGGGAATGACTTTGAAACTGACAGCTTAAGAAAGGGTCTGCCTGAAAAGAGCAGTGCAGGCAGAAGGGACAGCTAGGACAAAGGCCTCTAGGGAGAAGACGGGGCTTGCGGAGACAACCCAAGAAGGTCAGAGTGTCTGAAGGGCAGAAAGGGATACAGTGCTAAGAGATGCGGTTGGAGACATGAACAGGAATATGTGACCTGGGACTCTAGTTCTAAATGCCAGAGAAAGTCACTGGGGTTTTAACATGGTCATGACATGATCTTTTTTTTATTTTTTTTTGAAAGGCTCACTCTGGATTTTAAAGGACAGGACACGAGAGCGTAGAAATCAAGTTTAGAAGCTTCTACATTGACCCAAGAGAAGCAAGGCACGTGGGCTCTACCAAGAGAGGCAGAAGCTTACCTCTGGGATCCTCCTTTTCCTAACCTTGCACAGGTGACCAAGCCTACTCCTGATGGATACATTCCTTCTTTAGATATATTGTCTTTTGTCAGGTTAAAGTCAGGTCTGGCTAGGTTCTTTTTAAGAAAGCTTTTGAAAATATCTGCTTTGATCCATCATATCTTGATTTACTGTTTAACTTTCAGGGAGCAAATTTATTTTCTAATTCTCAGAAGACACCTCTGTTACCACCTCCCTGTGTGTTGTATATACTGTCAGTTCCAAGGACGAATAAACTTGCTAAAAAGTTTTTAAGAGTAATTACTTTAAAATATTTATGGAAGTCCAGGAGTTAGAAATATTGAGAGAAAAACAACAACAACAAAAAGCCCCACCAAAAACAAAAAGACCTTTCCAGGTTCTTATTTCAATGGGCTGGTATCCAATTGTTCTAAATATCTTGGACAAGCATTTTTTTTTTCAAGTCTAAGGTTCTATAGGTATAACAGTCATTTTATTTTCCTTTTCTGGTTATAAAACTTACTTAAAAAAAAATCACTTGCTATTTTGAACCACCTCTTTCCCCAGCACTCAGCATTTTCTCTCTGTCTCTCTCTGTCTCTCTGTCTCTCTGTCTCTCTATCTCTCTGTCTCTCTCTGTCTCACACACCACACACACACACACACACACATACACACTCTTAGCTGAATACCTCAATTGAAGGGGAGAAATTTTCCTATAAAGTTTTAACAAGTTGTGATAAGCACTAGTACCAGATTCCTATAGATATATAAGAAGATATTTCATATAGAAAATGCTCATTTTCTATAGCCTCCCATAAATTAATATGTCTTTGTCATTTCTCATCTACTTTTCTATGCAAAACTTATCTTCATTTCCCAAATTTACTGGAAGTTTCTGTTTCCAAATATTGGGGGAGGTGGTGTTAGGCAAATGTGATGTCATTCAAAATACACTGATTCTCATATTCTCATATTTCTATATGTTCTATTTGTTCTATTTATATTTGGGAGTATTAATTTTATACCTAATACTAAAAACTTTCCATGAAGCATTTAAGAAAGATATTTTGTTGTTCAATTTTTTTAAAAAAATAATCATATGCTGATATGCTGATTCTGATGTTCAAGAATACTGTACTGCATCTAACTTATCCCAATTGCTTGTACATTTTCCAAAGAGAAAAGATTATTTTCTGTGGTGAGAGCAAAGGTGAGGTGATTATGACTTGGCTTGGTTTTGTCCATTTTTGTTCATTTGCTGCTTTGTACTCTTGACAAACTGTATGCTGTCAATTGAATTGTAAGAAATTAGGATAAAGCTGTTCCTCAAAATGTAAATAAGACAACAAGACTCATGTTTGTTTGTTATTCTATTAGTTTGCCAGGCAGAAAGTTGACTTTGTCACAGATTGCCGTCTTCTTTTTTGGAGACATTGTTTTTTTTTTTTTTTTTGAAAAGGTGTGTGCAATTTTAAGCGTAATTACAGTTTTATATAAGTCAACTGTCTTGGTCATGGCAGGTTAGAAAGTGAAATAATTTCATAACTTATTTGATATTTACTAAGCCTGAAGATGTATCTTTTTTTTTTTTTTTTTCTGAAGATGTATCTTATTTGGGCACTAAATCAAGAGTATTAACCTGTCATGATTAAATTATACAAATGCAAAAAATGTATACAGTTGAGATTGCTTTTTGTAGAGAAACACACATACACACACACACGCACACACGCAAATATCCTGAACTCTAAAGCCTTAAGAAGTTTGACTAAAGTGAGGTAAAATGTAAAATGTCAAACAGTCTACATAAGAAGCTAGTTAAAATATTCTTTATGATGAGAATGTTTGGATTATGTGAATATGAACACAGATTTCTCAATTATACAAATTTTTTCATACACAATAATACCTTGACACTTTACATTTGTTTAGTTCTTTTAATTTTTATTTATTTATTTTTTTGAAGATTTTGTTTATTTAACAGAGAGGAACACAGTGAGAGAGGGAACACAAGCAGAGAGGATGGTAGCGGGAGAAGCAGGCTTTTTGCCGAGCAGGGAGCCTGATGCGGGGCTCGATCCCAGGACCCTGGGATCATGACCTGAGCCGAAGGCAGATGCTTAACGACTGAGCCACCCAGGCACCCCATAGTTCTTTTAATTTCTAAAAGCACTTTCACATCTATTATATCCCTTTATGTATTGTTTTCAATATAAAATTGCCTTTGCGGTGATTGTTAAACTGCCAATAATTTAAAGAAACAATTTGTATAGGTGCAGTTCAAGTGACACATTTATAATTATTTTCTATATGCAACACTGAAATGTTTGTATTAAAACTAATTTCTGAGAAATACACATACACACACAAAATAAAAATATTATAATTTAGGTTCTACTTAGGCAAGATGAAGAACTGTAGAAAAGATCAGAATAGATAGAAAAAAAGTATTTAAACTTATTACATTTACCCCCAAATTTGCAATGAACTCACCAGTAAATTGGAATTATGTAAACCAAGAAACGGTTGGCATGTTTTACTTTCTAAATATTGTGGTGATACAATATCCTAGACCAATTAAATCACAATTCCATGGGGTGAGAGCAACCACAAGATAATTTGAAACTAGCCAGGTGATTCCAATGCAGTTTGAACAGTATGATGTGGCATAATGACATGACAATATTATTTGGGTGTTCATTATTATAGTTACAGAATAATATGTATATATTAAAGTATTCAAGAGATATCCTTTATATTTTAAAATTTTCTACTTTTAAGAAATCTAAAATTTTACTTGTGTGAAAATATAGCATATGCAAATCACTGACTGGATTATATTTTGTCATGTAGAATGGAATTCAGTTATGCTAGAATACAATGGAAACATAAAACTTAAAACCTGCCAGCCCTAAGTATTATAAATTCACAATAGATCCTGAGTTAGGGAGGATTGTCTAAGATAACACATGTCCTTTAAAACAAAAGGGAAACAAGTGACTACATAAATGATCAAGAATGCTTAGATTTGAAAAATGAAAAGCAAAATTCATTTACACATATGTGCTTTAAAATTTTTAATGTCATTTTGCTGTTATTAAACAGAAACATTGTTCTCTCAGGGGGAAAAAAATCCCATATCTGTTTTCAATTATCTCGAGGTAGAGCTTTAAAACACGATTAAAAATTGATTCTATACTTCTATTTAAAATGAGTACCTCATCTCTGATATTCTTCATCCTCATTTTTGACCTGAGTCACATATTTCAGTCTGTCCTTTACCCAGAGTCATAAATTCTAAAAGAACATTACATTACTGTCAATCATTGGGTCAGCAAAAGCAGGAGACCAATGCGCTCTGCATGACCTCAGCATCTCAGTAAGCCAATGAAAATATTAAAAGACTGGCTTCTGCAATGTTCTAGGAGCGAATGTCAGCACTGTGGAGTTCCATCAGCTGCCAAACTTTTAACAAGAGCACCAGAATATGGTCCAGAAAACTGTTGACTAGTACATTAATTTGTAGAGCTATTGTGCCCCAGGCATAGATATATATTTTTTATTATGAACTATAAAAACAATGACATTTAATCATATCTTCATTTGCGTTCTGGCTCAGCTTCTGGGAACAACTTCCACCCCACTTTCATGATATTTTGAATATAATTGATTATTGGCACCATTATCAATATAAATTGTGAGCAAAGGAGTCTATCAGATGCACCTAATAATGCTAAATGGACTAAAACACTAATATCTCAGATGACTGAATCCTTGAACAGCTAATTAAGGTACATTCTTGTTTCATTTTTCATAAGAATAATCTACTCTGGACATCGGCCAAAAAAGAAGGTAAGAGAGTATTTTTCCCCATGGCTTAGAGAATAGACTGTGTTTATTCACTGTGAGTAGCCAAACAATTTATATGATTGCGCCCATAAATAGAACCATTTCCAAAAATTAATGCAAATTTTATACCTTGTCCAACAGAACATATGTATGTAGTATCTCCCATATTAGGGATAAGTTAAACATTCGTATAGCATATTACATAAATGCTAAGCCAAAAAAGTTCTTGCATGCTTTTAATACGCTATATTTTTGTAATGATAGTTTCATGTATATTTCTGAGGGGAATCTTTCATTTTAAAGCCAAATGTAATTAAATGGAATAAAAGGGAGTCCACATTTTTTAAAAAGTAATTGGTTGGCTCTTAATGGTTAAATTTAAAAACACTGAAAAATAAACTTTATTGCAAGCATTTATACTTAACTTCCAAGGGTGGGAGAAATCTTAAGATCCAGTTACAAGCTGATTATCTGAAACAGTTTTGTTTTGTTGTTTGTTTTTTTTTTAAGTAGTGACAAATACAGATGCATCCTAATTGAATTGTCCACTTCATTTTGCCCATTCTGTAGTATAAGCAATAGAGTAAATCCTGTTTTTAGCTATGCAGGATAAAAGTCTATTTGAAGTTGGAGTCTATAGCCGGCTTTTCACAGTAAATTGACCTTGCTCAGCACAGCCAATGTCATAATGCTCTGCTTTATCTAGGCTGAGAGAGAAAATCGCAAATTGCTTCTGCATGATTAGTTCTGCCACTTCAAACGTGTTTCTTCCGAGTTGGCTTCCACACTTACTGCTAAAGATATGTGCCACTGGGAAATGCTGATCTGACTCTGAACTTCTCCAATTAAATAACCCTTTAATTGCCAGTTTGAGATGATGGGTTTGGCAAAGTGGAAAGAAAGCTATCTTTTAATCAATGTAACTTAAAAGTAGTTTTCCTATGCTATAAACATAAAAGAATTCTTTTTAAAAACTGATGTACTGTATCTTATAAAATATATCAAAATTAAATTTAATGCAAAATTAGATGAAGTTATAAAAAGGACTGAAAGTACAAAAAAATAAATAAATAAAAATAAAAAGGACTGAAAGTTGAATCTGAGATGCTGGTGAATATATTTAATCACTGGTATAAAGTATATGGTTTTTTTTCCCCTGGATTATCTGAACTACTCCAAAAATTGCAATCGTACGTAAAAAATTTGCTTTTCTTTTCATACAAAAGTTTATACCCTAACTGCTTTAGAAATTCATGGAATTGAAATAATATAAGTACAATTTAGTTTCACCTGATCAAGAAAAAACATTGCATGACAAATCATTACAGAAATATTAAGAGGCTTTCATTCCCAAATAGGTAATAGGCTATCCATTTTCCAAAAAAAGAAAAGAAAAGAAAAGAAAAAGTAACAAAAGAACAAAGGATGTATATATCCAGTTAGAATATTAGGAACACAGTTCTCCAAATAAACAGTTAATGCCAAAGAAATAGAGTCTAAAATAGGTTTTCCCCTCTGACTTCTTATCTCAGTCAGTATAGACTTCTAAAACCAGTAAAATACTCATCTTACACCTCATCAAAATATAAGTGTAGTGATTTTCATGATGAACAGGAACTGTTGCATTAACTCTTACGAATATCAGAAAACATAGGATTGAATTCACTGAGAACACTCCAAAAAGAATAAAAAAGCAGTGCACCTGAAGAAATTACTCTTAGCCAGATTCATGGATTTACCTTCTACTAAGAAAACCACACAATCATAAAGACCTTTGAGACAATGAACATATAGCAAATGAGAAAATTGGAATCAGTGAAAAGAAATCCGTCTTTTTATTTTCTGTTTTCTGATTTGTTAATTTGTTTCGTTGATCACATGCTGAACTTCCAAACCATCTTGAAGTCAGACACCATATAAAATTGGAAGCTGACATTGGTAAAATGTCTTTGGTAAGTTAGCTTTTAAATTTTTGATATTATATTATATATTAGACATTATTATATATTTGATATTAAATATATATTATATTTCAACTGAAATAAGGGGAAATATCAAATTAAAAGAATTACACAAGTAATTGAGTTTGACTACCCAAATGTTCACTCTGGAGACTGGAATCTGTCCTTTGTGTCATGTCTTACCTCATTTTGGCTGTGCTGCTGTAGCAAAACATTTAAAAGGTATTTTTAAAAGAGGATCTGTTCAGGAGATCCTAGGTGGCGGAGTTGGTTAAGTGACCAACTCCTGGTTGCAGCCCAGGTTGTGATCTCAGGGTCATGAGACTGAGCCCCACCTCAGGTGGCTTGCTCTGCGTAGAGTCTGCATGATTATGTTTCTCTTGCCCTCTCTCTGCCCCTCCCTGTCACTTGTTGGTCCTCTCTCTAAAATAAATAATGAATGAATGAATGAATGAATGAATGAATGAATAAGTCTTTAAAAAAAGAAGTGGGATTTGTTCAGTGTGTTAAGAAAGGAAAGTAAGAGGAATACAAAATTCATGGGGCTAGACCGTGCTAAAGTGCTGCTAGGAAAAATAGGTAGGAATGACCCAAACTGGATAGATCCCCTTAAAGGTGAAGAGAGAACTAGAAATGTGTTACCTGACAAACAATTCTGTGTATCAAAAGATTCTGCTAACCAGCCTGACACATAAATGGCACATGTTGTCAACTTCTATTAATCTCTTTACAAATGATGACAGCACCAAGAAACAACTACTTTTATTTAAGAATCAAATGTTTGTATAAAGTTACAGGCATTTTTCTGGGCCAGAAATGCACATATTTCTAAGTAATGAAAAACTTGCGATTTCTTCAATGGCAACCAAATTTGAGGGTGTGAATCATTATTTAGTATCGTTATGTTAACTTTTTATGGGAAACTGCTTAAATCAATCATAAACATTTTATAGGCTTGAAGATGCCTGAACTCAAATATATTGTACTTGGGGGAATCAGTTAAGAATTCAATGAAATTATAACTTTGACAAGGGGTATTTTTAAATAAAAGTAAATCTTAGAATGAATTTGTGAAATCTTTAGAAAAAAAAACCGTACAAATGTATGTTGTTGACTAAAGAATGAAATTTTTAAAAACTCTCCTAAGGTGGAGAAGGCACAAATTCAGGAATGCTACCAATACAAGAAAACATAGTACCAGTCAATTCTCTGTTTTGTAAGAAGGTCTTCACATGGGAAAATTGATAGATAATATTAACATCAATGAATTAGTATTTACAAAAGCAATTTACAATAAAATATAAATGTAATTCTTTCAATTACTGCAGAAGATTTTAATTATTTTAAAATTTTACACTTGATAAAATCCCTATGGTCTGCACCTGAGCAGTTAGAATACTAACTTCGTGTTCCCCAAATAAATTGCTAGCAAAGAAATGCTAAAATTATCAAAATTTCAAACATGTTTATGTGCATAGCCAGCATCCCAACTGTGAAACCCATGTTATTATTCACTGCCTTGGCCTATTTTCCTTAAAACCACAAAATAAGGTATGTAAAGTTCAGCAGTAGGATTAGATCTCTACACGCTTGAACATTCCCAACGTAAGAAAAAAAATCACCTTAGAATCCCGGACTCAGGTCACCAAGGTAGCATCATGCCCTCAAGAAAGAATTGTTTGCAGCCTGGCACTATGAATAGACTTACCCAACACCAACTGGGCTGCGTGTAACCCAACAGCACCTTCCAAGATAGCAACTCACCAATATTTGGTTCATGCTCAAATTGTGTCCTTTCACCTTTCTCTTCCACTCTACTTACTTTCTATCTACCTGTGAACAGAGTAGAATCCCCTTTTCTACCCACTAAATAAAAGTAAAGAAAGAAAAGGGGGAAAGAAAAAGGAAAGAAGCAAAGAAAGTTAAAATAAAATTAAAATATTTGACATTGCTACCGTTCAAGGTAATATCTTGTATTCTCCCTCCATTTTCTGCCAAATTCCTGAAAATATGCCTTATGTTCCCCACTTCTAGCATTAGTCTCTCCTTAACCACCTGCCACCTAACTCTCACCCCTATCATTCTACTGTAATTTTGTTCTACAAGGTCACTCAATCAAATGGACATTCAATTGGTGTTTATTTCCCACCTCATTCAGATGGAGCTTTAATTTCTTTCAATGTGGTTGATTACATCCTTACAAAAGCCTATTTTCTTGGCTGTTATATGCAACAGTCAGGAGGGGACATCACTAACCCTTCCCAGATACCATTCTCCTATCAACTTTGATTTTTGTGACAAGACACTATTCCAGTTCAAGAGTTGTCTCTTTGCTCCTCTTGAGTTGTTTAAACAAATCTTCAGGGGCTTTTTCATTTGGATATTCAATTTTGACTTTGAATATCCAAATTGGATATTCAATTTGACAATGCTGTATGTATAAAATCCCTCCAAAAGTTTCTATGTCCCTAATAGGACCAAAATGTTGCTATTATTCATTATTAAAAATTCTGAGCCATTTATCCTATTCTATTTCTTTGCCTGCAAGTTCTAAAGGTGCCATTCCCATCCTTCAGTGATTGTTCTTAAACTTCTTTGCAATTCCTGAACAGTATTTCCAAATACAACCTGAATCTCTCTACCTGCAAACTTCACCAATATATCAAACCTAAAAATAATATTCCTCCTTTCCCTCACTCAGTTAATGACATGACCTTTCCCCCATTACCAAGACTCAAACCAAAATCTCACCTATGATTTCTAATATGTTGCTAACGATTCTTGATGTGTTTCCTCATTTTCATACTCATTTATAAATATCATTAAGCCCTGAATACTCCAGTCAGAGTTCAATCAAACATGAAAAGAGTCTGTATTTAAATAACACATTACCTAATTGGGGATCCAAATATATAGACAATGTGTGGCATTCCAGATGAATATGAGGTCAGTAACTTTGGGATTGAATAGATAAGGCTATTATTATCCAGGGAAAGCATCTCGGGAGGAAAAGCATATTTTATAGGCAATCAAATAGGTATATTTTTAAGATATTGAAAAGATTGCAGGAGGCATCAACTGGTCTTGAACTTGGCAGACAGAAGTAAGTTGTTAATATTGAGTTGGACATTAAAGGTAACATAGGGACATGTATGACATTTAAAAAGAAAAGATAAAAAAAGATTAAAAAAAGAAAAGATAAAGTAGTGTTAGAAAAGAAGGAGGGCATAAAGTTGAAAAGGTAACTTCAGAGAGTGCTGATATTTAATGAGCAGAAAGAGAAGATAGATTAGTGGATGTGGATGAAAGAAGAACTATAAGAAGCCATCCCAAAACACTGTCCTTTCATCCTTTTTCTATTACCATATTCCCTTTAGTTTCTTCATGCCCTATTGTAACAAGACATTATTTGTAAATGCTCACTTTCTTATCTCTCTCCCTCATTAGAACAGGGTTTCTTGAGGACAAGAAATGTACCTGGTTCAACTCTGCATTCCTGGAATCTAGTTTGTTGCCCAAAATATAAAACATGCTCCAATTTTTTACAGTATTGGTTAATAAATGAGAGGATAATCAAAGAATCCAGAAAAGAGAAATGTTGGAGAAGGATGATTTGACTACAGAGCAGGAAGAGGGAAAAAAATCAAATAGGAGAATCTTATTTGGGAGTTCAACTTGAAGGTCATTGGTAATGGTGGGAAGAGTAGTTTCGGTCGAGCAGTGAGAATAAAACTAGATTGCAAGAGAAAAAAACATCAAAAACAGATTAAGAGTAGATCACACTTGGTATGGATTTGAGAGTTTCCTTTAGAAAGGAGTTAGAGTGGCAATAGTAAAGGAATTGTCTGCATTCTACTCATACGGCTGGGTGAAATCTCCAGTAGGGAGTCTAGGCAAAAAAAACAAAAAGCAAAACATAGATTAAGTAGAGGCAAAGCTGAGTTCATGGTATAAGGAACAAGAGCAAAATGAGGCTGCAAATAGCTAACAGAGCACCAGATAAGGAATGGGAAAGATTTGAAACTTAGGATGCATTTTGTGAGAAGAGCTAAGAAATGTGGCTCAGGAATAAATTGGAAAACACTTTATGGCTCTGGGGCAGAGCCGGCAACTTTAATCATAGAAGTCATTATAGAATCCAGATCAAGGACAGATTTGTTTTTCTTTTTAGGAAAGAGTGGCTGAAGCCTTGAGTACGTTTTTAAGCAGCAACAAGAGATTTGTGAAAAATGAGTGGGAGTTGATGATTCAAAAAAGAAAAGATAATCTAAAGCTCAAAGTCCTAGGAGAAGATCAAACTTTAGGAGAAGGGTTATCTTTCGAGGGAGGGGGAGATGGGAAAAGCTTTTGATGAAATATTATTAGGGTGGGAGAAGAGGTAAACAAGCATAATCGTAAGACTGAAAGGATATAAAGTTTTCATTTTTCACTGTTTAGAGATTGAGACTGAAAAGAATGGAAAAAGAATTGGCAATTTGAGAACAGAAGAAATTATTTAAGACAACCTCAATGTGTATTTTGAATAACAATGAGATAAATAAGTTAAATGACTTTAAAAAAAAGATTACTGTGCAGTATCAAGGGTCCAACTTAGATTGGAAATCATATATTTATATTGAAGTCAATCCACATGGTTCTGTAATTTTCTCCAGCTCTATCCAAATTGCCTGAGAACAGAATTAGAGAAAATTGATAGTTTGGTTGAGCCAGGGTGGGGATTCATTGGCAAACTGAAACGAATGTGTCCATGGGTGAGGAAATTGAAAATGATAAGTAAGGTAGAGATGAAATAACTAGCATCCATTATGATTTGGATATAAAGTGAAACAAGAAAGGAACCAAGAGACAAGTAAAATAAAATGTGATTAAAGAATTGATGTTAGTTGGGGCGCCTGGGTGGCTCAGTGTGTTAAAGCCTCTGCCTTCGGCCCGGGTCATGATCTCAGGGTCCTGGGATCCAGCCCCGCATCAGGCTCTCTGCTCAGCAGGGAGCCTGCTTCCCCCTCTCTCTCTGCCTGCCTCTCTGCCTACTTGTGCTCTCTCTCTGTATGTCAAATAAATAGATAAAATCTTAGAAAAAAAAAGAATTGATGTTAGCTTGAAGTCAAAAGCAATGCTTAGTAGATGCAGAAGAGACAGAATGATGGCAAGTTGCAGTGTCAAGAAAGAAGATTATAGATGTAAAAGATTTTGAGTTATTGACAAAATTCATAAATAAGCAGGAAAGTAGAATAATATGAAGGGTTTTAGAATAATCTCTTGAAATAGCTGTCCCTCTCTCTCTGTGTCAAGTAAATAAATAAATAAATAAATAAATAAATAAATAAATAAATAAAATCTTTTTTAAAAATTAAGTAAAATCCATAGTTTTTAAGTTCATCTCCAGAATTGAATTGATATGGCCCCAAATGACCCCCAAAGCCTATCTTCCATGTATTCCCTACTCAAGCTGACTGCTTCAATTAAACCAGGCTACTTCTGACTTTGCAAATATGATGTAAACCTCTCCACCTTGTCCATACCTAGCTCCACACTTTAAGGCTCTTGATTAGGGCCTATTCATACCACAAGGTCCATTTCAAATCCACATTGACTGTTAATCCACAAAATTCTCCCTGTCACTTGTATCTCTCTCAGATCTGAGCTCCTCAAGTAAAAAGATCTACAATATGATCTTCCATTTTTATCTGTATGTTTGTGTGTTTATATGAATTCTGTTTTCTCATATCTGCAGACACCTTAAAGATAGCATGTCTGAAATCTCTTTGTATTACCCAGTGAACTGCCACAGTGGCCTTGGATATAGTGCTTATAAGTTTTTATAATAATTTTGGAATGACATATATTCAGAGAACTAAAAACAAAGAATATAAATCTTTAATACACTCACTAGTATAATATTCTCAATCTAGATGTGAAAATTTTTAAATAGCAAAATTTAGAAAAGAACAATGGAAAGTTCAATTCCTGCCTTTCTTACATGTATACTGCTGTAAGTTCTCTGGGGTTGGTCTTGCAGATACATGGATATCCAAAAACAAAATCACAGAGGCAAAAGACTTGTTAATATGACCACTGGGCATCTTGTTATTCATCCTTCTAAATAATGGAATATGGGTTGCATGTCCATGATTGGCCACAGAGGGAATACTCTAAGCAATAATCTAGTTCTTTCCAATGAGCCCTGTGGTGAAGTTTGGAAATACTTTAGCTATGTCTAAGATCATTGGGAAGTTATCTCATTGGAATTTTTAAAAATGTTCTTTACTATTGTATTAAGAAGAATTCTTAGAATTTCAAAGATAAGTAAAATTTTAGAGCTCAAAGCACAGATTTTTGAAAATGAAGCCCAGAAATGTTAAGTCACAAAATCAAAGTGAAGGCCTTGACTTTCAACAGTAGTCTATTTTTAAGTCTGGAAAGTGCCAAATTATTATGTAAGCATTATGTGTTCACATGTGAAGTAAGTAATAACAAAGGAGTGTTTTTTTTGTTTTGTTTTGTTTTTTAAGAGGGTCATATAGTTTTTTCTTCTCTCTTTTAACTCAATTCATAGGTATATGATTGCACATACATATTACAGAGTCACCAGTACATACTAATAAATTATATATATGCGTTAGTATGTAAGTGAAGCTGCTGTAACAAAGACTCCCCCAAAAAATAGTTTAAATGAATGAGTTGCTTACTTCTCTTGCTTGCCCCAGCTTTCATGGTCCAGGCTAAAGATGCTTGTCTGCAAGTTGTTCAGATTCAAGGGTTCAGATTCCTTCCATCTTCATGCTCTGTCATTTTATAGAACGTTATCCTCCTCCACGTGTTTGGAGCTACTCACAATCAAGTTAGTGCTCCAGTTCATGAGAAAAAAGCTGAAACCCAAGGCCAGTGGTTTGTCTACAGCTGGAAAAACCAAACTTTGCAAACATCTTTTCTGATAATACCAGAGTGGTCCAAATTTATTATTATGGTCAAAATTAGCTGCCAGAAAAATTTGAGAAATGTTGAAACTATGTGAGAAGTCACATGCCCAGTGTAAACTTAGAGGGTTCTAGTAACACAAAGACAAAAGAGAAAATGGAACGAGTTGATGTGTTGAACCATAGTATTTGTGCACATGCATAGGTTTATTTGTTAATATATGCATTCAGTCATTTCAGAAATATCCAATGAGCATCATATTATGCGCTGTATATCGTGGGTGGTACAGAGAGATTAAACTTTCCCAGCCATGAAGCAGCTTACAGTGTAATGGAGGAAATTGTAAAAATGAAATGAGTCTTTGATGAAAGTTAACATAATTAGTAGGAGAGAACATTAAGTTCAAACTTGAAGCCACAGAGGGCTCACGATGACTACAGTTCTTATATCATTTTCATTCCCTTCCTTTCTGTCTACATGGCTTTCACATAACAATCAAATAAAGTGATTTAACTTTCTTAAATAAGAGTTCATTATAAGAAAACAAGGTAAATATATTGTAAGTAACATCAGTCTGGAAACGTTCTGGGCAAAAGGCTTAATTTGAAAATATTTTGAGAAACACTTTCAGTTAATTCTTTTAAATATTTAGCTCCATTGGTACAGGGTTTCAAATATAGCACTTCAAACTGATGGCTCCAGTCCTTCCCCTACACTGTGTTTAAGTGAGAGCTAAACAATGCAGAAGGCAAAAGGCAATGCTTTCCTCATATGCGTAGTCTCCAGGCCTGTGCTTTGAATTGTCAGGTACTCAACTGAGTACCAAACCTAACCATTACTTTGAGCTGCAAAATGAGTAGAAAAGCCTCCAACACGTGTTCCCAAAATTTTTCCTCCAAATGTGTGACCCACCATCTTCCCTCAACTGAAGAGGAGATCCTCCTATCCCTTTTACCTTGTTTTTCCTTCTTTAGTTGTCATAATTTAACTGACTTAAAATAAATGTTTTGTGAAAGCAACCAAATTGGCAAAGGCTTTTTCATAAATCAAGACATAATCTTTCCTTCAGCGTGCTTCCCTGAATTGTTCAAAACACCTGAGACTTACATGACGCAGAACATCAATTATTCAGACATCAATTCAGATATCAACGATTCCACTAGTATTTATTGAGTATCTACTATGTGCTGTGGACCAGACAATCCATAGGAATACAATGGTGACAAAGGGAGCCATGCTGTTTTACAAAATCATTGTAAAATACATCAATAATCGGCTGGTTTTGCTATTTCTTGTAAATGGTTAATGTATTCTGTATTCAGAAAAGTTTATTTCTGTAACAATAGCAGAAATTACCATGTCTCTGTTGACAGCCGCTTTCTTATTTTATCTAACAGTTCTTCACACTTTCAGATTCCTAAACTTTTTTTTTTAAATCAAGTCTATTGAGGTATAATTTACATACAATAAAAATTCCCCTATTTTAAGTGTTAGATAAGTTTTGACAAATGTACATACATCCTCGTGTAACCACCACCATAATCACTTTCAGTTTATCTTGAAAGAACTCATATCTGGACTGCTTAATTGAAGGGTGCACAGTAATGACTATGGAAGCAGATGGGCACTTAGACATCAGCACTCCCTCCTAACGTGCTAAGTAGAGTCATTATGCAAAGTGAATAACTCTAAGGGTGAGGATATCCTCAACAACCTCACTCCTACTTGTGGGTTGGAAATTAGGCATAAGAAGGCCAATTGCCAGAGAGTGCTGTTGCTTGAGGCTTGTGTACAAACTGAAAGGTTGAAGTGCACCCTTTCAGCACCAGGATTCGTTCCCAGTGGCTCCACTTTCCCTTCCATGGCTCACACTGGCCAAAGCAATCCCGCTACAGGCTCTTAGCATTCTTCACGCTCACCCTGTGGACAAGCAT